>CAHIKZ030003813.1:755000-997500 GCA_903632075.3 Acanthosepion pharaonis
AACATTTTATCGATAATGTTTTCTAATTGATATCTTTAGCTCTAAGTTGAAATGATGATTCCACTTCCTGTTGTGACCTCCTGATCCAGTTTCCTCTTTACTGTTCCCTCTTTTTAAAACTTATTCACCGTTTTTGAGGGTTCTTGAATGGACTTTGAAGATGAATGCTGGTACCATTACTGAAGGCCTGAATGATATTTTTGCTCTTATCATTGCTAAGTTGGGAAGACTTTGGAGCTGACACAAAACGATTTCAACCTGTTCTCTTTCTAGCTGAATAACTCAGTGTTTTTCGGTGATACTTACGACAAAAGGTGCCAAGATTTTTAAACGTTTCATCTGAAAACCTGGAAAAAAGAAACTCAGTTAGTTTAGTGTTTTATAAATATTAAACATTTTGTGGGAAAGATAATTATGCTGTTACACGATTTGAACAATTTCCAGTTACAATATATATATATATATATATATATATATATATATATATATATATATATATATGTGTGTGTGTGTGTGTGTGTGTGTGTGTGTGTGTGTGTGTAAGCAAATATATGGATATATATCCGACAGTAGGAAGAAAAATATACGGAAAAAACAAACAAAAATGCTAATCGTCTTTTTCATGTTGAATTGAATTGAATATGGTCTATGTTAATTATGTTTTATGAATATGTCCTGAAGATGGCCTATGAGACCGAAACGTCCGACGTTGACATTATACTAACATTAAAACAGCATAATTGCATATTAGGATTTTTTGTTTGTTTTTTCCGTATATTTTTCTTCATATATATATATATATGCGTGTGTGTGTTATTTGTGTGGGTTATGTATATATATGGAAGAATACTCATCCTTTCAAAAACAGCAAAATTAATGGATTTAATTTTTAATTCGATATATTTTTATTACTATTACGTAATTTTTAATGGATGCCCGTATTTGAGTAAACGTTACGTTTTTATGTTAAACAGTATTATATCCATCTAACAACCAGCATACTCGAGAAAACTTATTAAAATAAATGCCGGAGTGCACATTTTCTCTAATAAGTTTAAGCAAGCTACATTCACCGACAGTTTTATTCTCTATCTTTAATGTCTAACTATATTTCAGTGTATTCTTTCCCTATAAATATAAAAAAAATTAAAGAATACAAATTAGATCGGTAAATATATACATACATATATATGAAATGACAGAGACAGAGTGAGACAGGATGCGATGGAAAAATTGACTAAATTAAGCAAAACTTACAATGACACAGACATTTCATTTTAACCGATATATTTACCAAAATTGCAGAAAAATATCACAATCGCCATTGCCTTCAACCACGGTTTCCAGGCGACTTTAGTATCTCCTGCAACTCCTCTGGACGGTCTCCTTGTTTAAGTTGGTGAATGCTGCTATAATCCTTGCCTTCAGTTCATCTTTGGTGTTACAGTATGTTTTGTTGGCCTCTCGCTCAAATGCGTCCCACACATAATAACCAAGGGAGTTGCAGTCTGAGAAGTTAAGTGGCCACATGTAAAGGGTGATGTGCTCGCAGAAATTGACTGACAGACATGTCCGGGTTCTCCTGGTTGTGTAGCCTGCTGCAAAGTCCTGTTAGTAAACATAGGGTCTTCCAGCAGCAACCATCTTTACCTGGGGCAACACTACCTCCTTAGTGCACTCCGTATTGAGTCTGAGGCCCTCGACAACTAATCCTGGTGCTCTTTTCTTATCAGAACGATCAGACTGAGTTTTCCGAGATGCCGTATTCGTAATCACCATTAGACTCATTCCGAATCTTATGCACTACCCTCAGACTGACACGCAAAAACTTTGAAATGTTCGTATTGGAGCTTCCGGCTCGAATGCCAAGTAGTACAGCATACCGTTTCCAAATTTCTAGTGAAATGAATTGTGTCATCGTGCTCTTTTTCTCGCAGACGGTACCCAACTGACCATATTATACGGTGTAGTCGGCAAAATCAAAAACAAACAACGCGCTTTTACGAAATTAAAAATATAAAATGTCGACAATTTATCTATCGCACATTGTAGACAGTTAGATATAGCGATAGATAAACGGGGTTAGAGTGTGATAAACATATAGATAGACATGCAGATACACAAAGAAAACTTGATAGGTAGGTAGATAGATAGATAAAAAATATATATATATATATATATATATATATATATATATATATATATATATGTATATATATGTATGTATTTATTATATATATATATATATATATATATATATATATATATATATATATATATAATCTGCGTGCACATGATACTATCGTTACTGTACTGAACTGAAAGACATAATCTCAAAAACGAATCCAAATCTCTCAGTTGCAAGATGCCAGAATGTATGGTCACCAGCAAGGAAAAAAGCCCAATACATAACTTACAAATTGAAGATGTCCACATCAAAAAAGTTATGATGTTTAAATATCTGGGAGGTGGTTTAACAAATATGGAGAACTTGACATCGAAATCTGAATACACATTGGGCTAACGAATGTTGCGTTCGAAAAACAAAACAAATTGATGGGAAAAAGAAAAATGTTAGAAACAAAGAAAAAGAATGCTGAACCGCTATGTGATATTTATTCTTTTATATGACAATGAATTCGGAACAATTTCTCCACAGATTAAGAGAAAACTGGAGGAAACAGAAATATGATTCTACAGAAGGATACTGAGAATTCCATGGACGGAACGAGTTAGCAACAAAGAAGTCTTAAAGAAAATGATAACAGAAAGACAGATTATAACCAGAAACAGAAATTGCTTGGACATAATGAGGAAGGAGGGCTTGGAAAGATTAAAACTCACAGTTCATACTGGGGGCAAGGGAGATAGGAGAGTTGGCGAGTCACCTACCTGAGAAGCTTGGGGAAATGGACGGCAGAACGTGGGGATGAATGTCTTAACGAAAAGAGAAAAACTACTAAAGGCCACAACAGATAGGTAATTTTGGAGATCCATAATGACACGATATATAGAAGAATGTTCAAATTGAAACTATAGAAAAGTCAAAATCGATGATTGAAAATTGATGAGCCTTATAGAATATCAAAGAACCCATATTAACATGTAAACTAATAAAATAATATTTTATTCATTTGTAAGCGATAATTTTGTTTTAATCGGACATACGTCTCCTGTGTGCCATCTCTTTTTGATTTATTTATAAATAGTAAATTTATATAGTACTTTGGTTGTTGGCATAATAACAGCTGACACGCCCCAAGCAATATTATCAGTATTTTTAATTTAATTTAGATATACGCTGAAAGTCACAAGATCTCATACCCATTTACATATCAGTTTTTCCTGAAAGTTTTACTAATACCGGTTGCTGAATACCAGTTATGTTTGGCAGAGGCGGTGCAGAGATCACGTGAGAGATTATGCAAATTTCTGATAATACCTCGCTATATAGTACAGCTCAATTTTCAGATAAAATACAATTTTTTTGTACCCTAATTAAGTATAATAATGAATGATATGCAATATAGGTTATCAATTCAACTAGAAAAATAGAAAATAAATATAATGTATCTTAATACAATAAAATTAGTCACGTGTCCTTGTAGATCATTCCATAAATCAACAATGTTTTGTAGCAATTTTTAATATCATCTTGAGATTTTTCTGGTTTAAATGTTGAAGAAATTTAACACATTCAACATTAGGGATAAAAGATAGTGAATTCTATATAGTGTTTTTTCTAGACAAATCGGGCAAATTTCGGGCAAAACAAAATCACAAATATGGACGAAAAGAAAAGAAAGCCTAAAATCAATATCCGCAACAGCATTTTCTCTCTTTAATAGTCAATTGTGCTTAGTTTAATGTGTAACATTTATAAATGTAGGTAGAAAAAAGTAAATTCTGATAAGATAGTGAGGGTCAGAATGCACTGCATGGACCCATTCGTGATCGGGGGGTTCTGTGGTAGTACGCACCGGCCCTGACGTTTGGCAAACATAGCGTTAATAAAATTTGACTTCTCGTAATAAACGTCTAATATTAATAAGGCTAATGAAGCAATAAACTGACAGTGATGAGATTGAAACTTGCAGTTCAAAACTTCTGAAACTTAAGAGGATTTACAACGAAAGCCAACGTTTATTAACTAGTAAACAGTTCTAATGATAATCTAAGAACTGGAGTGAGTGGACAATGGCAATTATGAACCTGCATGTAAATGTCTTCTTTAGCATAGAATTTTTACTGCTTATTTTTCTTTCTACAAATACGAAGCTATGGCCAACAAGGATAGAATTGTGAATGAAATGTTTATTCGAGTAAACATTAAGAATATTATTTAATTCGCCAACGTGAAACATATTTTCTCTTAAGAATTTTTAAGTTAATGACATTCTGCCTGTGCAATGACTGACTTCGGATTAAGTAAAAAATATGTATATATGATAAATGTAATATATATATATATATATGATAATGTAAGTAAAGTTAGACGAAAATTCAAAAAGATTTTCAATTGTTCCTCCATTTTGATGCATAACCAAGATTGCACGTCTAATCAAACTATTAGCACTATAAATAAGTTGAGATATGAGCTCAGCTTTTAAAGAATGCCTCTCACTTGAAGGAATATCATGCAGTGTCTTTGTGATTTCAAACGTTTCTATATGAAAGTTCAGCAGCAATGATGAGAGCTTATAAAACAAGGAACAGTATAAAACAAGATCCTTTTGCTCTATCAATATTTATTTGTCTGATAGAAATACAATAAAAATGGAGGAACATTTGTTGTAATTTCATTTCGTATCTATTTGTTTTAAAATATATGTTGCTGTTTTCACAATTGCTTAAATTGCATTATAATGGCTTTAAAACTTTTCATTTTCACCCTGCGTGTATATATATATATATATATATATATATATATATATATATGTGTGTGTGTGTGTGTGTGTGTGTGTGTGTGTGTGTGTGTGTGTGTGTGTGTTCATGTGAGTGTAGTATATATATTTTCATCCTTTCATAGTCAGTTGTGCTTAGTTTAAATCCGTATTATGTATTTATATATATATATATATATATATGTGTGTGTGTGTATATATATATATGCATGTGTGCGTATATATATATGTGTGTGTGTGTGTGAGTACATGCATATATAATTGTGTGTGTAGTTGTGTATATAGATATATATGTGTGTGTATATATATTTGTATAGATATGTGTGTATATATGTGTATATGTATATATATATATATATATATATATATATATATATATATATATATATATATATATATATATATATATGTAGTATGCTATATGTATGGGCAAAAGAATATCAGTGATAGAGGTGTGTAAATATATGCGTGGATAGTAAGGTCAACACCAAGTGCCAACAGTTTGTTTCATACTTGAAGCCAATATAATGAACATGTGTGTGTGTGTGTATCCGTTATATTATTTTGATTTGTTACTTTCAATCCTAGATCTAAATTTATATTTCAGTCAATGTTTTGAAGTTAACTTACTCAGTTTAAAGTCAAAGTGACTATTGCCCACCGAAATGTTATTTGCCTTCACGACTTCTTAATATTTCAATTCATAATGTTTTGTATTTCATAGTTTTCTATCATTTTTAACCATGGCAAGTAATATTCAAACACCTTTTATTTTTCTCATTATAATTATGATATTAAGTCGGTTCAATTTATGTTGCTCTTTCCACTGATAGGGTGTTTTATTCTTTTTAGAGTTGTTGCATGTGTTTGTGTTGTGCTCACTAGAAAGCGACGAATCTTTCGCTTATTTCTTGCTTTTCCTCTCTCCTTTGTCTTCACAATATCAATGCACCAGATGCACATTTATAAGGGAATGCTGTTCCCTGGTACGTAATAATTATGAGAAATGCTTTCTAATTTTGATCGAAGTGGAATGGATGGTAGCTGAAGTGTTACTGTTACAGAAGCTATAATCAGCGAAACGATTTCGAATCCCTGCTTCGTCAATTACGTTCTCTCGCTTTCTAATATACTATTAATACATCTTTTCTCCCCACAACTACGGATAAAATAATCTCTCAAGTCCTGGTTGGCTGCTGGTCTAAGAAAAAGAAAATTCTGAATTGCAATTGTGTAGAAGGAAACTGAAACCACTTCGAAAAATTTGATGGTTATGGCAATAATAAAGAAATGTTAACTTTGTTGAGCGTGAAGGGACATGGCAGTAAAAGAAAAGTACATTATCATGAAATAGCGTCAAGTTTGATCATCTGATCCAGGATTCATAAAAGAGATTCAAGAAAGCAGGAACACTAAAAGTTTAACAATCAGTGTGGATATCGAGGTAGATATTAACCATTAATGGATCTGTACATTTTTAGGATTATTTTTTGTTTATTTTAGAGAGGCTTAAAAAGCCTTATGCACACATCTTTATGAACATATAAATGATTATTTTTTTTACTATCTAGCTACACTTTAAAGTGATTTGTTTTTTAAATCAAATATGCAACCTCTACATAGCTTAGATGCTGGCCTTATTAATGTTCCTTTATGGTGGTTGATTATCTTCCTCCTTACTCTGTTTTTTTTTTTTTTTTTTTTGCTCTCATAATTTAAAAAAAATAGAATTACCTCCAACACTCACTTTTTGGCACACTTTTATTACTGTTCCGACTCTTACATATCTGCACTTGGGATTCTTTTTCTCATTCTTCTGATTCGAAAGACATTCTCTTTTATTAAGCATTAGCAGGCTGCCATTTATGACTTTCTTTTTTTTCGTCTTATATTAGCCTGCCCGACTAAAAATGGAAAAATATTCAACATCGAGTTATGGATGCTGAATATATGGACACTTCCACATTTTTTCTCTGTTTTTCTTTCTTTCTTCGGTTTTACATTTTCTTTATTCTTGTCCTTTCTTTCTTTCTTTCTTTATTTATTTTTTCTTTTTCGTTTCTCCTTCGTTTCTGCTTTTATACTTATTTCTTTGTATTTCTTTGTATTTCTTTGTATTTCTTTGTGGTTTCTCTTCTTCGTTTCTAACTTTTACTTCCTTCTTTTCTGTTGTCTGTATTTATTTTTATTTTTTCTTCTCTTCCTTCTTACTTTCTTAATACTACCTTTTTTTTTAACTAACCTCCTTATTTTAGCTCTCATTCGTTCTTGTCTTTTTCTAATCGTATATTGCCTTCACTATTTTCATTTCTTTGCTCTCTTTTCTTTTCCATATATTTTATCTAATTTTGTCTGTTATTTTTTAGCTTGTTTTTGTTGTTATAAGGGAAGGAATTTTGTTCTTTTGTTTGTTTGTTTTTCTTCTTTTCTTTTTTTCATTTCCAACATATAAATCCTGTTTGGCGTAACCTACTTAAATCAATAAAATTTCCCCGCATTTTCCTCTTTTACTGTCCGCCATTTTTTTCTTTTTCTTTCAAAGCCGTTCACTTAAATTTCTTTCTTCTTATTCCTCGCCGTCAAATCCGATCTTCGTTCCTTAATACGCCAATTTACAGCTGCCTGTCACAGCCAAGCACGCCATAACGCTTACAATTCTAATCCTCATGCTTAAAACTCCTGCCCACAACTTCCGACATCAGCTATCTGGTTAACTTTTTTCTCTTGTCGATTTTTTATTAGTCCTGACAGCACTGCAGCAGCGTTACATTTTTAATTCCTTATCAGTGATGTTCATTATCAAACACCTATTTCCCAACAACTGCCTTAAATCTTTATCAAGACCAGCTTGGTTATTACAATACTTCAAACCTGCTGATACCCACGTAGAAACTTATGTAGTGTTAAATAACAATCAAAAAATCTATTTAAATAAGTATAACAAGATTCAGATTTAATAATTTGTAAAAATAGATGCACCACACATCTATGTGACGTTGTGTGTGCATATATTTCACCTTAGTGCTACTCTCATGTGGAGAATACGGCCTCAGCAACACAATGGTAGGGTCACAGGCCCGCCATCTCGGTGTTGCTGAGATGGCTTGATGTTTTTTTTTTTTGTTTTTTTTTTTACGGAGTCGAGTTGCTAACACAAGGCCCAGTCGGTTTTAAATTTAGAGTTGATATTTTAAACTGGTTGCTAGCCAAGGCTAGAAAGAAGCGGTCTTCCCTGTTATGTAATGACTGAAGAGAAGAGATGTTCATACCTTTTACAAGGGTATTAGTATGGAAAGGAAGGTAGAGAAATTGGTTGAATTTGAACTCGACAACAGCAAAACGATGAGCTCAAAATGCAAATTACAAATCCGGGATACTAAAATCAAACAATTACAAAAATTTAAATATCAGGGAATTGTTCCACCAGAGGACTGAAAGTGTGACACTGAGATCCGAAGACATATTAGGATAGCCAAAGTTTCATTCCAAAAGCTAAGCAAAGTATTATGAGACAGAAAAATTTCGTTAGAAACAAAGAAAAGAGTATTGAACTGCTACGTGATATCTGTCCTCATGTGTGGCAGCGAATGCTGAACAATCTCCGCATAGATGAAGAAAAAATTTGAAGCAACAGAAATATGGTTCTACAGAAAAATGCTGAGGATACTATGAATTGAACATGGGACCTACGACGAGAGAAAATGGAAACAAAAATTAAACTTATTCTTAACACCAGGAAGAGACAGTTGAACTTCCTAGGCCGCATAATGAAGAAGTGGGGCTTGGAAAATCTGATCCTCACATGACAGATTGAGAGAAAGAGGGACAGAAGAAAGCAACTGGTAACATACTTGATGAACTTGAATAAATGGATGGTAAAAAAAAGCTTTGGAAGAAATAACAAAAAGACAAAACTTCTTAATAGTTACAAGAGACAGGAAGATGCGGAGGGACATGATTGCCCACGTCCTGAAGGGACACGGCTTATAAAAGATGAACGTGAATCACTATATGCGCATCCGTGCATAAATTTGATTGATGTATAATGTCGCAGCGCCTTCTTTTGTACAATAGCAGAGCAATCTAAGAAGTATTCTTCCAGTTTACTCAGCATTTTACAATCTCTGAGATCGTTAATGGCAATACGGAGCTGAGAATCTTCTGTGAAACTTCACAAGACAGGAAAATGGAACATTGACTTTTTAGTTTTGATTGACACAGACAAAAAAATTATTTTCGGAAAAGAAAACCATTAGAGATGAAAAGCAGATTTATTATCAAAATCTATAACAAACAGGACAATGGTCATATAGAGAATGGATTTCAAACTCTCAAACTATATGGAAGCTTCTTCATTGAAAGATCTAGAATTATTTATTACGAATTGCTGAAATTATCGAAGCATTGAAAGGTGTCAAAAGGTCAGAGGGAGACAAGGAATAAACTTTCATGACTGAATTATGTGACATAAATTTCTGAAAATAAAATTCTTCATAAAAATGCTGTCAAATTTGTTTATGGTGGAATAATGTATTGCGGTTTGGATTGACGAATCGGAGAGTCGATTTCGAATTCCAGTCGAATTTATTACATTCTAATTACGTGCTAATTAATACTATTGGGAAAGGTATGAATCCATTTCTTCTCCCTGTATGGGGAAATAGCAGAGTAGATTGGATGCTATAGCCTTGAGTGGCAACTGGTCTCACAGAAGGAAAACTCAGAATTCAAGCAAGCCTGGAACCTCGATGTTGCACAATATATGGACTTGTAAGCATGACACTAGCGGGACTGAGGTGGCACATACGAAACAAACATAAAAACTAAATGAGGATGTCGGATCCTCATACATGGAAATCGACGGGAGAGTTCATGGCACATACACACACACACACACACACACACACACATATATATATATATATATATATATATATATATATATATATATATATATATGTATGTATGTGTGTGTGTGTGTGTGTATATATAAATATAAATAAATATATATGTGTATAATTATTTATATATAATATATGCGGTACTTATTAGAAAGCGCTCAATATCAGAGATAGAGCTAACAAACTCACATCTATCCAACCATATATATATATATATATATATATATATATATATATATATATATATATATATACCGGGTATAAGAGGAAAATTGTCCAGGAAATTTTTTCAATTTTTAAATTAAGCTTTGAACCTTGTATCTTAGAAATGATTAAAGATATCTTACTGAAATTCTTCGTTGTTTTTAGAACACTATTGGAATCTACTTTGAAAAATAAGAATGTATTTGACTCTAAGTTAAAATGATGATCCCTGTTTCTGTTGTGATCTCCTGATACAGTTTTCCACTCAACTGTACCCTCTTTTTTAAACTTATTCACCGTTTTCTTGACGGTTCTTGAATGGGCTTTTAAGATGGAAGCCAGATTATGAATGTTGGTACTATTACTGAAGACCTGAATGATCTATTTCTTCTTACCATTGCTCAGTTGGGAAGACATAGTGGAGCTGACAAAAAATTAGTTTAACTTGTTCTCTTTCTAGCAGAATAACTCAATTAGGACAAATGCTGTCAAAATGACTAAACATCTTATTTGAAAACCTAGAAAAAAGAAACTTTTTTATGGGATGTAGAATTATACTATGCTATTGGAGACTTTTTGTTGTTACACTAGGTATATATATATATATATATATATATATATATATATATATATATATATATACAAATGCTTAGAGGTACAAAATTTATATATAGTTTTAAAAACAAGTAATATATTGATTTTACTTTTAAAAGTCTCTAAGGCCCTTTCAACCAACATGTCATCAGGAGACAATCGTTGCATAATTAATCAACGAAAAGAATATTAACGACAATGAAGAGCAAAAAAGGGGGGAAACACACTAAAATAACAAACAAGTGTATATACTTGTAACGAGGGGAGGGTAAATAACGTGTAAATAAATTAGCGAGGGACAGTTAAAATAAAATATCCCCCAACAGATTAAGAGACTTTACAAATTCTTTCTGTCGACAGAGAGAAGGTTTCCTTAATCTATGCAGACCGATTTCAAAATCTTCAAATGATTGTTGGAATCGGCTGTATGAATAATTTTAAACCACTCTTTTTTATATGACTTGGCGCAGGCTATATTCTCAATTAAGTGTTGAGCAATAGCCGATTCCATATTCATGGGGGGAAGATAACATATTTTATCTATCTTACCAAGTCGTATTTTGGAAGGTACATGCTGATTGATTCTAGTTTCCAAATGCAAGGTTGTACGCCCCACATAACCAGCAGCACACTGGCAATTAAACTCATATACTAAATTACTCAATTTGATGTAGGGCAATACATCCTTGTGAAACGACGGAAACACAGACCTAGTTCGAAAAATGCTACGTAAAGCAACTGATGGGAAACAACCGGAAACCGACTTGCTAACCTGCTTAATTAAGCCTTGACCCCTATCCCCAATCCAGGGAATCTTCAAATACACCGGACATTTAGAAGGCCCCTGGACTTTAGGGTCCTTCTAAATGTCGGTGTATTATATATATATATATATATATATATATATATATATATATATATATATATATATATATATATATATATATAACAAATATATATAATCCGGTGTTCTTATTGATATTTTTATTTTTTACAAAATAGTGCTCAATGTAAATTTACAGAGCATTAATATTATAAATTAACTGATTATTTTAAATCAGTTAATTAATATATATATATATATATATATATATATATATATATATATATATATATATATATATATATATATATATATCTAAATCAATGGATTTATATTTATTATTCAAACGTTATTATAGAGGATGCTTCGTATTTTAAATAGATGCTCCTGTTTAATTTAACAGAATATCATCATGCGAATTCAAACGGTGGTTTCGTCTCCCTAGAAATGGGGACTCAGTTTCAATACTATGATTTCTCGAATGCTCATGCCTATAGACGTAATACATATTGAAATAGAGACGGAGAGAGGAAAACAAAATATAACCTAACTAGTGTGTTTTAGTAAATGTATGACAGAAGAAAGTTTAGGGAGATAATAAAAAACAAAATTTATTGAGAGATACAAACGACAGGAAATTGTGGAGAGCCGTGATCGCCAATGTCACCGTACATAGAAGAAGTTTGCATTAACCAAATTAATATGATGGAAGCAGAAGATATTCAACAAATTCAAAATATCATTTGGTTATGTCAGTTGATTTGACGTATTGCCTCCATATAAGTGAAGTAAAAATACACTGGACCATTTCTACGTGCGATTTGCAGCTTAAAAGTAAAAAAAAATCTTCCATTTCTGAAAGAAATTTGAACGAATTATGAAAAGCGTAGTGATTACATCAAATGGAAAAGATCTCAGTAGAAGCGAAATGAACCATCACTAATCGTACGAAAGTCGGTCTTTAACCAATAAAATTGGTGTTGTTTATACAGTGAGATTGAAAAGTAGTTTTCTACTATGGGTTTTTTCTTCTGAAAAAAAAAACTATTTATACGAATTGCGCTCAATTTGTACAAATTAAAGGAGCAATTGGAGAAATACGTACGAAATTATTTAACAGAAATAACATTTATTCAACGTTTTCAGATGACATGAAGTGGTTAAGTGTAGATTGAATCATCTGCTAAGTTTGTAGCTAAGGAAGTTGGTTCACTATGCAATGCTAGACATTGTTCTCACCAGAATCTATCTTACATATTTATAAAAATTTTTCAATCGACTTTTTAATATTTTCATTTTGGAAATCATCTTCGAATACGTTTTAACAACATCGCCCACGTGACGACTACGTGATCATATTTAAACAGAACGCTGATCTGTATAAAATTTCAGTTATCTGTGTGAATTATTTGGGCTCTTATGTCCATCGTCTTTTGTGTTAAATTTTTATAAGTTATAATGTTAATTATGTTTAAATGAAAATGTCCATGATGATGGTCTTAAATAGACCGAAACGTCCGACGTCGACTTTATTTTAACATTAATACTACATAAATGCATATTCAGATTTTTGTTTTTTCTGTATTTTTTTTTCATATTTATATGTCTACACTTCATCCATGGTTTGAATATTTCTGCCACATCTGCACTGGTGCTCCTTCTATATATTTAGAGATTACTGATAAAATCCAAGGAATGATTTGCAATTTTATTGTTCCTGGACTGACATCTCGGTTTCAGTATTTTTCTCGCTGCCGCAACGTTGCTTCATAGTACCGTTTTTTTTTATAAATATTTTCATCTTAACTGTTACCTTTAATAGCTAGACATTATGAATGTAAGGACTGTACTAGACTGCCGCCATGGTCTCATAAATTTGCAGTTGAAATGGCTAGTTTAACCGTAAGTTCTATGCTAATGGTTTCTTCTATTATTCATGTCACTTGTGAAAATCTTTACCGGTTTCTTGCTTTCCAGTCAACCTTGATCTTTCAAAACTTTCAAAGCAATGTCAATCGTAATTTCCTGTCTTATTAGTTATTGTTCATTTATGGTCCGTTCTCCTTAATAGTAGAGTTTCTCATATTCTCCAACACACAGTAACCTTTTGCGTCCAAGTGGCTTTATTGTATTGCTTGTGATAAATTGATTAAAAAAAAAGAAAGAAAAAACGGAAAACGTTAAATTTCGTGCTTTGTTTGTGCCAAGGAAAAATATTGTCACATATTGGGTTGGGAAGTTTTATTTATCCCCTATATTCACTGGATCTTGCACCTTCATTTTAACATTTATTCCAGGTTTTACCGAAATCTTTAAATGGAAACATTCCCATTCCTTAGAAGTGTAAAGAGGACCCGACTTAAAAGAGAAAAATCTGGATGGATAGAATTAAGAAATAGTTTGAAGGTTGATTTGGTTTCGTTTGTTTTGTTTTACGGTGTATCAACCTCAATGGATCAGTTAATGCCGACAACTTTTTTTTTCCTGGTAATATTTTTGTTTTGTCAAAAATCCATTTCTGTTAATTTTTTTTGTCAAAAACGCATAGCTGGTAATATTATTTTTTCAAAAACGTATAGCTGATAATATTATTTTTTTCTAAAACGCATAGGTGGTAATATTAATTTCTCAAAAACGTCTAGCTGGTAATATTATTTTTTTTAAAAAACGTACAGCCGGCAACATTATTTTTTCAGAAACGTATTATCAGAGGCCCTGCATTTGGACGTAGTTTATCGTCTTACCCAGGATGCGGATGTAGTTTATCGTCATACCCAGGACGCGGATGTAGTTTATCGTCATACCCAGGACGCGGATGTAGTTTATTGTCATACCCAGGACGATTTGATGGTTGGAGGGTAGATAATAAAATAAAAATCAGTAAATATATTTATCAGTGAAAACAAGTAAATATGTTTTTCTGTTAAAATGTTTTATTTTTACTTACTAAACAGAATGAATTTCGGCTTATAGATGTTTTTATTATTATTATTATTATTATTATTATTATTTTATTGTGATTATATTCTTGGCATGAACTGGAAGAAAAATCCAACAAAGAAACGCCACTATGGACATTTTCCTCCTATCTAAATTTCGCTAAAAGAGAAAAGGCTTCGGCTAGCTGCTCACTCCTGGAGAAGTAAGTCAAAAACTTGTGAGTGACACCCTATTATGGAACCTATTACGAGGCAGAAGATCGGTTGGAAGACTTCATCACACCTACGTTGACCAACTTGTGGACGACTCTGCATGCCATCTGAAGGACCTGTCGACAGAAATTGTTGGAGGGAACGGGCCAGGAGAATCCAAGAATTCTCGACCTGATGATGATGATGACGATATTCTGTGGATGGAATGTTTTACGCTATCGAATTTTTGTTCAATTTTTTTGTAAACTATGAAAAACTGAAAAAATATGATAAGCGTTTATTTTGTAACTTAAATTGATTTGTTTTTTTATAGCTTATCAACGTTTTTCAGGTTATTTAAAACCAGAAAATATTTTTAGATTGTATGAATTTTTTCGGAAATAATAATAATTTATTATACAAGTCCTACTCATTAGCCCATAGCTGGGCGAGAAGAATGGTATTCAAACCTTTCCCAAAGGTATTTGCGTATAAGTGAATATAACGAACACACCAGGAACTGGAACTCATTCTACGATTTCAAATTACGATCTTTTTTTCCATTACATCACCCGCACATTCAAGCTTACACCTTGTATACCCAAGCGCTTGCAAATCTAGGCACTGGCCAAAAGCGACGTTGTTTCGATGTTCGTACGAGAACCAAAATTTCAACGTGATATGGCCGTAATCTAGCTTGTTACTTAAATCCATACACTTAAAGTTAAATAGATTAATTGGAATATTTAATCAAAATATTGACGAAGT
Source organism: Acanthosepion pharaonis (assembly GCA_903632075.3). Lineage (NCBI taxonomy): Eukaryota > Metazoa > Mollusca > Cephalopoda > Sepiida > Sepiidae > Acanthosepion > Acanthosepion pharaonis. The sequence goes on from CAHIKZ030003813.1 coordinate 770,326, forward strand.
CTTTTCAGTTAACGCATAAATTTGTTTCTTTCTTTTTCTTTTTCCAATAACGAAAGTTGATTAAAGTATTTTACATAAGGGATGGAGAAATTCGGAAGAAGAAACAGATTTATGTTCTTATGGAAATCACTGGCGAAACTAGAGAAATGCTTAAATGCAACCTCAGATCGCATCATATATATCCATTGATTCATTTAAGACTGACTATTTCCCAAATTTTAACCCGGGTCGGCCGACAGAGCAATTTCTGTTCCCCAGTACCGAATAGAAAAATCACTGTCGATAGGATAAAGAGGTCAAGGGGAGAGAGAAAAAAATAAAAGGATGGATGAATCTTATTGATTTTCTTTTTTCTGTTTCGAAGAAAGAGAAAAGGTCAGAAACAGCCTACAATTCAACAAAAAACCCGATGACATTTCCCCAAGACATGATCAAACGATGTTTTTACGAGTAACGTCTAACTGCGCCTACCCAGCTTAGGAGGCCTGGCGATTACGGGATTCTTTTTCCTTTTCTTTTTTCATTATTATTTATTTGTACTTTGCTGTGCAACAAAGTACGTCTAGAAAAACTATAGCTTCAGGCCTTTTTCACTGGATATTACGTCATAATGACGTCACAATCCTTCATTTCGTTATTTCAATTGTGCTGTGATTGCTTGATAGTGAATGTTGAGTCTGATTTAGTAACAGCTGTATGTGGCTTTTCTGTGACACAACTATGACCCCAAACTCAAGTACAGATTGACCACCGGGACCTTTAGGGTGCTGGATAAGTTATTTTGCCATTAGATTGGTTAGATTAGAATATACTTAACACTATCCTATTCATCCTACCTTTAAAATTTCCTATAAATCACTATATGTTTGTTAATATAGAGTGCTGTGTTAAAAGGAGGTAACTGAGACATCCTGAACTGATATATGGAGACAGGAACAATATGGCAATGAAGATGAGGACAAGCGTCCGAACAAAGTAAATAATGTAAATAATTTATGACTGAAAATACTCAAAACAGATAAAGCAGCAGCTAATGCCACCAAATCCTCGTATCAGTTTTTGACCAAGTAAATCTGAAATTGTTCTTGTGAAAATGAGTACCGGATTATAGATTGAGCCGGATTACTGAGAAAATGTCATTTATTTTCTCATGAGGTTATCTAGTTATTACAAATATCACCAAAATCCCAGAATCTTGAATTTGATTTTTTAATCATTTCACCCAAAGCAAGGTAACAAAGCCACTAAGACGCAGGGAGAGGAATTACATAGCGTTAGAGAATAGGAGAAGAAACACTGTTAAGGAGAAGGATCAATAGAATAAGGAATTAAGGCGACAGGCGATAACGATTGACATTGCTTTTAAATTTTTGATGATCAAAGTTGTCTGGAAAGCAAGAAGTAGGAATGTATTTCTAAAAACGATATATGCTATAGAAGAAACTCTTAGCATAGAACTTACTGTTACTTCATAGCATTTCAATTGTAAAATAATGAGACCTTTCCGCCAATCTAGTATTGCGCTTAAATTCATAATATCTACGTATGATAGCGGAAAGTTCATCAGAACAATTACGATGAAAATATTGATAGAAAAGTCCCAGGGGAACTATGATATGGCGGTGGAAAAGGGGGTAAAGCTGAGATACCAGGTTAGGATCAATAACATTGCATTAGGATGAATAACATTGGATTTTATCAAAAATATCTAAATATGTTGCAGAATCACAGGATCAGATGTGTCAACAATATTCAATGCATGGATGATCTTATAAATGTGTAAGAGAGATCCTGGCGAGAAAAATTATCTCGTACGACAAATTGAAATAACTTTCCTAGCAGCAGACCTACCAATTGAATCAATATAATCTTTCCGCTTCACATCATGTGTGCGTGTGTGTGTTTTAGCATCATGCCATTTATCAGAGGTTATATGCGATATGGTTACCCATTCAATAATGACCTAATATAGAGTACCTTAATCAATACCTCGGTACCATCTTTATAAATACAGCAATCACTGCTTATGTTCTTAGTGTGAGTGGGTGTCTTAAAGAATAAAGAGAAAAAGATCTAAAGCAACTATAAGAAAAAGAGTGAGAGATTTTGTTCGCGCATAATATTTGTATGTATGTTAACCGTGTGCATCTGTCTAATTTTGTATTAGCTTATAACTCCGGACCATTTTATCTGTCAACTGCAACCCGTTTCAAGACACCGATCAAAATAAACTTCTGTTCATACGTCATTTTAGTAAATCTGACTGTTAAAATGTACTGCATGTGTGCTGACGTCACTAATCAAATAAGCGACGATTGGCTGATTTATTTCTAACAAAGTATATGAATCATTTATGAGTTCCTCCAGTACCATAGCGTATAAATATATATATATATATATATATATATATATATATATATATATATATATATATATATATGAAGAGAGAGAGGGGGGAATAGAGAAAGAGAGAGAAAGAGATAAAAATAGAAACAGATAAAGGAAGAATGGCAAGAGTTACAGTCATACATTTAAATAGATAATTAAATGAATATTAATATAAAAGTGAATCAATAAGGTATCCGCTAGAAACTTGAAAATTTTGTTCAGGAAATTTCGCTACATAATTTTCGATCAAGGTTATTCATATACACCACTAAATTAAGTGCATTGACACGGAAAGAGAATGTATTGAAATATAAATATTTTCCTTTCATTATTAGACTTGTCCCTAGATATATACTTGCATTCACACATACCTTATACGTACGATTACTTCTTAAGTTTCGTTTTTTGCACTTACATTGAACTTAGCTTAGGTCATTTAGGTTGGTTGATGTCTGTAAAAACAAAACAAACCCTTTTTTCCTCTTACTCATTTTCTTTTTCTTCCTTTTCTCGTGAAAAGAAGATGTATCTTGTGTCTTTCTTACTCTTCTTCTTTTTCTTCCTTTTCCCATAAAAATGTGTATCTTGGTTTTAAATCTCAATAAATTGTCTACTCACCAGCTATTTACTAACGCCTGATGAGATGTGTTAATACGCATCAAACATGATTGTATTTGTATAGCATTTTTTACATTTTTCAATGTAATATCCTAAAATAAAGAATATTGCTCTACTTTTTTATTGAGCTCTGTTTTAAATTAGACTCCATTTGTTCTTATTTTATATATATATATATATATATATATATATATATAGCTACATCTATTCCCCTCTCCAAGTTCTCCACTGCCTTAACCAAGTATTGAACTCACACTGGTAAAAATGGTTGTTGAAGACATTAGACTTATAATACCCAGAAATTCATACATTCAAGGATTGATGGCACATGGATAAAGGCGTTAGTTAGGTCCAATGACAGGACCCAAGGAGTTTGAGTTAAATATCTGGTTAAGGCAGAAGAGAACTTGAAGAGGGGAAATAACAGGAGATAACTGATAACTGACATCCATTAAACATGGCACGTGGAACTAGAACAGTCTACCCCAGCGAGCGAAATAAAGGGTTCAGTTCGACATTCAAACCACCCGGTTTATCACAAGGTTTAGGCCGTTGTACGAACGGCCTAAACTTTGTGATAAATATGGCAACAAAGATGAGGAAAATAGTCCGAATAATGTAAATAGTGCATTATTTTTAGGTATAATTTTACGAATATTAACATATTTTTTATTTATATATGCATTTGTTTTCAGAGTTTTCGAATATCGCATTGTTTCAATAATAGTGATAATGCCCTGTGGAAGAAGCCCTGTTGTATTTTAACTACAAGTGCAGGGTGGGGGTTTCAGGTTTAAAATGAACAGCTGATTTATCCACGGAAAGAAAATTAATGAAGGATGATAATGATGAGGAACCACGCGGATCATTTTAACAAAACAATATTGAAGTTGTGCCAGAATCTTGTTTTAGGAAAATAAATAAAAATGTCCGTTGTTTTAACTTTTTATGAAGAGGGAATGTTCATACAACAGATTGATCCAACACAAAATAATATTTAAAAAGTGTTTAAAACAAATGTAAGAGAAGTCATTGTACACAGAAGGGACATACGGTTGCATACGTTCCAAAGTAGACGTAGTGAGAGAGTTTGAAATACTTAGCTTTTTGGGATTGTTGAGAGAAATTTCTTTGAAGTGCAGCGTGCTGGTTAGAGGCCGATAATATAATTGGCGAATAATTTTGCACAGACAAGAACTTAAACGCTGGTCGCGTGGAACTGAAACGAACCTTTTCACATGATTTCAGACATTCGTTTCTGATTAATTTCTTTCTTTCTCCACGTTTTATGTCAAAAGAAATTTCGCATAGGTTCGCTATTTTCATTTCTTTCTTCTTCTTGGCTTAACGGCTAACATCTACAAAAATATGATTTTCCTTGGTCCAAAAGCAATTTCACATACGCTCGCGATTTATTTCCATTTTCTTTTCAGTTCACCGACCAATTTCAGTGAAGGAAAGGTTTTCATTGGCCTAAAGAATATTTCACATAGAATAGCGAATTTATATCTTTCTTCTTTTCAGCTCACCGCTCAATTACTGTGAAGGTAAGGTTCTCATTGGTTCAAAAAAAATTCACATAGGCTTACGAATTCCTTTCCCTCAACCCTCCAAATTTGAAGGTAAAGGGAGTTATTATTATTATTTTTCACTGTCAATCGATCTTCGCCTGCGGGAATGAACTTCATATTTTTAATAAAACCCTTCCCAGGAAGAAATTGTGATACTGAAGGTTTCGGTAGCATACTAGTGCACTGATTGTGTTATTTCAAAGTGTTTTCAATAAAATGAATATCACAATTATTCTTTTAAGATTAGCGCGAATTTGTTTGTCATATTTAACTCGCCATGGACATTTTATATGTTAGATTTTAACCATTTGCAGGTAAGTCGGTTGAAAAAAACAAAAACGTCAGTTAAGTTTGTTTATTCTAAATTATGTAAAGAAAAATATTACAGATAAATAAGGAAAATCACATGCATGTACACTGGACATAGATATTTTTCACAAATCCTAGATATTAATGATTTCGAACAAATTATTACCCTTGAAAAATGTATAAATATATCTCTTTCCCCCAGACACAGCTAATGTTTGAATCGCCCGACAGACTGGGTCTTACAGCGTTGGTTGATAACCAGTCTATCGCAGAAGGAAACGCTAGGAAAATCTTGTGCCCAGTCAGTTACAAATCAAAAGATCACCAAAGGATATATCACATATGGCACTTAACTGACCGGGCGATAAGAAAAAGACTTGATAACAGGAATCATTTGTCAACAACAAATGATTCAACCGTCCTGGGTATAACGATAAACTACCCCCGCGTCCAGTGTAAGACGATAAACTACGTCCAACAGCAAGGCCTCTGATGACGAGGTTTTGAGGACCGTGGAACCACTTCTTAATTTCTGGTGTTTCCAGGTCCACTCTAACCCAGGGTGGCAGCACCTGTTAGGGTCGCAGCTATGGGCAAATAGTAAACCCCGAAACTGAGGTAAAAAGCATTATAAAAGTGTAAAAATAGGTTTTAATACCAGAAGTACTTTGTAAAAAATTATTACCAGAAATATATTTTTGAAAAAAAAAAATGTCACCAGCAATACGTTTTTGAAAATAATATTACCAGCTATACATTTTTGAGGAAAAAATATTATCAGAAATAGATTTTTGTCAAGACAAAATATTACCATGAAAAAAAAGTTGTTGGCATTAAATGAACCATTGAGGTTGATATGCCGTAAAACAAAACAAACCAAACCCAATGGTTCAAATTAAATATTTTAATATCGAGAATTGTCTTAATTCCTCCTCAGTGCATGAAATTACAATTTCTTATATATAAAGAAGTGTATAGTCAAGTCGATGTTAGCTTCGTATGTAGTCAAGAGCGAATCTCTTATAGATAGAAGCATTGATTATGTGAAAAGTTTTAAAAGATGTCCTAACTCTAATCACAGTTTATTTTGCGTGGAAGAACACAATTAATCGTTTTAACCGAAAGAGAGAACATTGAAAAAAAGATACTGACAAAAGATAGCGAATGTAACTGAACGATAGTTGGAACGCTAGATTTTTTTTATCTGATTTGAGACCACATATCGAACATGAATCCATTTTTTGATGACGCACAGACATAAGAATTAATCTATTTATGTTGTATATATGTCTGAGGGAAAATGTGAAGAATATTAATATTTGTGATTTTAAGACAGATACATCTTCACATTGATGAAACACCTATGAAATGTAACTTGCAGAGAATGGTCCAAAATTGAGTTTTTCTTTCAGGGCAGTGAATGCTAGACACAGATGAAGAAGAGTCTAGAGGTAAGAGAAATGTGGTTCTACAGAAGGATGATGAGAAATATTATGAACTGAACATAGAAAATGGAAATAAAAAGTCATTTATATTTAGAATGAGAAAGAGACAGTTGAAATTTCTAAGACACAATGAGATAGAAGAGCCTGAAAAATATGACACTCACAGAACAGGCTGAAGGCAAGAAGTACAGAGGAAAGCAGCGAATGGCATAATCCAACGAGCTTATGTAAATGGTTATCAGAATAGGGAATAGCATAAATACTAAAAAGACAAATCTTTCTAAGGGCTACAAAGTCATGGAGAACACTGATCACCCACGTCCTGAAGGGGCATGCCACATAGAAGAAAATTTCATATTGAAAGTAACTACCGTATCTTATGAAAGCTAGACAGTTCCCTAAAGAAAAAAAAAACTTGTATTTCTTAGTAAGTTTTCCCCTCCTATATTTTTTCTTCACCAAGAATTTGAATGGTTACGAATCTGTCATTGACAGAGTTAAGTGTTGCTCAATTTCCGTTATCAAACTCCAACGCGCTATCTAAGCCTGGAGCTAAAATGTGGGTAAATATTAGATTGTTTGTGCAATACATCAGGAATTACAGATATATATATATATATATATATATATATATATATATATATATATATATATATATATATATAGAGAGAGAGAGAGAGAGAGAGAGAGAGAGAGAGAGCGATTGAGTGAGTGTGTACTGATTTTTTTCAAACAGACTTAAATAAAAAGTAAATAAAGTAACCTCGAAAAACATGATTTTAAGCAATTCATCTTCAATTAACAAGGAGGTATACGTGATTTTAGGGACATTTATCATTTGTATGAACGTCTTTACAATAAGTTCTCTGTCTACTTGACGAAGAGACAGAGAGTAATACCTGAACACACACACATACACACACACACATATATATATATATATATATATATATATATATATATATATATATATATATATATATATATATATATATATATATATAAGGTATAAAATATTGGAAATACCGATCTTTATGACACTACGGTTTCTGCCAGAAAGGTTTCATCAGGCAGTAAGATTCAGTACCTGATGTGATCAATCTGGTAGAAACCGTGTTAGCATAAAAGCCAGTGTTTTCAATATTTTATATCTTGAATTGCCCTACATTTTAAATTTTATTGAACTCTCTCTTAATTTAAAGTCTTTCTTTTTGGAAAATATTACGTTTTGCCAAATACTGAATGTGTTAAATATACGCACACACAAACATATATATATATATATATATATATATATATATAGTATATATATAGAGAGAGAGGGAGAGAGAGAGAGCGAAAGAAAGAGGGAGAGAAAAAGAGAGATATGTGAAAGTGTATGTTTGTATGCGTAGAAAAAATTATGTGAAATAAATGCAACCCTATGCTTTTTAACCCTATCTAAAAGCGAAGAACTTATTAATCAATAATGGTTCGACGTGGCCTTTCTTTGATAAACTTTGATTTTAATCCTGTTGATTGCCACTCTGTGTCTAGCTCTGGGGTAATAAAAATCGTATCTTCTGGAAAAAAAATCTGAAAATGCATATTCTTCCTTGAATTATTTTCCACCCATCAAAAGAATGGAATTTCAAAGTTGTAGTTACTAAAGATGTTTTCGTTAGCCTGCCGACTGAAATTTAAAGTAGGCTCTCAGCCGATAAAAATCTCTTTTTATTCATGCCTCGTCAAAATGGTTAGACAAATGGGTACATGCAGAAGAATTAGTGTGTGCGACATATGACCAAACCAAGCTCCGGACAGTATAACCAAAACTGAAAACTGTCAATTTGTTCCTCTGAAACTAACTTCAAGTAGACGCCTTTCTTTTTTGCTGCATCCATAATTTTTTCAGTCAACACTCATCACCAACAACTGAAACTTCACGACTACAACGATTGACCTCTCACCTCCTGCTAGGTCAGAATATCAAAAACTACATGGTGACATACTCTTTATCCCTTTATTCTTCTATGGGTCGTGTCCCTTCAGGATGTGGGTGATCGTAACTCCTCACTACTTTTCATCATTTGTGGCCCTCCACTACTTTCCATCAAATTTTCCAATTTTTCCTATCATTTGTGGTGCTTTGCCAGTCCTCCCGACTCCATTTCGCCGTCCATTAACACAAGCTCGTCTTGCCCTCGATATGTCCTGTGAGGATTAAGTTTTTCAAGTCCTCCTTCCTTATTATGTTTGCAAGAAATTACAGCTGTCTCGTTTTCTGGGTATAAGTGTTCATTTTCTCACTATTTTCTTTAAGACTATCCCTTTGCTTACACTATGCGCCTATGGTATCAGTATCCTTCAGTAGAACCAAATTTCTGTTGCCCACAGTTTCCACATCTTTAGACAAATGGTCCCTCATTCACTGTCATATAGTAGGATTGATGACACATTTTATTAACTGTGTCAGTACGTACTTTATCATGAATATTTGTCTCCACATAGCTCCAATTTTCATGAGGCTCTCAAAAGAATATTTTGAGCAAGGCTTTATACTCATTTTTCCTTTCTCATAATTTTAGTGTAAAAATATATTTCTGTTCAATTTCACATTGAGTCTTTTCTTGTACGCGTAATGGCCTACTATTTTTATTTGATTTTTTTTTCTGTGCGGATTACTTTACGGATTACTTTAATAATTTTACTGGCATGATTAGATTAATGCCTCCAGTTGCCGCCCACCTGGTGCTTATTTGGTTGATTCGATTTGATTTGTTTGTTTTTCAATCGATTTCACAAAATGCATTAAAGGCATTAAAGCCACTAAGACACAAAGGTGTGGAAGTATTAAGAACAGTAACATTAATAATGGGCGGGGAGAGGAAAGGGTAATCGGGAAGGCAGTAACTAATGATTGAGATTACATTTACATTTTTGAAGATTAAAGTTGGCTGGAAAGCATGGAGGCGGAAAGGTATTCCACAACCGAGAAGTGCGACGACAAAAGAAACTGTCATCATAGAATTTATTGTTACATCTAGCCAGCTCAGCTGAAAATTGGTGTGATCTCGACGCCAGGCTTGTACTTCGCTTAAATTCCAAAAGTCTAGGTACCATAGCGAAGAACTCATCAGTACAATTGCCATGAAAGTATTTATACAAAACAAAAAAAAATCACAGAGTCAACCTTACGGCGGTGGGGAAGTGACTGAAGCCGAGCCGCCAGTTCAGGACCAATAATATTGCTGATTCTTCTTTCGATGTTATCAGGGAGTTCAAGATAAATAGGGGCACCGGACCATATGTGGCAGTAATATTCTAAGCGTGGATGAATGGTAGACTTATAAATATGTAAGATAAATTCTGGAGAGAAAACTTTTCTCGTACGACACAGTGAACCAATTTTTTTAGCAGCTGACCTAGCAATGGTTTAATATAGTCTTTCCTCTTCATGTCGGCCGAGAACGTTAATAGGTCATTTAATACCGAAATTTAATTTTCTTGGAAGCTTCGAAGCAATAAAAATACGTTACTCTGCTTTCACAATTGAATACATGGTAGATGATACTCAGGTTTTGTGCATAGTTTGTGTGAACATGATTAATATAGGCGGTGATATGTGTGTATTATGTAGTAGTTTTGTTGAAGTTATATTTTGGAATACAGTTTGATTTCTTTAAGAAATTGTAAGATGTTATATGGACTACTGTCATAAAAGAGTTCTTTCATGTTAACTGATATATTGTTCTTTGTTTGGGGTTCGCTATTTGCCCATAGTTGGGACCCCGACTAATGCTACCACCCCGGGTCAGGATAGATCTGGGAGAAACAGCAATTAAGAGGCGGGTCGACGCGACTCAAAACCTCCAATCTGCTGATCAGAGGCCAAAATGGTTTCCAAATAATAGTGTCTATGGCATGATTATTCTGTTTCAAGAATAAAAAAAAAAAAACATCGCACGCTTATTTCATAAGCTGAAAAAATCAGCCCAACATGATTATTCCAGATGACACTTGTATTTAGTTTGGTTTGGTTTGGTCTTGTTTCTTTAACGGCAAACCTCAATGGGTTATTTAATGCCGACAAGAGTTTTATTGCTGGTAATTTTTTTTCAAAAATGTATTGCTGGTAATATTTTTTTCCTTCAAAAATCTATTTCTGGCAATATTTTTTTCTTTCAAAAAATCTATTTCTATTTTTTCCTCAAAAATGTATTGTTGGTAATTTCTTTTTTCAAGAATGTATTGCTGGTAATAATTTTTTTTTTTCAAAAATATATTGCTGGGAATAATTTTTGCCAAGTATATCTTGTATTAAAACTTATTTTTACACTTTCGTATTTTTTTTACCCTAGTTTGGGTGTTAACTATTTACCCATAGCTGGGACCCTAACAGGTGCTACAACCACGAGTCAGTGTGTACCTGGAAACACCAGAAATTAAGAGGTGGTTCCACGCTCCTCAAAACCTCCTGATCAGAGGCCTTGTTGTTGGACGTAGTTTATCGTCTTACGTCGATGTAGTTTTTCCTCATAGTCAGGACGTCTTTTATTTGGTACGCAATAGAGATGCAACTCCGTACGTATAAGGTTGGATTATTAACTCTGTAGTATCATAGTTTTATTAGCAAATTTTTTATTTGACATTTTCAATAAATGTTGAATCTATGCCATATATGGAAAATCGTGCATGAACAATGAATGAATAATTTGTCTATCATTTTTATCATTGTACAATTGACTTATTGATGTGTTTACGGGCGTCGGCTGGAAAGTTCATAGGTAAATGTGTCGATTCACATGTAAGTGTGAGTAGACACACCAGATCGTAGACTAAAAGACATGCATGTATATCAGAAAACATCTGTTCGGCCAGCTGTTTTGTCTACTTACATATATATCATGGTCAGCCTATGAACTTTTCTGCTAACTCTCGTACATTGTGTGTAAATCATGTTCATATATGTTCACATAAATGTATCGGTCTTTGAACCTGTTTTCCGCCTGCCCTAAACGTCGGTCTCTGAACGTGTTTGCGCGCGGCCTAGACGTTGGTCTGTGAATGTGTTTGCGTGTGCCTTAGACGTCGATCTGTGAATGTGTTTGCACGTGCCCTAGACGTCGGTCTCTAAACATGTTTGCGTTCGACCTAGATGTCGATCTCTGAAAGTGTTTGTATGTACACAGATCTCGGTGTCTGAGCGTGTTTATATGTCTACATATGTCGCGACCGAAGTGTATTTGTATGTACGCAGACATTTATACGTCTATGTGAATATATCTCAAATAAATAAACGGTGTTTCGTTAAGGCGGATCAAAGTCAGCAGTAAATAAATCAGTGTTATTGGTGAAAATTTATTTATTTCTCTACTGGATCATGTTATTTAAGTCATGACAATTATGTGTAAAAATAATATCGCCCAAATGCCCGCCAACGCTTCGGCGGCACACCTCCACGCGATGCTCAAATTTTTTGATGACGTCTCTGCATATACAATATGCTTTATTATCTCATCCTTCAGCTGCTAAGTTGTTAGTGGCTTGTTGGTAAGAACTTACTTTTGAGATGATCCAAAATGAAGAAATGTAAAGGCGTTAAGACGCATGATCGTGGTGTTCAATTGACTTCGCTGTTTCGAGAGATGATGCGACCTTGGAACTTCTCATTACATTTCTGTTTGAGCGTCTATTTTTGTAATAGGCTTCGATAATTTTAACACGTTTTTTGATTGTTAATCTTTCCCTGGTTGAATTAAATTGTTAAATCTGAAAGAAAAAGAAAAAAATAATAATTAGACGCTTAAACTTGATTCACATTTAAAATCGGTCCAAATTATTGGAACACCCTTTATTAGTTTATGTGAAAAGGAGAGACAATGTATGTGTTTGTGTGTGTCGTCATTGCTCTTGTGCTTATTTGAAAGAATCTAAAGAAACTATTATATAAATAATACTAGCTTAAATGATCAAACAAGTGTAGTAGTGATCGAAGAAGAAAGACAAAAGCTGCACGACTAAATGTGTAACGTTGCCATCCCGAAAAGAATGGTTCACAAGGATAAAGCAATCTCTCCTGAGTTCTGTTCATTCTTAACGATTCACACTATTCACTTAACTATTGAAAAATAATGAACTGCGATTCAAAACAACAGAAATAAATGTGAAGAAAAACTAATAAAAAATTAATAATAATTCTATCTAATTAATTTTTCTTTTATATTTTGTAACTGCATTTGTTAATACATATTGATTTTGGTAAAATATAATAAGTTTTACGAGCATTAGAATTTTCAGTATGCCATAAAACAGTGTGATTAATAGAGCTTTATAATCCATCTTTCCTCATCTAAGGTTCAATTAATCTGCTTAATAGAAACTATACTGTTTATAAATTGAATAAAATTAAATTAATTCCAGTAGCAGGCTTTCCAGTCGCATTGCATATCTCTTTACCTAAAACACAAAATACGGCCTTGAATGATATTGGTAATATTTTAACCCGGAAATATTTCTAGATTTATTTGCTTTGTTTTAACCAATTCGGGACAGTCAGATATTTATAAACTTTCCTGTATTTTAGAGATAAGTGATTCTTCCTAATGCAGAGAAGTTGGCACCTGAACTATAAGCTTAATTAGTTTACAAAGAAAAGTAGTTATCTGTTCGGGTGGTTATTTGTTGCAAATGCTGATTAAATTTACACACTCACACGCACACACACACACACACACTCACTCACACACATACACACATGCTGCTGCCATATATGGTCTGGTGCTCCTGCTGCACATCTCGAGATTCTTAACAAAATCAGTAATCAGTCCTGACCTGGCTTCTCGATTTCATTCACTTTCTCCCCAACGTGAAGTGGCTTCCCTCTGTCTTTTCTACAAATAGTTTTGTGGCATTTGCTCTGGTGAGATTTCATCCCTGGTGCTTCAACTGCATGAATTTAAGCGTGCTACAGGATTAGCAAGTAGGTCTCAGCGTTTTACTGTTGAACTAGCTAGATGTAACCGCCTGTTTTTCGCTATTAGATTATTTTCTCGGACTTCTCGCCTGTGGAACTCCCCCACCTATTTCTTGCTTCGCTGCCACGTACAATCTTCAAAAATTTAAATCCAATGCCAATCGGCATCTTCTGTTTTCCTGAAACCTGTTCTCTTATTGTCCTTTCTCCTTACTAAAGTCTTCTTATTCTCATTTACTCCCAGTAACCCCATACTTACTAGTATTTTATTGCTATGCTTAGGATGAAATTATATATATATATATATATATATATATATATATATATAAGCAACCAGCACGGAAGAAAACTTACTACGACCTTAGTAGCAAGGTTGTAATAAGGTTTTTAAAAGTTATGTGTATAAGGCATGTTTGATTAAATAAGTTGTAAATGTTATGCCTGCTTATTTTGATCATAACCCTTTCATATTCATTTTTTTGTTGACTAACATTTGACACCATGTTGCATTTTACCATCACTGGTTACCCCTTTGCATTGTGAACGCTTGTTTACAAAACATCGTAACCACATCGGTTAATTTTAAAATAATTATAATAGAGTGCGTTCACGCGTATTTACGAAAATCACTACCAAGATTAGAGTTACATTAAGTTTGTCGTCGCAATTCACCCCTGAAGATGATCTTGGAACAAATCGAAAGTACATGGGTTAACAAGAACTATGACGCATTTCTTGATGAATTTCAACACAAGAAGAAGATAATTAGAGAACGAGAAAGAATTATTCTAAAAATAGACATATCTATAAGATTTAATGAAACATGCTTGAATGAAAATATGCTACCTAAATGCACACACACGCACTTATATATATATGTGTGTATGTATGTGTGTGAGCGCGTGCGTGCGTGTGTGTGTATAAGGCATGCTTGATGAAATAATTTATAAACGTTGTCTGCTTATTTTGATAATAACCATTTCATATTTACGAATATTTTTCCGTATATTACAATTAAATGAGGCAAGAAATGCACTGTAACAGTGAGAATCACTTTTATTTCCCAAGTATTTTCTATCTCTTTCTGAGATGCACTTGGTAAGACAAAAACTATATGTAGCTATCCATTACTGATTTTCTCTTTTGCGTTTAACTGCTATGGTTGACAATTATGCTTTAGCGTTAATGAACGCTAAAGCGTAACTGCCAACCATAGCAGAACGTGAATAGTTATCCATTATGGAAGTGTTTCTTTTATGTTTGAATGTCATGGTCGAGTGTTCATTAAAGCGTGAAAACTGTTCTTTTTATAGGCAATTTTAGAACATTATTACAGCTGGTTATTATAGCGGGTTCTATTCAGTCTCGGTTTAAATTTTTTTAATGTATATTGCTTTATATTCTTGATGTATGATAGTAGTGTCATCCATCAGTATGTTTCTATACTGTGAATATGGACAGAAATCTTGGTGTAAATGTCTCGCAATTGACTAATGGTCAGACATGAGTAGAGTAAGACGTCTTGATAATATAGTTGTCGTAGATCTAACATATATATATATATGTATATATATTAAAAATATGATTCCTTCGCTACATAAGAGTTCTCATGTTTCATAAAACAGGAGCCAAAATCTTCAATATAATTATTAAAATTAAATTGAATTAAAATATCAAGCACTGTTTCATCCTCGAACGAAATTTGGAATAACTAATCTTGAAATTTACGCAGCTTTATATGCATATTCATTCGTAATATTAATTACCATGGAAACGGCTGAAGCAATTATTTAAATAAGGGGCGTAATGGTTAACAATTTCTATCAATATAAATTACTTTCGGAAAGAGTTTAAGTCAAGGTGGGCTCGGGTGTTTATTTTAAAACGAATGATTATATTCATTATACGCATATCGCCTAGTTTGTTTCAGCGACAGAGTTTTATTGGCATTATTGTTACGCCGTTAAATGTCTAAAGATTTTTTTTTCTAAAAAAGTTGTTTGTATATAAATGCGTCGTATTGAACTACAATTTGTGTTTTTGACGACTTCATAAAGGTTTTTTTTTGGGTTGAGTATTTAAACCTTTTAATAGACGATGAAATTTTAATTTTTTTTAAGATAATTATTTAATGCGAAAACTTTTTGATGTCGGCAAAAAACCGTTAACTCATGTCTATGGTTTAATAATTTGCATTTTTTAGAAACTTAATAATGTGTAGTTTTTTATGTAGGGATAAAGGACATGGGTCATCCCAGGTTTTACAAGTTCTTGTTCTATTTATTATTTTCCTTTTACTTTTGGTGTTTTATTCATTCCTTTTAAATGCCAAAAATATTTGGATAGGGATGTCTGATTTCTATTTCTAACATTGTTGAAGGAGCTTTTGCGTTGTCTCCATCTAATTTTAAATCCATTTTTCGTGGAACCTATATATATCATTTCAGTATTGGGACTCTCAATAGATGTCATAGTGCAATGGTATACTACAGATTTTATGCGGCATTTATTTTACAACAGGCAGTCTTCAGGGTATCTACAATCATATAATTTTTCCTTATTTTTGTCCAATTTTAGTTTAGGGTTTTTATTAATACTATTTTGGCATGCGTGTTTTTCCAGGATTTTATTATTATGTTTTTTTATGATTCTTTCTAGATTTTCAGTGCAACTGTAGCTTAATTTTAAGTTTTTTTTTTAAATATTATTAACGATCTTGCTAAGTCTGCTATTAGTAGGAAAGTGTTTTTCAATTAAAGCTAGGAATTTATGTCCTAGCTTAATACTAACCATTTGGTTGAACGGAGGAGTATACCAAATGATTTTTCTTTTCATGTTTTTCTTCTGGTTAGTACTATTGTTTCTATAATTGATGTTAGCGTTTTTGTATCCGCTATTTTTAGAGCTGTGTTATAAAAATTACTGTGTTGTTGGAATATTTCTTCATTAGCGGAGTTCATGCTGATTCTTTTCTCTATTGATGAGGATATATGCTTAATTGTAGATAGAGGGTGGTTTGCGTTAGGTTTTCTGTAAGGTAGGTATATGTTGTTCATTAAGTCTAGAGTTACGTTGGGGAAGTTTACCCTTTTCAATTTAGTATTGACTGTAGTTTTTACATTTAGTTTTCTGAATTCCCTATATATTATCTTTCTAATATTATATATTTTAAAATTTGTGGAATTCCTCACTACCATGAGCCCATCATCCGTGTCTAGCCCGATGTCCTTAATGTCTAATTCACGGTGCGCGGTTAGGTTGTATAGTATAAATAGACCGACAAACAAGTCAGAAGACTCTATATATATATATATATATATATATATATATATATATATATTTTTTAAATTGTAATATACAGAAGAATATTCGTGAATATGAAAGGATTATGATCAAAATAAGCAGACATAACTTTTTGTAACTTATTTAATCAGACATGCCTAAAAGATATATATATATATATATATATATATATATATATATATATATATATATATATATACTTGTTTTAACTGTAACTAAACCCAAATGAGTAACCACGAAATATACAAATGTATGCATTTACCTTATGAAAATGAAATCAACATTTAAAACTTGACAAATAGTGGAGGGTTGTTTTATTATTGTGTGTTATACTATATTTTTTTTATATAAAACATATAGCTCGTATGCCTCTAAGATTTACGATAATATTAAATGTAGATCATTATAAACACATTTACAGCTTTATACTTTTAAAAATATAATCCGTAATTGCTAGAATCTTCCTACATTACTATATTTTTGTGAAAAATACTCTTTTTATATTTATATCTAACTAAATGAAGGGGAAACAAGGTAATGCTATATTTGGTTGTTCGGAAATGTCTGATTTTAGACTCATTTTTTTTTTATTCCAGAATGAATTTATTTAAATAGCGTTTAAATCAGTCAAAATAAAACCGATAGATTATGATTGTCATAAAGGATCCATTTTTCATTACAAGCTACTACTCGATCAAGAAATGGATCATTCGAATTTCTGACTTTCACTGAGTTCATGTGGAATACATTGATCGAGTTTTTCACCTACACAGTTTTCTTGAAATGATCTGATATTGTTGAATTACTGATCACTATTATCTAAACCAATTTCTTCCTGATGTGGTATTTTCTATTAGTGTTTTCAGATGTTGATTGTCAATGGCAGATGGACGTCCCTTTTCTCTTCAAGACTCGTATCTCTACTAAGAAACTTCAGAAACCAGCGCCGTACTATTCGATCACAAGTGGAACCTTCACTACATTTTCTGTTAATGTTGGCATCATTTTCAGAAGCATTATGCCCAAGTTTGACCCCATGCAAAACGGTAAACGCATCTTTTCTTTTCAAGATGGGGAGTATAAAATGTTGTGAATCTATTATTATAATACGAGATCTGTGTGAAAAGTAATAGGACTAGTGTCACAAACAATTTATTCTACTTCCAAACAACAAACTACATGGTTTCCCCTTCAAAATAATCTGGAAGGATTCTTCCTTGATATCACACAACTCCGTCGTTATGGCCTCTTGACGGCCCCTCGGCTTCAAAACGGGTCCCCTTGATAATCCCCTTGAGCATAGGGAAAAGAAAATTCACGCGGAGCAAGATCGTGTGAATAGGGAGGTTCTTCGAGAACGGCGATGTTCTTCACGACCTGGAACTGCAGGATGTCCAGGGTATTGTTAGAAGATGCTTTGTCATGGTGAAACAGCTAGGATTTGACCTGACACAATGACATGTAACAAATCTAATTATTGCCGAAAACTAAGATTTCAGTTATATACTCCGAAGATATCAAGCTAGATTTTAACACAATCCACTTATTCCCCTCTTTCCCATAGTCACACAGCACACACAGTCCTGTTACTTTTCAGAAAGACTACAATTTTTTTTTATTATAAAATGGGGCATTATCTTTCGGGCAATCTAATATAATGCCTAAATATTAGTTATGACAAATATACCCCAATATTCAGTAATGTGTATGTATATTCCTTTTTATCACGTCAGTTTTATATATATATATATATATATATATATATATATATATATATATATATATATATATATATATATATACCCATTTACATAATATTAGACAAATATTAGTTGATAGCACAATAATACTCACCCATACACACAGTAAATAGAACCGTCAGATATTGGACGTCATCTACATTAAAACGAAGCAACCGACACTCAACAAAATTACACTACAAATTAGTCACAACGCATCACATTGCATGTAGACATTGGTTCTGTTGTAATACTTCGATCTATCGCGTGGTATGACGTCATAGAACCACATCTTGAACTCACGATCTGCGTCTGCTATTCTGCGACCGTTAACATTGCATAGCAATTTTCAATGTCAAAATGACAAAATATCATTTTTGACGGTGGATATCTTTGTTTCATGATGGCTGTATAACCATTCTGAGGATGATTCATCTAAACCGAGGACCAACTTAAAAAAATAGATCCAAATGTTGAACAATTTTTGCCTGTATTTTCACCAGAATTTAAAGCAAACATTGGAACATTAGAACGGCTCATGATCAGACATAATAGACATTCATTGTATGTTATATTTAATATGTTTAAATATATTTATGTCTGTGGGTGTGTTTACATATATATATATATATATATTGCTTAAAAGTATTATCTTGATGAATCAAGGCTCGAATAGCATTAAATTAATTGTGTCCGAAGAGGAAATCATTTTCGCACGGTTTATCATGTTTTTGTAACACCTTTTTTTTTCTTATATATCTGTGAGGACATTATATAATATTTAGGTGCAGCTATCAAAATTAATATGCAACAAATTTTAAGAGATAACAACAAAATATCATATAGGGGTCTCAGCGATATAAAATAGGTATTATTAAAAACAAGATTAAGCGTGCGAGAATGATTTTCTCTTAACATAAGATATATTTTAACGGATAACACGAAAATAATATATATATACATACATACATACATACATACATACATATATATATATATATATATATATATATATATATATATATATAAAAGTGAACATTGAAATCAGCATTCAGAGGCGACAGGTTATTTCATGTTAAACGCAATCGTCAGGCCGCTATAATATATATATATATATATATATATATATATATATATATATATATATATATATATATAGTTTATGCAAAACTAGGTAATCCGTATGGGTAGACCCAAGGAGGATGATATCCAAAGAGCTCAATGTAAATTCAAAGCAAATATGTTTGAATAAAAACAGATCACTTTAAGATTCCATGTAATAAGTTATTTCACCACAGCCCTTTTAAAGGGAAAAAAAATTGATTTTTTTTTTCTTTTCAACTTTTGGAAGTAAAGTCTGATGATCCAGAGCCCTTTAAAAGGGCTGTGGGAAAATAACTTATTACATGGAACCTTAAAGTGATCTATTTTATTCAAACAAAAAAAAATATATATATATATATATATATATATATATATATATATAGATAGATAGATAGATAGATAGATAGATAGATAGATAGATAGATCGATATTACCAATTTGTGAGTGGCAGGGGATAATTCAAGGAGAATAATCCGAGAAAGCTCAATGTAAGGTATAGAGAATAATAATAATAATAATAATAATAATAATAATAATAATAAATAAATAAATAAATAAATAAATCAAAAAGCACACCTTAAAGATCCATTTCCGTTATAATTTGTCTCTGGATTAATTTCCTCCTTGGAATTATGGCGAAATAAATTATAACCAAAATGGATCTTTATAGTTTTCTTGATTTATTATATATATACAAGTCATGTTGAACAATACTGACTATTTATTTTAAAAGCTTAATAAACATTAGACAGGCGATATCAACATTGTTCAGAAAGACTTGTTTAACACTTTAGACATATACAAATATATAGTATGAAACACTTTTAATATTGGACATACTATTTATAGGGGAAAATGTCTACGTGTTTCGTTTATCGGTATAGATTGTATTTTCTAAAAAAAATCAACAGATTTTAATTCATAATCTGACATATTTTTATTACATAAAGCGTTATTTTAGTGGATACTTGTATTTGAGTAGACGAAACGTTTATTTTCAAACATTCTGATGGCTTTTGCACTGGAGAAAACATGAAAAAAACGTCCCCTCCGGAAGATTCGAATCTGCGTCCCACTGTGTAGGGGTAAGTACCGCCTGATCCGACATGCTTTGACCGCACATCTACGGAGAGCTTCACAATCAAGAAAGGTTATATTTGCTTTCACTCGTTCAGATTCTCTGGAAAGTCATAACTGCTCAGTTTCGCTTCTGAAAGCAATTTTTAAAAGATGGATTTCATTTTTTAATTCGACACATTTTTATTACTTCAAACGTTATTTTTAGTCGATACCCGTATTTGAGAAGACGTTCTGTTTACTTTTTCATTTTGCTATTTTTAAATGTGTATTTTGTCTACTGGCCTGCGCACTCGAGAAAACTTAGTGTGAATATAAGGAGACAGAGTTGAAGATCAAACATAAGTGTGAAACTGACTATCACCATACAGTGTTGATCTCTATTTTGATATGCGCAGTCCCTGCGTGATCGTATGTATGCGCATGTGTTTGTCGATATTTGAACGCGAATACTTAGGAACCTGTATATGTCTATGCGTTGGATATTTCAGATAGGAATATGCATTTAAGCTGTTACCAAGCCACTGCAATGATGCACCAGGCACAACATTTGACATTTTTGCAGAGTATGAATCTGTCCGAAACAGTGTTTAAAAATAAAAGTTTCCTACATAACAATTGCATACCACACAGGACTTCCTATCAATTATTTTCAAATACAGGACACTGCACGATTAACTTTTACCTGTGATTGATTTTTTTTGTTCCTGTGTCAACTGCACACGCACATGTTGCCTGGTCATATCGGCCTTTTTTAACTTCAGTATTTTTTCTCAGCATCAGCTTTTGTTTTTTGTTTTTATGTGCGCGTCGGCAAAGAGTAATGTTTAGCGAACTAGTCTGGTTGACCATTACTACTAGTGAGTGATTCTCACTGGGTGTCTTGCTAATTTGTAACTAAACTAAGTTAAACTTAGTAAATTGCAACAGAGGATTAATTATTTTCTCCACCACAGACACTTTCCACATAGACGAAACATCTATGGCATATGTTCAAACATTTTGTTATATACCGTACCAATCCTCATAAATGCGTTGAACACTATTGTAAGTGGGAATAATATGCTTTCTAAGTAGTCCACTACTAGCAGTGGTTTACCTATTTCACGCCGCTGGCGAGTATTATATTTTTTTGATGTTATAAACATTACCATTTCATTTCCAAACTCCGTTTTCGTTATTCCTAATTCAATCAACCTTTCTAGGTTACATCACATTTACAGCTAGAACAACCAATGCCACATACACAAAGTCGAATCATCCTGATTCACTTCGTATTCCATATGTAAGGAGGGAATTTTACTCAGCTTATTTTCGAGAAATGTTACTTTCTGGAACAGACTCCCAAGGATATCTTCCTGATGCCTACAAACTTAACCTCTTCAAGCATATGGTCAGCCGTTATTTATCGAACATATCTTCATAAAAGCCACTTACTTATGTCCTTACAACAACCTCACTCAGTAAACCTCTACCTCCAGTGGCTCTTGGGCCTTGTGTTGAATGAATAATAGCAAAATTATCTTTGGGCTTTATGCGTTCGAAACTGAATGAATAAATCCTGTTTTATAGTATTCCTTGATAAGGTAAGCTACAAGGACATATTTAGACTACTAGGAAAACTTGATTCATTTGGTAAGGATGTTAGAATAATCCAAAGCTTATACTAGGAACAAACTGTCTGCATACGAATAGAAAATTAATTTTGTAACCCTAAAATAGAAAAGCGTGTAAGACAACTACGTGTCTTCTCACCGGATTTCTTCAACATTTACAACGAGTTTATCCAGAGGGAACTGGAGTTCCGATCAGGAATTATTGTCGATGGGAATAATCTGAATATCATAATATACGCAATTGGAGATATAAAAATTAAATAAGTACAGAAGTTTAAATATTTGCGGGGTGTTTTAACAGATACCAGTAAATGTGACACTGCAATCCGAATGTGTATTGGAATAGCAAATGATGTTTTCCAAAAACAAAACAATGTACTCAGAAACTGGAAGATTTCCTTCTAAAACAAAAAAAGATTGTTGGACTGCTACGTAATATCAGTGTAATATGACAATGAGAGTTGGACGATTTACTAACAGATGAAAAGGATATTTGTGTCTAAAAAGACATGGTTCTACACAAATATGCTGAGAATACCATGGACGGAACCTGTAAGCAACAAGTAAGTTTAAGGAAAACATAATAAAGATGACACATATTTAAAATCAGAAGAGTATTTCGACGTGGTGTAATGTTTTACAAACTTATCCCGCTAGATTATTTACGGCTGAATAGTGAGTTCGCTCCACACTTTTGGCCTTGAGCCACATCTAAGCTATACTTAGAAAATCATTTTAAGCCCTTCAGCGTTGTGCAATGGTTAGCAAGCTGATCTCGTCAGATCAGTTAAGACTGAGTAGTGAGTTCGATCCTTACAGGCTGCTCTACATTTTACGCCTTGTTACCCATTTAAGCTACGCTTAGAAAATCATTTTGAGCACTTCGACATTGTGTAATGGTTAGTAAGCTTGTCTCACCAGATCAGTTACATCTGAGTAGTGAGTTCGATCCTCATTGTGTGCCCCATACTTTCGGCCTCCAGTCACAGCGATGTTATGCTTAGTAAATCACTATGGGTGCCGTATTCTGTTGGCTTTATGCCACAACTAAGCTACGCTACTATATTTAGAATCAGAAAGAGATAGTTGAACTATCAGTTACATATAATGAGGAAAGCTGTTTTGTTAAACTTGAAACTCACAGGACATATCGAAGGAAAGATGTAAACAGATATTAATCTACCTTGTGAGTTTATGTAAATGGATGACACAAAAGGGACTGGGAGATATAATAAAAAAGACATTTGCTAAGAGTTATAAATTAGAGGAAGTTGTTGAGAACCACGATCGCTCAGCAAATAGAGTCATATTATGTGATTACAGTGTAACCCGGATATCAGAGAGTTGTCGGGACCGGAGAAGAAGACTCTTATATCCGGGTTTCTCTTATATCTGGATTTAGTCTATTTTGTTTAGGTAAGTATGGGAAAACTTCATATAACGCTTTTCACGTACAAAACACAGACAAAAATACATTTTCAATCAGTTTTCAAAATAATTCAATCAAAAATTCCTTTTTCTTAAAAAAGTCAGTCATTTTTGATTGTACAGAAACCTCTTTGTTAACATCATGAACACTTTCATACAGTCCGTAAATCATTTTCAATGCGCCATCAGGGTTACTGCTTTTTGCTTCAAAGTAGGCTGTCAGAGTTTCAAGCGCATTCAATGCAGCCAGAGAATTTGGCACTGGTTTGTCACTTTCAGAAACTTCAGAACTTACGCTTTCAACATCATCATCTTCGTCAAAATCTTGATCATCCGATTTTATACCACGTGTGATGTCCGTGTCAGTCAGTTCTCCATAACATTGTGTACGGTCGTCGAAGCTGATAAATTCGTCAAATTCTGTTTGCTCCATGCCCGATGGTGGAGAAACTTGATCATTTTCGTCGAGTATTTCTTCCACTTCAGCCTGTGATTCAATGACAAAGCCGGCCTTTTTAAAACAATTTTGAATTGTTGACGGTTTGACCATGAAAAGTGCTCGCTTCATCATGTGTATGGCGTTCGTTGATTCGCCGTGAAATTTTTTGAACGAAACATTATTGGCCTGCTTCCAGCGCATGAGCCAGCCATTGCTCAGTTCAAAATCAACTTCAAGATTTACGGCCTGATGCTTTCTGCCTGATGACGTGATCGGTGACGGTAGCTCCATGAGCACATGCTTGCGTAAACCATTGTGTAAGCGCTTCGTTAACGTCCTTGTGCACGGATTGGCGCTTTCGTTTGCGATTAGTGTTTCCGTTCATTTGCATGCAAGATCTGAGATCGTCTTCTTTCTTGAGAATTTTTGCTGTTGTTGAATAGCCGATTCCGTACTTTTTGGCTGCAGCGGCCAGTTTGAGTTTCTTCACTTTGACATCGTCGATGAGATCCAACTGTTCAGAAATGCTCAGAGTTTTTCGTTGAGACGCCGACGCCGACATCACTAATCGCAATGATCGCAAGCAAACGGTTTTCAGTGGCAAAATTAACAAACATACAAACTCAACAGAACAGTGGGTAAAGTGAAAGTGCTGTCCAGTAAATGCAACGACAAGCAAAGTCGGCAAAAAAGCGGGCGGCGCTACCCTTAGACACACAAAATAAAATCATAAGGTAGAGGGTGTCTCCTACAGACACAGATTGGACACACCGTGTCTCTAGACTAGTCAAGAATAAGTCATTGAACTTCACTCTCTCTCTCTAACCGACCTCTGTTTGACCGATTTACGACATCACACTGTCACTCAAAACGAACTCTCTTATATCGGGGAGGCGGGACCAGAGAAAATCTCTCTTATATCCGGGTTTCTCTTATATCCGGGTTTCTCTTATATCCGGGGTCTCTTATGTTATCGGGTCTAATTTATATACATTAACACAGGCTCTAATTTGAGACCAGAGAAAATCTCTCTTATATCCGGGTTTCTCTTATATCCGGGGTCTCTTATGTTATCGGGTCTAATTTATATACATTAACACAGGCTCTAATTTGAGACCAGAGAAAATCTCTCTTATATCCGGGTTTCTCTTATATCCGGGGTCTCTTATGTTATCGGGTCTAATTTATATACATTAACACAGGCTCTAATTTGAGACCAGAGAAAATCTCTCTTATATCCGGGTTTCTCTTATATCCGGGGTCTCTTATGTTATCAGGTCTAATTTATATACATTAACACAGGCTCTAATTTGAGACCAGAGAAAATCTCTCTTATATCCGGGTTTCTCTTATATCCGGGGTCTCTTATGTTATCAGGTCTAATTTATATACATTAACACAGGCTCTAATTTGAGACCAGAGAAAATCTCTCTTATATCCGGGTTTCTCTTATATCCGGGGTCTCTTATGTTATCGGGTCTAATTTATATACATTAACACAGGCTCTAATTTGAGACCAGAGAAAATCTCTCTTATATCCGGGTTTCTCTTATATCCGGGGTCTCTTATGTTATCGGGTCTAATTTATATACATTAACACAGGCTCTAATTTGAGACCAGAGAAAATCTCTCTTATATCCGGGTTTCTCTTATATCCGGGGTCTCTTATGTTATCGGGTCTAATTTATATAAATTAACACAGGCTCTAATTTGAGACCAGAGAAAATCTCTCTTATATCGGGTTTCTCTTATATCCGGGGTCTCTTATGTTATCGGGTCTAATTTATATACATTAACACAGGCTCTAATTTGAGACCAGAGAAAATCTCTCTTATATCCGGGTTTCTCTTATATCCGGGTTTCTCTTATATCCGGGTTTCTCTTATATCCGGGTTTCTCTTATATCCGGGTTTCACTGTACCTGCAATTACTGCGATATAACTTAACCCTGCTAAGATTGGACTATGGCGGAAGATGGGAGGTAACATCGATTTTTTTTTTATTGTTTCTGAGCATGCAAGTGTATAATTTGCCTAAGTTACTTCATCAAATATGGAAGCATGTCAATGATGACACATTTTCCAAAATATATGTTATTTAAGTTCAGATAAAATTTCGGCGGTAGAGTAAGATATGTATTAGACATTTTGGAAAAATTTTATTTTTACGTTTCGCTAATCAAATAGCGTCATTATATCTTGGATTTTATTTCAACTAATTCTAAACTAGCGAGACAGAAGATGATTGATATTAGTTATCATAAACGCTGGATTTTTATTTTACTTTAACTTTATTGTTTTGCTTGTTTGTTTGTTTTTTTTGTTTGTTTTTTTTTTTTTTTTAATTTACATTTTATTAATTTCAAGTCAGTTTTTATTATAGTGAAACTTTCATGAACAGAATTTTGACCTGGAAAATATCATTTTATTAAAACATGAAGATCATTCACTCAGGCAAAGGTATATTTAAAGACATAATCTACGGATCTCCTGCGGGGCTTCTTTAGACTATCACCAATCTGTTTATGCCACAAACTGGAAAGTAAAATAGATATTTCTACTCCTATTAGTCTGTTTGCATCAAAGGAGGCTGGTCGCATTCGTTCAGACAGCATGACTAAGAAGAGAACCGAATAAAGCAAAACCCTGACTTCTTTTGAAGGTAAACTTTTGAAGGAAAACAAGATGGTGGATATTACGGAATTTAACATTGTTATCATTCATGTGACTTTCGGGTACATACTTTTAGTTAAGTTTAATTAGTAGGCAACTGTGTCTGTATAATTAAGTTTTAACTTAACATCTTAAAACGAGGGAAGTAAACCTCCTTACACCATCTGAAAAAGATTAATAATAATAATAATTATTGAAACCTAGAGAAGGTTACTGAATAGTATAATCAAACGAAGGTTGGTAATTAACGATAATACTTAGGACACGAACAACGCATATAAGCTTCGCCAGCAGCGCGTAGAAGTAGTAGTCACTGCTAGAAGTGAGTCATGTGAATTCCACAATGAATCTCCAACTGCAGGATGTTTAAAAACCGCCCCATGCGGTTAGAGGTGATACAAGGCCGAATTAAATGTGGGGTATTCCGATTCCATAGGCTCGATCAAAACTTCCCCGTATAAAACGGGTTCGGGTAGCTGTTTCCTGACACGAGACTCTACCCTTCGACATAGCCACGTCTGGGGGTCCTCTCTGCCCGGAGGTAGAGAGTTTGACCAGCACAACCGGAGACAAATCCCCAGCTACAGGATATTTACAAACCACCCCATGCGGTTACATGTGGCATCAGGCCGAATTTAATATGAGGTATCCAAACCCGTATACTCGGCCAAAAATTTCCCAGTAGACCCCGTATCAAACGGGGTCGGGTAGTTGTTTCCTGGGACGAGACTCTGCCCTTCGACATCTGGGAGTTTGACCAGCACAGTTGGAGACGAATCTCCAACTCCAGACCAACATACAGTATTTACTACTGTATTTATATGAATGGGGACATACACATTATCGTCCGTAGGTATGCTACAACAACAACAACAACAACAATAATAATAATAATAATAATGAAGGATAAACTTGTACAAGAAGTGAAAAATATAACCAAGAATAATGTTAGACAAGCTCTAGCAAAATTTTATCATTGCTAATTAATAACCCCAATGGAATTCCAGAATGGTTCACTGAAGGTATTACAAAAAAAGTACAAGCCAATAACATGTTTTTCCACCTCATATAAATTGATAACGTCTGTTCTGACAAACTGTACTTTCACTTTTCTCGATGAAATCAACATTCTTCCCCTGAAACAGAAGGGATGTCGAACATGTTTATATGGTTGCAAAGATCAACTACTAATAAATAAAATTATCCTGTAAAATTCCAGATAGAAATCTCAGCACACCTTGGATAAATTACCGTTAAGCCTTTGAGATCTTGGATCCTTAAAGATTTGGAAGTATACAAAGTCTCCTTCGTGAGAGTAAATTTCCTTAAATATAGCGTAAATATGTGGAAAATCATATTATACCTAAACCACACCAAAGGTGGACTGTCACTTAGAATTGTTGGAATATCAGACGAGGAATCTTTGAAAGAAAATCCCTGTCGCCTCTTCTGTTCTGTTTGTCCTTAATCCCCCTTTCGGATGAGCTAAGCAGTAATAACTACAGATACAAAGTTGTTGTTGTTTGTTTTTTTTTAAGCATTTCACCCCAAGCAAGGCGGGAAGCCACTAGGACGCAAGGGGTTACAGAAAGCTTAGAGCAAGATCAGATAGGAGTGATAGATGAGGGTAGTGGATAGATCAAGGCAACTAGAGATGTCGATTGACTTTAGACTTGAATAGCTGGAGATTATAGCTCACAGGGAAACAGGAATAGCGAAGGGAGTTCCACAGGTGAGAGGTGCTAGACATGAAGCTATTAGAGTAGAAGAGACGGATACATTTAGGAGTTTCGACAGTAAAAGGGTGAGAGCGGGATGCCAGCCTCGTAAGTCGCTGGAACTCATGGCGTCTGGGAACTAGCGAATGCAGCTCCTCGGAGCAATTTCCATGAAAGTATTTGTAGAACAGACAGAGGGAGGCGACGGCGCGTCTGTGAGAAAGTGAATGTAGACGAGACGCCAGGGCAGGGCCAACTACATTGCATATCCGCCTCTGGAGCCTATCAAGAACCCTGAGGCAAACAGAAGGGGCACCAGACCATATATGGCAGCAATACTCCACGCAAGGGCGAATTGTTGATTTGTAGATCTGGAGGATCGACTCCGGGGAGAAAAACTTCCTGGCGCGGCTCAGGGAGCCAACTTTCCTTGCGGTGGACGAGGCAATTGACTCAATGTATTTATTCCATCTCAGGTCAGCAGTAAACGTGAGACCGAGAAGCCGCAAAGAGTTGCTCTCGAGAAGTTGGGCGTCAGACATTCTAATGTAGGGAAGGGAAGGATCTCTGTGGTGATTAATAGAGAGCAGTTCTGTCCTAGAATCGTTGAAGTTGACCAGTCAATTCATGCCCCAGTTCACAATCGATTGGAGGTTCTTTTCGAGACGCACGGCCAGGTGAGTTTTGTCAGCGAGACTAGATTTTTTTTGAGGCAGGAATAAATTGTGGTGTCATCCGCGTAGATGCCAACTTGGGAAGTTATGGCGTCAGGAAGGTAATTTATGTAGATAAGGAATAGAGTGGGGCCTAGGATGGAGCCTTGAGGAACACCTGCGTTCGTGGGATAGGAACTGGAGGAGAATTCATTGAGAACGACCTTCAATTTACGGTTTGACAGGAATGATCGTATTAGGTTATATAATCGACCCGTAATGCCATAACCCTGGAGTTTGCGAAGAAGGCCGGCATGCCAAACCCTATCAAATGCTTTGGAGATGTCTAGTGCCACGGATCGGGCTTCCCCGTTATTTTGAAGAGCTCGCTAGACTGTTTCAGTGATGTCCGTAAGCACATCGGCTGTAGATCGGGCAAAGCGGAAACCATATTGCTTGTCTGAGAGCAGATTATGGGATGTGAGGTGGTTAAGCATCCTGGTATTGATTAGGGCTTCGAAGGTTTTGCCGAAGATGGGAAGGAGACTGATAGGACGGTAGTTGAAAGGGTCAGAGGGGTCGCCGGAGTTCTTGAAGACAGGAACGATCGAAGAGGACTTCCAGCAGTCAGGAAAACAAGATTCCTTGAGGCAGTAGTTGTATAGTTTAGAAAGGGAGGGCTTCAGTTCAGGCGCGCATTTCTTCAAGAGAATGGCTGGTATCCCGTCTCCACCACTAGACTTGTTGGGGTCTAAATTGGAGATAACGGCCAGTACCAAAGATGGGGTTATGTTTGACCCACTCAATATGGCCTCAGTTCTAAGAGGGAATTTGTGTATGGGTACACCGGAACAGTCGAGCGTCGAGTTGAATGAAAATTTCCGAGCAAAGCATTCAGCCTTGTCGGTAGAGGAGGTCAGGACTTCGAACTGGTTGAATGAAGGAGGTATAGAGGGTTTGCAATTGTTCAATACGCTCTTGCAGAGACGCCAATAATCTTTGGAGCCAAATTTGCGAGATGCAATACGTTCCTTCATCCGAGCCGCAAATAGTGACTTAGCATCGTTGAGGACAGGCTTACATTCGTTACGTCTATTGCAGTCAGACATGTCGCTACGGAATAGGTGGAAGTAGTGGTTCCTATGGGCGATGGCGGCTGAGCAAGCAGCCGAGAACCAGGGGGAGGAGCGCGACTTGACCCTATATTTCCTTGATGGGATGAAAGCGTCGATTCCAGCTTTAACCCAGGAAGAGACCTCAGAAGCACATTCTTGGACGGGGAGCTTAAAGACTCCATCCCAGGGGACATCGCGGAGGAAATCACGGAACACGTCCCAGTCAGCTCGTTGATAGTAGAACGAAGTTCTAGTGGTAGGAGGTTCTTTATAGGGGGTGGAGTTGAAGATGTTAACTGATACTACTGCATGATCAGAGTTACCAAGAGGGCAGAGTTGCGAGGCGCTGCAGGATTCGGGGATGGAGGTAAAGCACAGGTCTAGAAGAGAGGCTTTACCTTCCCGGTTGAAGGCAAAACGAGTGGGGAAGTTAACTATGTGTGTAAGGGAATGGGAGATTGAAAAATTGAGCGTTTGAATGCCTGCGTGGTCAGTAGTAACATTCTTAAGCTACAAGGTGTGATGTGCGTTAAAGTCACCAAACACAAAAATATGAGCAAACGGGTGGAGGGAGAGAGCCTTGTCTATGCTGTCAGAAATGCTATCGAGTATCTCACAGTCTTGAGAGGATGGAGAGCGGTAAAGGAAGAAGAGATAGCTTACCGCATTGAGAGAGTCGGAGACACATGTATGACTGGTCTGGCCATTCGAGAGAGAACTCTCTGGCCAGAGGGAGATGTTCTTTGACGTAGACACCAAGACTGTGCATGTGGGTTAGAGAGTTTTTTCTGAGGAGAGGAAGGTAGCCGGGGATCGAGAGATCAGAAGAGGGGATAGACGAGACAAGGTTTGTCTCACAGAGAGCCAGTATATCCGGGCCGTTTGCAGTGGGGAAAGATTCCAGACTGCAGAAATTTGTCCTAATGCCCCGGATGTTGGAGAACGAAATGTTGAAGGGTTTCGGTGGTTTTTGAGAGGCTGGTTTAGGGTTAATCTTTCGGTTTTTGTAACTCATATTGAATTTTGTTTGTAAGATGAGAAGGCCCGAAGTAAAAGAAACAGACAGTTTCGAACGTGACGCGGGCAGAGAGGAGTTGGCAAAATCTGCATCATTATGTAGCCTGCAGAGACACCTTCCCATGCGCGACATGGCACTACAAACACCCCGGTATTATACAACTGTTGATCAGAGCGGTCGCTCAAGACGCTACGCAAGAGTTAGGGCTCCTAACTACCAGTCGGAAACAGCAACCAGAGAACTGTCAACCGTGTACCCTCAGAATGAAGAGGTGATGCCACAGACTGCACACATCACGGGAGAAACAGAGCTGCACTAATACAGAGGCCGGAGAGAGATAAACAGTACCGGGAACCCCTTCCTAGACAAGAAACAAGGTGTAAGCCTCTACTCATGTTCAATAGAAGGGGGAGGAGTGTTGACCGGGCGGTAGAAGAGACTAAGTAAGAAAAAAAAGAAAAGAAAATGTTTAATCACGAATTCTACATCGATGATATCAAACACGTTGTCAAAGACGACAATGAATTGAAGGGTATACTCAATAGAGTAAATTTTTTCAGTGATGACATCGGTATGGATTCTGAATTACATAAATGTGTAAAAGTAACATTCAAGGAAGGGAGAATTACAGAAACACACACAACAGATTTGTATTTTGTCACAAAGATTAGGGAGCTTATAGATACATAAGAATTAGTGAAGGAGATGGAATGCGACAAACACAAATGAAGGAGAGTGTAAGGAAATAATACAGGCGTTTTCACCTGGTTCTAAAACCAACTTGAATTCACAAAATGGAATATCAGCCATAAACATTTTGGCTGTCTCTGTGATGCAATACAGTTCAACGTCCTTAACTGGACCATAGCTGACATTAAGCGAATGGATGTCAAAACGAGAAAGCTTCTCGCTTGACACCGCATGCATCATCCTAAGACTGATTTTGATCGCCTGTATGAGCCTAGATCCGAATGAGGCGGATTAGTTAAACTACAATTGTCTTACAAAAGCACAACAATCGGTCTTTAAAGATCTCTGGAAGCTATAAAAAACTGAATGATGATCTGTGTCAAAGAACATGAAAGAAATAAGAAACATTATTAGAGTAATAAAAGACGCCAACAAATTCAAAAGGGAATTTCAACTAGGTGAAGAAGTGCAAATAAACCATAATACACCTACTGCAGCGGCAAACAACATAAAAAAGAAAGCAAATGCAGTGTACCAAATGCAGAAACGATGCAAGATAAGCCTCTTTATGTTCAACTAGCAGCATGGCACGGCATTGCCCGTACTTGATTCAAAAATCGTATGACTAATACAGCAATCGTTATCACTTGACTTAAAATATTTTTGCCCTTCCTTGCCTTTAAAGGAGTGCCCTTTGCCGTGCTGATGTTGCTACATGCCTTACTTCTTGCCTATCTCACACTGCGAATTTTTTCTAAGTTCTATACTAAACATTAAATCTGTTACGAAAAAAGAACTAAACAAAATGAACACAAAACGATCAGCTTTAAAAAAAAGGACTCGTAACTGGAAAATCCGAATGAAAAAAGAATGTTAATAACAAATACTTTTTCACACCTAACCCAGTTCTGCGGAGTCAGAATCAACGTTGAGTTTAAGCAAGTGAATGAGCCAATTGGAGTAAAGTGCCATGAAGATTTAAATTTTTCCCACTTGTGACGAATGCAGCTATCGATTTTTTTTGCATGCTAGCATGCTAGTTAAGATTCGTGTCAGTCAGCTGTTGGCTCTCACGCTGGCCAATAGAATCTTCCTTCCTATTCGTGGCAGCCATCTATAGGCTCTCACCCTGGCCAGTAGAAAATTGCCGCAAATACATGAAAACTGCCGTAGAAGCATGAAAAAATCGATTATTTCCACTATCGATGGAAGTTCGGAAATGCAAAGTCGGTCTTGGCCTTCCCACTAACTTGGAGCATGTGCATGTAAATTTTGGTGCAAATCCGTCGAAAATTGCGGCCGTGCATTCGTTACACACACACACACACACACACATCCTGCCTTTTATAGATAGAGATACTTTGTCTATACCAAACAAGTTGATATAGGTAAAGGCCGTAACAATCAATAGTTGCATAGTGCAGGGTTAAAAGCGGAAACAAAAATTTAAATTTTTGCTATTTATTTTACTCTTGCTGTACGAGACTAATGCTTGCTACCTAGAAATTAACAAGCACACATACTGAAAAATTGCATTCGCCCCAAATACAATGTGATATATAATATATATGCGGATATTTATATATCACAATGTGATATATAAATATCCAGAAACAATTGACTATTTTGTATCAGGTTGTATGGTATCGGCACCCACTGAATGTAAAATCCGACATGAAAAAGTGGACCGATATCTGCATTGGTAAATATGCAACTTTTACGGAAAGAAAACTGCCAAATTTGGTATGAACACAAACCCAGACCTGCTTACAGACTTAGGACCTGTAATAATTTTATGGAACTTTACAAAGTATAAAGACAGAACAAACAATAGCTAATCGTCCAGAAATCGGGACCCAAGACCACAAAAACAGAATGTGATTCCTTATTACACCATGGCAGTCGCTGCAGATTGTAATGTATCTTTGAAGATCTTCAGAAAACTATCAAAATTACAAAGATCTTGTAGTGGAAATCAAAAAAAAAATGTGGCTAATGAAGACATCAACAATTCCAGTTGTAGTTGGAGCCATCGAATTGATATGAATCGATTCTGATAGACTCACTGAAAGAATTCCTGATAGCACATGCCTTAAAGAAATATAAAACATATACTCACAAGTACAACTCACATATTACGAACAGCTATACCTATATATGATGTGTCATATAAGATAATGTGTTTGTTTAGAAAAATGATCAGTGGAAAATGTCATGAAACCATTTTTTTTTTCTTTAGATCTATAGTTAGCACCTGGAAGGAGATATGTCTTTGCTTTTCTTCTTTGTTTTTTAACCATGCCACTAGTATGCCGCGGGTTACAGAAAGTGAAAGTGGGAGAAAGGAGTAGGTGTAGGGCGGATATAGAAAAAGAATAAAATAATGACGGAGTTCAAGATGGCGATTGACGATGCATTTCAATTTTTAAAGTTTGTAGTTACCAGGGAAGAAAGTAAATCGAAGTGCGAGAAAAGAAAATATTGGCGTAGAAGTGGCGGCTTTATTTGACTATTTCAGCTGTAAAAGGATGGGACCTAGATGCCAATCTAGTAGAACGCTTAAATTCATATTGTCGGGGAACTAGGGAAAAAAGATCACCATGAAAATATTTGTAGAAAGATAGAGAGAAGCCACATCACGTCGGTGAGAAATTGACTGAAATTGAGATGCCAGGCCAGAATCAGTTATATTGCAAATCCTTTTTTGGATTTTATGAAGTACCACGAGATGAATAGCAGGAGCACCAGACCCGATATGACAACAGTATTCAAGACACGACCAAATGGTTGATTTATAACTATGCAAGATGGATTCTGACGACAAAAACCTTTTAGCGCGACCACAATGAACCAACCTGCATTGCAGTAGATGCAGCTATTGATTCAATGTAGTTGTTTCAGTGGGACGATCTCCGGGAAACAAGCTTCAACCATTCTGATGGCGGTCCGGGAAATTTCTCTATCGTGGTTAAATGTAAGCAGTTTAGTTTTGGAGGCATTAAAATTTACAAGTCATTTCCTGTCTCAGTTTGACTGAGACAGGAAATGTCAAGATTTTTCAATAGCAGCTGCCAGGTTAACTTTGTCAGCTCTGAAAGATTTGGTTTTGAGACAGAAGTAAATGGCAGTATCATCTGAATAAATGCCTACTTGGGAACTGATGACGTCAGGAAGATCATTGATGAAGATTGAAAATAACTGGAAGCGAGCCCTTTCAAAACAACCTTCATTTCACAATTTGATAGCAATGATTAGATTAAATCAAACACTCGTCCTGCAATACCATAGCCCTGAAGCTTAAGTAGAAGACCAGCATGCCAGACTCTGTCAAACACCTTTGAGATATCTAAAGCCACAGCTCGAGTTTTACTGTTGTTTACTGTTGTTATCAAGAGCTTCATATTCAGTGATGGCCGTAAACGTCAGCGGTAGACTGGGCATAACAGAATCCATATTGTCAGAGAGTAGGTCGTTAGAGGTAAGATGCTTAACCCCTTCAGCAGTGATTAAAGCCTCGAATACTTTGACAAAAAGCACTAGAAGACTAATAGGGCGATAGTTAGAAGGGTCAGAAGGTTCTTCAGAGTTCTTAAAAACAAGGATTACAGGGGAAGACTTCCAACTTGCAATGGAAAGCAAGAAGCAGTAAGGCAGTAGTTGTAGAGCTTGGAGAGAACTGGGGCCAGCTCGGCAGCGCATTTCTTTAGGACGATGGCTCACCTCCACTTGCTTTAAGGGGGTCCAATTTAGAAATGGTGTCCGAGGCCAGTGACGGGTTATGCGCATATCAATCACTAGTGTCTCAGTTCTAGGGGGAAATTAGGCGTCGGTACTACAAATGTGTCGAGTTTTTAGTAGGAAGATAATTTCTGATCAAAACATTCAGCCTTATCTGCTGTAGATGTCAGAACTTTGAATTCATTGAAAAGAGGAGAGATTGAGGATTTGCTATTGTTCAGAACACTCTTAGAGAGCCGCTAATAACCTCTAGAAGCGAACTTGTTAGATGTCATGCGTTGCTTCATTCTATCAGCAAACAGTATCTTCATTTCCTTGAGGACGCACTTGCATTCACTAGAAGCAGAGACAAGGAGACGTCTGTTGCAATCAGCCGGAAGAAGTGATTCCTGTGGGCTATAGCGGCCGAGCATGCAGGTGAGAACCAATGAACGCGGTTTAACTTGGTATCTCTTTGCTGGAATGAAAGCATTTTTGAATAGGAAAAACATCATTCCATGGGACGTCACGAAGGTAATCGTGGAACGAGTCCCAATCTGCTCGTTCTTAACAGAAAGATATTCTATTGATACGAGGTTATTGGCTGGTGGGAGAGCGGAAGATATTTACAGATACTATCGCATGTTCGGAATTGCCAAGAGAGCAGAGCTGCATAGTACGACAAGATCCAGGGATCGAGGTAAAAAAAAGAGATCAAGAAGAGAAGCTTGTTCGTCAGGGTTACTGGGGGAACGTGTGGGGATGTCCACCACTTACGTGAGAGATTGAGTGTTTGAGAAATTAAGAGTTCGGATGCCAGCGAGGTCAGTGACGGAGCGTTTAAACTATCTGGTATGGTTGGCACTAAGTTACTGAACACAAATATATTTGCAAACAGGTGTAGGGAGATGGCATGTTCTATATTATCGGGAATATTATCTAGCACACAACTGTTTTGAGAGGAAGAGGAACGTTTAAGAAAGAAGTTATAACTGACTGAGTTAAGTAGATATAGACGGAGACACATTTAAGAATTGTCTGGAGATTCAAACAAGAGTTCTCTAGCCAGCGGGAGATGTTTGCGGACATAAACTCCCTGGTCAGACATGTAGACATTAAAGTCCTTTCTAAGGAGAATAAGGTGGTCGGGAATCGAGAAATCAGAGGAGGGTATTGAAGAAATAAAATTAGTTTCACGGAGAGCTAGAATATCAGGTGATTTTTCAAGAGGAATGATTCGACGCTGGAGAATTTGGTACGAATACCAGGAATGTTGGAGAAAGAAAGGTTAAGGGGTTTAGGTGCTTTTTTTGGGAGCTGATTTAGTTTTATATCTTTGGTTGTTTTTTTTTTAAGCGTTTCACCCCAAGCAAGGCGAGAAGCCACTAGGACGCAAGGGGTTACAGAAAAAATTGGAGCAAGATCAGATAGGAGTGATAGAAGAAAGAACGAGGAGAAGGGTAGTGGTGATATGTTATTTTGGTAAAGAAAGATTAGGGTAATAGTAGCAGTCGGTTGTCTAATGTAACATGCGCAGGAAGGGAACTGGCGCAGATTTCAACATAGTGTGGCCTCTGGGTTGCTCACTGGTGGTGCTAACCGGGACATCTATCTACGCGCAACATGGCCCTTGCAAGTTTCGCATTATTATGCAACTGTTGATCAGAGCATCCTCTCAAGACGCTATGCAAGATTTCGGGCTACCAGTCAAGAACAGAAACCAGAAAAATGCCAACCCAGTAGGCCGAGAAAAAAATGAACCGAGAACCCATTCCAAGCAGGAAACAAGGGATGATCTTCTACTCTTGTTCAAGAGAAGAGAGAGTATCGACCGGGCGATAGGAGGCCATATCTATTCCTAATAAAAAAAAAAATTTTTTTTTTTTTAAATAATCCGGGTTTTTCTTCGAGATAAATTATTTCAAAGAATGATCATTCAGATAACTTGTTTGAAGAGTCAAGTTACTGTCCAAAGATTCCACAGCACAAACATGTATTCATACCTGTGCACTGGGGAGTTAAAAAAGAAAACATAATTAAGTTTTAAGTCCGAATACCAACTCTTTCAAACTGCGTTCTCATAATCCCCAGTGACTCACCACCAAAAAGAAAAAAATCATTAAATGCTGCGAACCAATCAATTAGCATTACGTTAACAAACTAGCTATCAGTATGAGCGTACGTGTATATATATATATATGTATGTATGTAAATAAACGTTCAAGCAAAGGTAGGAAGACATTGCAGAGAATTAAAGAAAAAACAAATACTAAATTAAAATAAAAGCATTCATTACATTTAATTCGAATGTGATTGTATTCTTCCATTTCAAGAGCGATAGATTCTTCTTAATGGGAGTTTTGAACAAAAGTAAGAATTCTGGGATATACCACTAGACGCCATAGAGTTGGGATTAAAGAGGAGATGGTCGCAGCTCCAGCCTTCTATTTATTTTTTCAAAAAAGAAAAGATGTAAAATGAAGAACCAAAAGCTCCCACCAAAAAAAAAAATAAAAATAAATAGAAGGCTGAAGCTGGCACCCTCTCCTCATTAATCCCAATCCTTAATAAAGAAAAAATACCAACTCTTTCAAACTGCGTTCTCTCATAATCCCCAATCAATGAAACATAAATGAAAGGAAATAATAATAATAATAATAATAATAATAAAATAATAATAATAATAATAATAATAATAATGATAATAATAATAATAATAATAAAGGAACCAATGCCTAGATTTAAAAAATACTGAAAATAAATAAATACATAGAAAAATAAATCCAGATGGCACGTATTTCCATGTGCCAGAGATCTTTGTATTTGGTCAAATTCCTTGTCCTTTGCTTAGTAGGAGTCGCTTCAGAAAGGAATTAGCTATCAAAATCCTTTGGTTATGACCCCTCTACTCCTGGGTATGTGGGTTATGATGCGAGTCAAACGGAAAAAGAAACAAAAATATTCACGTATTTAGTTATTGGCAGATCAAGAGACAGTTCCAATCTTTCCTATAAATACGTTCGGTAAATAAGAATATTGATACTTTGCATGTCTAACAATAAAAGACGTAAATACAATATACAAAATAAAAGAACATTTTACAAAGAGTAGAAATAAGTTACAAAGGATAGGAAGATGGGGAACCCCATGATCACACACAGCCTAAAGGGACATGGCACAAAGTGCCAGCATAACGCGAAGAGAACGAAAAAGAATATCAAAATATATATCAGTAATAAATGAGGGCTTGAATTATCATAAAGTTTTCTCCATACTCCAATACATCTTCAATTCAATACTCCAATGCACCTTTAATTCAATACTGCAATACATTCTCGCTGTTTTCAATAATACAGTCGCCTGGGTAATTCCACGTCTTCCTCCCAATCTTTCGGACATTTTTTGCAAAGCTCTTTGGGACGGTTTCCAGCCAACCGATAATGATTGGCAACTCTCCATATTCAACAAATTCCTCACCTCACTGATAATGTCAAGATAATATCTAACTTTTTCATTTCTTTCTGATTGACTCTGTGACTTGCTAGGACAATTAATTATACTATCTATCATGTGTTCTTTTGGTTTCTACTTGATTTCAAATGAATTGCATTTTCTGACCTGGAATGGGGGATCCATTTGAATCCCAGTCCTAGAGATTTACACGCATGTATTTCATTTTCTTGGACGGATTCTGCTATGTGTAGATACCATTGGGTTCTGTATTGAAATAAACTCTCCTGCATAATTCCCACCGATGACCTTCACCATACTGCCGTTTTTATTATTTTATTTTATTTCGGTCAACCTGTATGTGTTTCACTAAATATGTGCTCCCCTGTCTTACTGTTATTTACACACAGGCTAACCTTTTAACTTTATATAGATTGTTCTTATGATATTGTTTCGGGTCTGTATTAAGAATTACTCAGTTTCTCTATTCAAGTTTCCTCTTCGCTGTCTTGTCCAGGTCTGACATTCCTTTGATTTCTCTTCTGAATTGTACATATAATTGTTTTTGATTTGATTTAGTTTATTGTACAGCTTATCAACCTATTTAAGATTTTAAATAACATGAAAAAGGTTGATAAGTCGAATTATCTTTGGATTGTAAAATTTTGTTTGAGATAATAATTTCTACTATTTAAACCATATAATTGTTTTCCTCCCGTTTTTGAGTTATTTCTTTTGTGTTTCTTGGCTTTCTCTTAATTCCGATATCCATTTTATTGTATTTATTGACGACTTTTTGTAGTTTTACTCTGCTCTGTCTTCTGTACTCGATTGTAGTGACTACGTAATCCTCAATACTAATTCGTCCTTTTTCTCTATTTTATTTAGCATCCAGTTAGTCGACATCATCCCGTGAGTGTAGCGCTTTATGCATTGTCATTAAATTTCTTGTTACCGGGTACATGTATGTTAATTCTTCCATTTTCCCGGTTTACGAAATATCCTGTATACATCACAATGGAAACTAGCAAGGTATTTATTCATTGAATTAAATTTCTGCTGAAGAATTTGATCTCTATAATGTTTTCTTGTTCTTCTCGATTAGTCTTTGTTGGTTTTTTTTTTCTTTCGTCTCTTTCCGTTTGATGATTTTTATTTCCGAAATATCCAACTACTTGTAGCCACCCTTTCCGTTGACTGTCCTGGTAATTTCCTGGTTGCGTAGTTCAATTCTGTCTGTTGATTTTCTTTTACATTTTGTTCATTACTAGTTCTGCATATTTCTCAATGCTAAAATCAATTCCAATGTCATGACTAAAGATTCCGATTTTCCAATTTCTGTTTCTTTTTGGTAAAAGATTTTTACGTCATCCGTCTATAGAAAACGGTTCACCCTTCATGGCGACTGTTGGAATCTGTAACCTTTGAAGAATATTTTTATATATTGTTCAGCAAAATCAGTGCGATGGGCAATGCAATTATTTACAAGATTGTTTTTAATACAATATATTGAGTCATAAATAAATTCCGTTTTTTTTTTTTTATCAACTTTATTCTTAAAAAAATAAAGTACAATTACGTGTTATTCAATTATATATTCACCATTAGCTGGAAAAACGTTGCCAACACATCATGCAGTTATTTGATACATTTTGAATAAGGTTATGTGGGTCTTGATACGAATTAGATTTCGGCAAACTCTTGAGTCTGATTTTCTGTCAAAGAAGAGAACAACGTCTTTCTTTTAATCCACAGTGAACGCTACAATTTTCCGTGATAAATCTAAGGTATGTTAGTGAGCTCTAAATTTATTTTTATCTGCCACAAATGAGAAATGAGTAGTAGTTAGGATCACTCATTCATAATTGGATTTATTTCCTCAAAACAGCAATTACTTAAGAACCAATTCAATACATTTCAATGTTTAAATGTCAATATATAGCGCCCTCATCCCCCCCCAAGAAAAACATCAATATATTTGGAAACAGATTT
Source organism: Acanthosepion pharaonis (assembly GCA_903632075.3). Lineage (NCBI taxonomy): Eukaryota > Metazoa > Mollusca > Cephalopoda > Sepiida > Sepiidae > Acanthosepion > Acanthosepion pharaonis. The sequence goes on from CAHIKZ030003813.1 coordinate 811,343, forward strand.
TATTTTCTTTAACACTTATGTTTGTGAAATCCGTTTTAAGATTTTTAAACAGTAAAGCGTTATATATATATATATATATATATATATATATATATATATATATATATATATATATATATATATAATTAATGAATGTTTACTTTTAATCTGTCATTTTTATTACGTCAAACGTTATTATACTGATACACGTAATTAGTATAGTCACCCATTTGTATTTTTACTTTAAACAGTGTGTATTCCGTCTATCGAACTGCATATTATCTTTATTAAGATTCCACGAATATGCAGAACGACAGACGTAATGCACACCGTCTAAAGAAAAAATGGATCATCTATTTCAAATAAAATCATCCAGTAAATAATAACGCTTTATATATATATATATATATATATATATATATATATATATATATATATATATATATATGTTTTGTGTGTGCGCACGCGCGTATGATTTCTGAAAATCAATACAAGTCACCATCAATTCTTTTAAAGAGTGGATGTGATTCCATAAACCAAAAATGTTTCATGATATCGTGCATTATATTTACAAAGACCTTTTACCTTAAATAACTATCTTGATCGACCAGTTTGGGGCAAATAAAGTTTTTTTTTATATATATTTATATATATATATATATATATATATATATATATATATATATATATATATATATATATATATAATTATTTATTTATTTAGAAAATTTATAACATAAACATGTTATAAAATCACTAAAAAAAATAGCCATTTTGTTTCAACACTCCCGGTGTCTTATCAAGTAATGATGTTGAATGCAAAACAAATGGTTTTAAAAGTTTCAAATTCGTTAACGATCTTTCACAAGGGGAAAACGTTGTTCCAAAAGCTAGAATGACCTATCAAAATACAAGACACATGTTTATGTTATAAATTTTCCAAATAAATAATTATATCTGCTCTACTTTGTATTGAGCACTCTTTTAAGAATAGTAATTGTTGGTTATTGGAATTCATTCCGTATACACCAATTATATACTATATATATATATATATATATATATATATATATATATATGCATATGAGTGTCTGTGTTTGTACGTGTATGTATTTAGGCATATTTGGTTGAATAATATGAACATATGTCTATTTTTGTTTTGATAGGCGTCTTAATGTTGATATTAAATTCATTAATGAAGTCACCGTAGTTTTTTTTTTTTTTTTCGTTGCTTTTATTTTCCCAAGTACTTTCAATCTTATCCGGAATCATCTTCACGGGTGAACTGGTTAGACAAAAAATTAATTTCATTAAATTTTGTCTTAGGAATTCACCCATTCACTCATTCATATTAACAACATTAGTTTAGGCTTTCAATTGCTACAAAACATTAACCTGTAAATTTGAGTCATGTTCTTAAATAACCTCATCAGATGGAGACTTTCAATATGGATGCCATGCCTGGTGCCAAACTCATTCAGAAATATCTAAACTATCTTCTGTATAAGACCACTTTTTTCAGATCACTAATCAAAAATGGTTTTGAATGATTGAAAACAACGGACCTTGGTGAAGGTCATCCTTCTTCGAAACTTGTGGACTGACACTACAGGATCACAAAGAAATATACCAGATAACAGAAAATACATCACTTGAGGAATTTCAATGGCAAAACATAAATGGATGCCGCATGGAACTCAAAAAGAAAATGACACAATCAACATGTTGATGTTCCAAGTTACTTTAAATAAAAGGTTAGAAAGTAAACCCCCATCAATAATGGAAAGAGCGATAACAGATACTTAACATAAGAAACATATTTTCCTGAAAAAATTTTTTAAGAGAAATACTTTATAAATTTCAACAAACATTAATACTGGCTGCTCGGCCAATGAATGCTAAATGTCTCTTTTTAAGGAAACCGCTAATATTAACCATAGTAATTACCGTGTAGTTTTCTCTATGAAAAGACTGTGTAGCACTCGTCATGTCATCATGTGTTAAGTATCTTGCCAAATACAATTTTGGCATTCCAAACTAGTTGAACATTGCCTGGAGCTAGTAGAAACCACCGCTGTAACTGTAGAAGCCAAACGGTCTCTGGGATTGTTTCCAAAATTGCAGATTCACGATGATTGGCACTCTCATATTCCTGGGTTTTTAAGACCAGGAAAATGTCTTTCATCAGTCGTCATTGGTGAAATAGGAGGATTTGAGAAGAAAAAAGATGGAGAGGGATATAGAAATGAAACGAAGAAAAAAAACGATAATACGAAGTATGATAAGAATAATTATAGGAGGAAAAACGTTAAAAGTGAGAAGAAGAAGAAGAAGAAGAAGAAGAAGAAGAAGAATCAGGAGGATAAGGGAGAGGAGAAAAAAGAGGATGATGAAGAAAAAGAGAAAGAAAGGGACTGAGAAGAAATAAAAGGAAATAAAACAGTTTCAAAAGTCAGATGGACGGACTAAGAGAAAGAACAAGAATAAAAATAAAAGCAGAAACAGGAAAAATAAGAGAAAAATCTGGGATAATATGAAAAAGAAGTATTAGAGAAAATAATGGTTCAATCGAAAATAAAAGAAAGAAATTGGTGTGATAGGAAAGTAGAAAAGACAGAAATGAACAAGAAGAGAGAAAAAATAAGACTAAAAAGAAGAGTAATAATAAGTGATATGATAATAGAAAAAGTATATTTGTAAAACTAATCGAAATGAGAAGAAAGAGGACAAAGTAAAACGATGTGAGAGGAGAGAAAACAAGAAGTGAGAGATTACGCAAGAGAAGGTGAGAACTTACCGATAAGCTTTTAAAAGAGATGGTAACGGAAGATAAAATATTGCAAAAGGAAAAGTGTTGACCACAAAGAGGAAAAATTGGAAAGGAGTACCAAGAGAAATAATGATTGCTTGATTTAATGTAATCGTGGAATGTGTTGTGGGGATTATGAGATTGAAGAAAGTCGAAATCAAGAAGCGACAATTGCTGTTATTAGTCAGATCGTATTGATCAAGGCTGGCTTTGATGTTTCGCTGCGTTGAACTATCCTTGTCAAAATACATGCCAAGTTTGTGCAAGAAAAAGTCGGACAACAGGCAGTCGGATGGACGGACTAAGAGAAAATACAAACAAGGGAGGTTAGAATTTTGGCATGAGAGTGGACAGGCCGACTGTCAGGCGAACATATAGACTGGTTGGTAGGCTTTGGCCAAGTTGAATATTCGTTTTGTAAATGTTATAAAAACAATAATAATGATTATTTTGAAAGGCGATTATGATGAGGATAATTTTCCTAACTCGCATATTTTGGAGAAATAATTTACCGTATTGTTTTCTTGTGTGCAGTTGCTAATTGACACTTGAAAGCGATAAGTATTAACCTTGACTTCAAGTGTATTCACAAATCTAACTCGAATACTGATCATTTTAAACGTATGGCTGAACGTAATCCTAATAATCTGTTTTAATGAAAATAAATGAAAATATCTTCAGCAGAGATTGACCAGGAAGATTTAGGTCCAAATATAAATGAACAACGTTAGTTTATTTACAAAATTAACGTCGAACCTGCTTTAGAAAAGTATTATGAGACTGGTGTCAACGATGCTAGAAAAATCAATCAGTCACTACAATAACGACTTATAGAAATCATGCAATAATTTTGATGACATAATGAGAATTGTTTGTCCAACCGCTCTTATACTAATTTACCTGTCTACTAGGAAGGATAGTTAATCCCTATTGCAATAGCTTGCTCATGCACAGCTGTAATTGTTCAACACCCAAAGAGCCAACCTGCAGTTTATAATGCAACTATGCAGAGCGGACCGCAATTACAGATACAGGGACAGAGCGGATAATCTACAGTGAGCAATTGTTTCAACACGGCCAGTACGCTAAAACCATTGATGGCTTCGGAATAGTTGCATCTACCCAGTTTCAATCATTATTCATGGATCTATCTGATTGTTTTCCCATAATAAAGTTTTGAATTTGGGTCTTCTAGTCGAAATGCTAATGTCCTAACCACTTGGTCAGTTGTACATTAATGAGATTAATATCAATATTATCTGAAGGGTATTAAAACAAAATGTATCAGTGCCAAAATAGACAAGGCATAATAAACTCGAAAAGGATGCCTGCGAGATGAAAAGCCCGAAAATGCAAATTATATAATATGAATGTAACAAATTAATACAAAAATAACAATGAGTCTTGATTGGATCTTTGTTAAAAATGGATTCAATCATTAGTAAATAATATAATCAAACATTAAAAATGATAATGGAGAACTACAAAAATCTTTGGAGCTTAAAAATTCACACGTATCGACATAAGCATTATGATTGTAAACAAAAAGAAAGAAGTCTATCAGATTGTGGAAATCGTCACTCTATCAGGCACCAAAGTGAAATGGAAAGAATATAAAAATAAATGAACATCAGGACATTGCTAAAGATATTATTTAAAATGAATAGACTATTTTTTCGGAAAACTAAACTTCATTCTGTTGCTGGTATTATGAACATAACGTTTAGGTCCATCCTTTCTCCAGCGCTTGTCAGGCCTATAATCCGCCCCTAAAAGAATATTATTTTATTTTACCAATTCACCCCAAGAAAGGCGATAATGTCACTAAGATGCAAGGATCTATTGTAATAAAATATAATGAGAGGACTTTAGAAGGAACCAAGTCCTAAACAGGAAACAAGGAATAAAGCTATACTCCTGTTCAAAAATCAGGGGAGGAGGGTGAACCGGGTGATAGACCAATTTATCTACTCTTATGGTTATTATTATTATTATTATAGACGCTACTTTACCAAGTGGATAATTTAATTTCTTAAATTCTTTCAGCGGAAGCTTCCAAATTCTCACTTTCCTTTACAGATTTCGAAAATGTTTATGTGACCATGTATTGAATGACTTATTTTTCACCCGACAGCCTCAATGTCATAAGATTATCTCTATTTCCATAGTAAATGTTTCAACGAGCTCCATTTTTTTTTACTGCCGCCAGCTCAAACTTTACAGCCAAAGCCCGCCATGTTATTTCCATGTATTCCTTTGGTAAGAAGGGATTTCCACACCGAAATCTCCTTCTCAAGTACCGCTACTTTGTAGAACAAAATGCCACATGGATGTTTCCCCGAAGGTTACAATCTTAACCAGTTCAGGTCTAGAATAAATCCTTATCTATCCTCCATATCCTCTTTAGTTTTACTTCTTAATTCCCTCTCTTACGTTTATATCACAGACCTCATGCAATAACCTTCTGCCTTTAGTGTCTCTTGAATCATGTGTCGAATGTACTTCAGTAAAAAAAACTTAATGAACTACAAATAAATAAATGTCGTAAAAATAATTCATATTATTATATTACCGTGAAGAAGTTAGTGTTTATGTGTGTTTCCAGCCATCACTGCCAAACGGAACGTTCTATGTTAGGGATCACCTTTTGTTGAACTGCTACTAATAAATATAGGTTGATATCTGAGATAGAGAAGCTTTGAAAAAATCAGTTCGATTTTTGGTGTCAGCGGAGGTAATCAGAGGAACAATTTTATCACTTTTATGATCTACATTGCCGCCATACATATATATTGTTGGTGAGAATTAGTTTTGTGAGGATAACAGAAAATGAAAAAAGGAATAAGTGTTCTAACTTTCAGAATCAGGGGAGATCACTCGAAGCTAAATTTGGATCAATATATTTTTTATTATCCCAACCAATGAATTGTAATGATTTTCCGAAATTTCAAAAATATTTTTAAACAATTTTTTAAAACATTCTGGAGTAAACTTCATGATTGAAAATGTTTTGAATGATGAAAATAAATAAGTTAGACCTCCCAAAACTACCGGTATCTTTGTTGTTGAGTTTGTTTAGAAGCATATAAATCTCTATGGGTTATTTAATGCTGAAATCTAAATATTTTATACGCAATTCTATTTTCCTTTGGAGATAATAATGGTTTTAATGATACAAGTCTTACTAATTAACACATAGCCGAGGAGTATAGATCGATTTATGCCTTTTCCCGAGTTAATTTGAACACGGTTCTCCGATTAAAAAAACGATCCATTATACCAGCCGCACATCCAAGTTTACAGCCCCTGGTATTCCCAAGCAGTCACCCATCTAAGTACTAGCCATGCTTGACATTGCTTGACTTCGATAATCGTACGGGAATCCGTGTTTGAACTTGATGCTGACGTAAGTCAGTAGCTTTGTTAAAAAGGTCTTGTTTACTCTTACGAAAATGAGGGAATCCAAGAATGTAACCTTAAACTATTGCAGCCGATTCCTAGAAATTCGATTCACTTGTACAGTTCAAAAGTTCCGTATACTTCGGAGACGCCTCAGAACCCAACTGAGTTCCTCAAATTTCTGACGGTGTATGATGTTCCTTCCTGAAAACTTCACATGCTCATCGTGCGTGTTAGAAATTTCGATCTTCCAAAGGTGCGCATGAACTCACTTTGCTGTCAAGTAACTTCTCCCACATTTCATCGGGTCAGCTATCCTAACTGAAGTATGTAAAGAATGAAGACGTTTTTATTACTGGGATACCGGTAATTCCAACAGACTTACCCTTTGAATGCAAACGATTTCAATTCCTCCACTTTTTCACGACCATCAACAAGGCAATTGGAAAATCTGTCAAGATCGTCGAGTACGAACTGACAGTTTTTTTTCTCATGTTCAGATCTATGTTGATTGTTGTAAGGTTGGATCCTGAAACAAGCTTTTTATCCTGGTATCCTTTGGGAGAAGCACTAATGTTGTGTAACCAGAAACACTGTCAATATAAGGGACTTCTTAATTTGTTTTGCTTTCAGTATCACTCATTGATAACAATTATTTTTCATATGTAAACAGTGCATTTTTTTTTTACTTCGCTATGTTTTGAAAGATAAAATGCAAAGGACTTTGTTTAGTTTTCCAAAGAAATTTTGTTAGGGATTCTCCTAATAATATTCAGAAATAGTTGCTAACCTTATTTTGCAAGTTACGTAAATCGTGAAATATGAAAGGATTGAATGTTCCCATAATCAATAAGGTAATGGAACGATTTCAAAAACATGTTGAATAATTAAATAGCATAAGAACTAAAAAGAGTCATACACTAGCTCTCTAAAATTCTTCACTTGATCGTCACTTTAACGCCTACTTTCAGACTGGGATCAAAGCCTTGTATCTGTTCTTTGGAGTAGCTTGGTCCCAAAGTTTCTAACCCTGCGGCATCACTACCCTCATTGCATTAAACAGAGAGGGTTGGTGAATACTTACACAATCGTGATGAGTGGCCATTTTTTTTTTATCTGGATTATAATCTACTAAGCTAAGCTTTGTTAGACATAAGACTATTAGATTGGAGCACCCAATAATGATCGAACAATAAGCAATAGTAATACTCTCCTCGACTCGCTCGTTAATCATTGTCTTCGTAAGCATTTTCAGCCACGATATACAATACATTATTTTAAAATTATATTCTAGACAAAAGACCAAAGATAAATGAGACAGTAATAACGTTCAAGCTGAAAATGGAGATCCCAGTAGAAGAGAAGTTAGCAATTCGAAAGTCCATTTTCATTTATACGAACTGCATTAGGTTAAGGAAAAAAACAAATTTATAAAGCACAGTGATAAAGTCAAATTAGTTATTTATGGCGTGTGAGACTATGCTTCAGTTATCGCAAGGCAAAATACATTAGAATATATTTAAAGAATAGGGCACATTAAATAACGTCAGAAAATTATTCACAAAATTAAATAATATTCATAAATATTATCATCATCAATCTGATTGTTATTAGCACTTGTTGAATTATTATTGATTTTATTAATATTATATTATTGTATAATTACATTTACACTGGATAGTCTTAATTCCATGACCGAATGTAATCGTAGGGTCACGGCGTAGCTGCGCACCTGACCAGTTCCTTCCACACATCGTTTGGAAAGTAGAGAGGTATTTATTTATGCTCTGTGCAAGCGGAGCCTATTCCTCTCAATGTTCTCCAACATGAAGACTCGCTTTGGTCATTGACACGTGGCTGGTTATCCCATTTGAGGAAGCCTAGGATCTAGGTTATCCCATTTGAGGAAGCCTAAGATCTATCCGTTGACTTCAGTCTAGGAAGCCCTCCGCGCAACAAAGCCGTATCATAACCACACTGGCTGCGCAGATAGTAATCTAGAGCGGAGTCTAAATCGTGCTAAATGGTTGTTCGGCCCTATTAGAAAATTAATCCGCCCTTTGACAGGTCTTGGTAATAATCCTGCCGGTTGTCTCGCCAGAAAAGCCTCGACGAACCAATCATTCGGCAGGTAGTAGTAGGTTATTGGGTACAAGTAGCGGTCGTTAGAGTAACCTGACATAATTATACGATGTCTGATCAAAAAGTATCATGACTTTTGCTATAAAAAGAAAACAACATATATCTAATTAATCTCCTTCGAAGTAGTCCTCGTTTGGGGACACTCACTTTACCCAGAGTCGTTTAAATTGTTGGAAGCTTTGTGGGGGATAGCGAGCAGCCGCCTCGTCGCATTCTCTTGGATTCCTCGACGTCTTGAAATCTTTTTTTTTCCTTTCTAGTAAGATTTCCTTTCAAGGGGCGAGATCTAGAGAATATGATCAGACGTGTGAAATGTTTTCTTGACCAAAATCTGTTTCACAAGCATTGGTCACTGATTGAGACTCTCCTTGTTGTGGTGATACGACCGCAGTCTACACTGTTTCCTTCTAAGAATTTCTATAAACAACGGAAGTGAACGAGAACTTAGTGTGCATGCACCACAGAGTTCAAAACCAATCTGTGCCAAGCAGCTTCAGCTCCGTGAGCATACCAACAGTCCCGATACTTTTTGAACAGACCTTTTATTATGTTGTCATTAGGAGTATCACTGAAGATAAAGTTTGAGAAACGCTCATGTCATCTAGAAAATGTTCTTTCTTGAACTTCCATTTCTTTCAGTCACCTATAACGCTCTTCATGTTCTCTAATAATTAGAAGAACAATTAGTATTTTCCATTTGTTTGTTCTTTAATTCTCCAACTACACCCAAGTATTTACCTTGATTTTAATTCCATTTTACTCTGTGGAACGGTGACTTAAGCTTGTCCTGTCATCCGAACCTGAAATATGTCGGCTATATCTCCTGAAGAGAAGTAAAACCCTTCCCCAAAAGAGTCAATTTTTGGGTGTTGCTTTCAGATTCAAGTATAAAGCCGGTCAATGCTTACCTATAGACAAGTAGAAAATCGACTGATTCTTACCTATGAACTCAAGTATAAAGTTAATCAATTCTTCCTTTATTGACTGAAGTATAAAAACACTTTCAATAGGAATTAACACAAGTTGAATTTAATAAACTTTGAATATGGTTGAAATCCATTCGTTTATAAAATTTCTTAGTGAATAGTGTTTCATTTCTAATCATATTTTATATTACATTCAATTATTATAATAAATACGTATTTTCTTTTATTTATCTATTAAATTTTGTTCATCTTGTCCTTGATGTTCGTTTGAAAACATTTGTTCCAAAATGCTATCCCTCGTTTCCTTGAAGGGTTTTGCAAACCATCTATATATCATTTAAGTTAATTTTCTTTTTTGCTTATATCTAGAATTCTAAATCGACCTTATTTTTTGACTTCTTCTTTAATGTCTTTTTCGATTCAGAATTTATGAATTTTTGTCATTTCTCTCTTTATCCTACAATGCGCGAGTAGCTGAGTCTTCAAAGTTTCCAATATTAATGAGCCCTGTTTCATTCCTTTATTATATACGCTATTAACTCTTCATAGCAATGGTGATAGATACAGCTTTATGCATACATATATAATGATGTCATCGTGCCGGTTATACGACACATTTACTCTCAACCAGTATATGTGAGCGTTTGTGTGTGTGTGTGTGTGTGTGTGTGTGTGTGTGTGTGTGTGTGTGTGTGGAGCTAGAACTCTTCATCAGAATGTGAGCCTTACATTATCGCCTGTGATGTCTGAGTGACTGCCCACACACCGCTGGAGTTGATATACATGTATCTATCTATATATGTGGCTCGTCCCCACGTTTGCAATGATTCTGCGCTCGGGGTCCTGGAAATTACCTCAAGTCAAGCCTGAACCTAGTTCCTTGATAAGTCAATGTGATACTGAATGCAAGGTCTATTCTTGCATAATCCAAGGTGAGACACACTCGAAACAGTCGTTGATTTTCTCTTTCATTTTTCCGTTTTTCTCTTGGAAATGTAATTGAATGATGATTCTAAACTGTAGTTCACAATCTTTCTATCAAGTTTGCCCATGTAAGTTGTTCGGTAAAATAATGTCCGATTATAGAATCAACGTTTATTCCTGAATTAATATATTTAACAGTGTATGAATCAATCAAAATGGAAACCTGAAGATCTATACATCTCTGCTATCGAGTTACAAGCTTATTTACATTTTTTATGGTAAAACTCTAACGGATTTGATGCCAAGAAATCTTTAAATACAGTATCTTTTGTGACGGAATGTCTTTTGTCTGAAAAACTTGTCAAGATGCTTTAATAAGTGGTAGTCAGTGGGCAAGAGATCAGATTAATATGGTGGATATGGCAAAGTCTCGTACATTGTGGCAAAGTCTCGTACATTCCAAGTCAGTTGGCTTCTGCAGTGTCATTCCTCCAGCATGTGCCAGCGCATTGTCATGAAGTATAACTGGACCTCGTCGATTAACCAATCTCGGTCACATTTTTACTAGGTGACGGTGAATTCCATCCGGTTACTAGCAGTAAACTTCAGAAATGAAGCTCTGATTAGTTCCAGGAAAAGTTTAATGGATAATGTCGATGACGGACCATCAGATAGACACCGTAATATTCTCTTGGTGCAATACTCGGAATTTTGGAAAGTTTTTGTGTCCTTTGTCCTGATCAAGCCATTGAGCCGATCGTTTACGATTGTCATTAAAGTTCCCTTTCTCATTAATAGTCACTATTTGATCAAGAAATGGAGCATTAAAATTCTGTAGATGAAGCATCAAACGCACTGAACGCTTTGACTCTCCTGCAGTTCATGTAGGGCACATTTATCGAGTTTCTTCACCATGACAATTTTCTTGTGATGGCTCGATATTGTTGAAATAGTGATATTTGTTATCTGAGACATTTCTTGGACACTTTGACGTGAGATTTGTCTTTATTAATCTTTTCAGATATCGAGTGTCATTTGCAGATGGACATCCTCTACCACCTTGATCTTCAAAGACTCGTATCCCAAATACGGATTTTTTTTTAATTCAGTAGCGTACTCTCCGATCACAAGTCGATCATTCCTCCCATGCTCTGTTAGCTTGAGAAATATTATAAACAAGCTTGAACTTATGCTAAAAAGTAAACGCATCTTTTTTTTTCATGTTCAAGATATATATATATATATACATATATATATATATGTGTGTGTGTGCGTCTGTGTGTGTGTGTATAATATTTTTAAGTTAAATTTTGTAAGATTCATATAACTGTAACAAAGAGTACACTTTAACTATTAGAAATTAGTAATATATTTTTGCGCATTCTATTATAATAATATATTTGAACACAATTTAAACATTTATTCTATAATCAGACAATATTTTCCGAAAGTTGTCTATTAAGAAAGATTTTGCTGATGAAGTCCGTCTTCGAAATCTTTATTTTTTTGTTATATTTTTTCTTTAATTTTCTTTAATTACTTCGTGTTTAATCAAATTTTCCACTTCCATTATACATGTGTAATTCCTGCATATACATGCGAGTACCGAATTTCTGATCCAGTTAGCGATGTCACGGGATTAGATGAGGTGATTTAACCGGTCGAGGCATGGTTAGCGTAAGTCGATGTCATGGTTAGCGTAAGTCGATGTCATGGTTAGCGTAAGTCGAAAGATGTCGAATGTCTCCAAAATTTCAGAAATTGAATATCCCATCCTTCTGGCGCATTTATCCCATCCTTCTGGCGCATCTATGACCGATTTAAAAGTCGATATTTCACGACGTCTTGCCATGATAAGCTGGGCCGGTTAAAACACCTGATATATGTGGGACATTTCAATGATATCAACTGTGATTACCTTACATACTGCAAATCTATGGCTTTTGGCCCTTATAGATAGGCCTAGACAGGTATAGTTTAGATGAGACTATTTTATATTCCGACATATGATGTAGGCAGAAGGATAAACAGATTCATGCCTTTCCTGGGTGCGTTTTTGAGAAAGTGAACGCAATAACCTGTCAGGGAATTTGAACTCTGCTCGCCATTTCTACTTTCGGCACTGCTATCGGGTTACACTCTAAAACATATGAAATAAAATCCCTATTAATCCGCCTTCTTAAATCTCAAAATCTCAAAATGTTATTATAGTGGACACTTCGTGTTTGAAATAGATGCCCCATTTTTATCTATTAAACAGTATACATCTCTCCACCTGCCCATTCATAAAATCTTAGTAACGAAAATGCGTTCAACGTCTATTTTAAATACGAAATATCCACTTTCATAATTTACAAAGCGTAGCTAAGATGTGGCACAAGGACGAAAGTCTGGAGCGCTCATTGACCATAGAACTCAATAGATCTAGCGAAACAAGTTTACTAATCATTATATCACATCGAAGTGCCCGAAACAACCACTATAATAGCGTTTGAAGTATTAAAATGTCAGATTAAAAATAAATCTATTCTTTAAATATTCAAATGTGAATAAAAAAAACTTTTGCATAACCTAAATAGAAATCAGTGTCGATAAATATATGTTTTACATTGTATATCAAACAATTCCTCAAGAGTCAAGACATTATTTTGGTTAGTATATTTTATAATTTAAAGCAATGTGTCTTATAAGATAAAAATCCAATTATAAACAATTTTTGTGTCGATATCTAATTCAATGAATAAGAAAATATACGACAAGCCTTCGCAATTCTTTCGACAAAACATATTCCAGCAAAATAGGTTATGACAAAAATTATGCGGCCACACATCTTTGTCAATTCGATAGAAAATACGCATATAAACAACAGGAGAAACAGAGAGAAGAGAGCATCCGACTTCCGCTCACGATTTACATGCAAGCAGAGAAAATGAAATAAAGAGAAGCACATTTCTAAGGTATCTTTGGACAGGCACACATATTTAATTCAAATATCGCAATGGCAATGTCTTTTTATAGAAACATTGCATATTTAACACACACATACACACGCAAGCAACCAAGTAGGCGCGCACACACAGACACACGCATATATATATATATATATATATATATATATATATATATATATATATATAATTTTGTAATTCGCTATATCTATAGTGGAAGAGCGCTTCAAATAGGAAACAGCATTTATAAAGATAGGCAGTGTGGACATAGGAATCGATTCTGCATGGTGACTATCATTTCCACGCCTCAATGCGATATTCAGACTTACTGTAATGATCACGCCTTTCTACTGACGACATGTGGCTCATGTATTATTAAGCATCTTTATTAGAGGCACAGTGTTTTTTTTGTCTTAAGACTGGCTTGAAATGGGAGTCCATCTAATGACATCGTTGATCGATTGTTATTCTCTCTAGTTGAGTATGGTTTGAAGGCGAGTGAGGTGTTTATGTGAACCATCGTTAACATTTTGGGTCAACCGAAAAGGAATATATTTTCTAAAATGTTTTTAACTGTTTGACTACTACACACAGGATGTGTGTGAAACTATTTTTGCTGCTGACCTTTGGCTTAACACCATTTTCTTGTTAATATTCAAGCTCTGTCTTGAGATATTGAACACTATTCCATGTATAAAAGTAGATATTGAACACAGAGAGGGGTTAGTCTGTTTCATTTTCAAATGCAACTGTCAGGCCATATGCGTTGTGTTTTGCGCGACTATATATATATATATATATATATATATATATATATATATATATATATATTAACTGATTTAAAATATGGTTTTTCTGTAAATTTACATTGAGCACTATTTTGTAAAAATAAAAATATCTATAAGAACACTGGCTTATATATCTTACTGCTCTTTATATATATATATATATATATATATATATATATATATATATATATATATATCAATGATGTATTGTGGAGGGTCTGTTGTATTGTTCCAACGGTTATTTTGATAAGCGGTATCGGTTATTTTTCAAATTATTCTAGGGATTATTGAGTGGAAATAGCTGTGATTCCTTACGCTGTCTGTTGTCTAATTATAGTGTTGTTTCTTAAGATCTCTTTTATTTGTTATTGATTATTTTCTTGTTGGCTGTTATCATTGCGTTTAATTGTGTCTACGATTGCGTTTCTGGTTTGTTAAACTGTTTATTATCTATTTATTTATTTTATTGCTTGCAATTATTTTATTTTACTTATTTTCGCTTACTTGTTTTATTTTGTTTTTAAATTATTTATTTTGGTCTATTTTTGGTCATTTTTTCGATTTGTAAGTAACGTAGTAAAAGTTTGTTTTACTGTCTACATTTTGAAATGAGTTCTGATCATTTATTTAGTAATCTGTATTGATCTAAGAAGGTGATTATACCAATTTTCTCCTCCGACAGAGTTTACAGTTTTTGGATTTATTGTTGTAGGCTAATGCTGTTTTCTCCTTATCCATGATACTTTTCCTGTGTGTGTGTTTTTTTTTTTAATCTCCTAGATATGTTTAGAAAGCATTGCGTGGTTCACGTAATTTACTACTTGCAAAGGATGTTATATATATATTCGGTATATTTGGGCAGCAATTGTTTTTAAACATGTACTATTAAAAAACAATAGGTAGTATTTATGCTTCCCAACCCATTATTACACATTGGTGTCAGATTACTTATTGCGTTTGATTTAGTTTTCAAAACCTAACGACACTTTAAAAAATGATACAGTTTATTTCTTAAAACTCAATTTTCTTTTCTCACACCACTCCGATGATAATTCATGTGCATTGAAATCTTGGGACTACATGACAGCTGCATGTTTCAAATGATATTCGTACATAAAAAGTGATTATTAAATATAAATGATACAAAACGTTAAAGCCTATATCTATATATTTTTAGCAGATACCCATGTTTAAGTAAATTAGCTGTTTTATTTTTTGTTGTTTTTTTTAACGGTGTAAATTATGTCTACCGACATGCGCATTAGAGTGACGTAATAAAGAATGTACTATCCGGCAAAGTTCGGATCTACAGCTTCCGTTGTAGGAGGAACCACCATCTGATCCATTTTGGCCTAGATTGCTCGACCACAGGGTGTGTCATAACATAGAACCCAGAGCAGCCTAAAGCATGTCGAAACAGATGGTTGTTTTTCCCTTCAAAGGGTAACGCAAGCTCGAACCATGCCAAAGAGCACATCTCATTTATTAAGTATTTCGGATCCGTAGGACAGTAAATGCAATTCACGCGATAAAAAAAAACAACAAAAAACGGACGTCTACTTAAAAATAGTGCGATAGTGTAGGATTGAAATTAAAATTCACTAATTCATAAGAAAAAATATCTATCGTGTAGTAATATCTATTTATTTAAAATTACTAAAAGAGAGGGAAAACGTACATATAAAGCAGCCGATACTGAAAACGGTTGTTTGGTTACTTATTTTAGTACATCATTTTGCTTACAATTATTTCCACGTGACACAAACAATAGTCAGTGCATTATTTAAACAAATTAATCATAATAATCAACAATACCTTTTATTAGTACGTTTTGCATTTTTTGTAAGTAATTATCAACCGAAAATAGACATTTCTCTTTGTTCGTTGCAATGTAAATAAAAATAGCAGGAAATGTATTCCCACTGATTTATTCCATGTCACTTTCATCATCTTCAGATGAGAAAGAAAGGTGCACGATGGCCAAAACAATGATGACATTTTTGAAGGAAAAAATCGATATCAATGTTGCAAGATATCGTGTTTGACAGGAGGATTAGAAAATAGACAATACACTGGGAAAGGACAAAAAGTTAGGGATGAGTGGCATCAGAAAAGGAAATGCATGCAAAAAAACAAACATGCGGAGCCGAAATGTTGGCACATTGATTTAAATTAAATTTAAATTCAAAATAAATGTTTTGACATTTCATTTGCTAATGTCAACCCTCATTTCATAAGGTTTGAAAAACTCATTTAAGTATCGAAATAATCGTTCTAAGTAACACCGTTAATTGAAATATTTAAATGTATATTTTGGCGTAAACTAGTCCATACTATTCTTAATATAAGGTGAAACTTAATATAGCCGTGTGACTTGTTGGAGACAAGTGTCTTGAAAGTCACTCTTACAAAAATGGCTAAATCTCTTGAATTCTGTGTAAGAAATTTTCACACGGGACCAAATACGCATGACTGAAAAGACTGTGAATTAGCCCACTATCTATGTGATAATAATTTATCTGAATCGTAGCCCAAGTTGGACACCAAAAAATATGGATCATTTGTAACATTTCTGTACTTACTGGACATCCCCGCAGGTTTCGTTCTTTATAGTGATGCGTACATTCAGGCCTCATTTCATTATGATTACTAATGGTTGACTGAAGTAAAAAAAAAAACACGTCTTCGTGGGTCCGCAATCTTCAGCTTTCGTAGCCCTCTGGGTCAAAGATGTGTCCACCCATGTCTCAACTCACTAAGATCGGATTATATACGGAATAGTGGGCGGTGAAAATTTAAGGAGACCATGGTTGGAATCAGTCGTTATCGACACAATCACCGATAAGCTCATCAGTAATTAGTAGCAACGGGCGCTAAGTTAGCCACTAATTTATCAAAATCAAATTGACATAAAACTAAATATATAATAAGGCTTTCCTATTGGGGCGTAGTCTATCGAAGTATAAAACACTTCATGTGGTACCAAAACAGACTTTGTATTCAGTGTCCTTCAAAGAAGCTACGTGCATAAGCGTGTTGATCTGAAAGATATCTTCTTGATCACCAGTGCTCAACCGGGCTTCACATGATGACAGTGGCTGTTACTTAACAAGTAAACATATGGATGACCCAGATGAACCTATGGTGTGCACGCGTGTGAAAGTATCTCAGGTAAACAAATTTAATTAACAAAATAACAAATTTGATCACTAAGAATTTTTTTTTTTTTTAAATTGAAGATTTATACATAGAACGTACGAAGACCACAAAACTGGAACTGCTACTTATGGCGTTCAATATGCGATAAGAATTGACGAGACTTATTGGGTTTTAACTGATTGAATGAATCTTTTACGGCTTAATAATTTGAAAGTTATTTAACGCCAGAAAATATTTTTAGATTGTAAAACGTTTTGGAAATAATGATTTACTAATACTAGTCCTACTAGTTAACCTTCGCAAGGTTAATTAAGCGTAAGTGAATGTAACAAATCAGATTAGAACTAAGCTCAACGATTTCCTATTCCATTACGCCACCTGCGCAACCAAACTTACAGCACCTTGTATTCACAAGCGCTTACTCATCCAGGTACTGACCAAGATCGACATTACTTAACTTCGATGATCGTACGGAAATTTATTAGATCTTTTTTATCAGTTGATTTGCGATGGACACTTAATTTTAGGTTATTGTCAGTATTGTGTGACATAAAATCTAGGAAATGTAATGTGTTGCTTGTTTCTTTTTCGTAAGTAAATAGTATGGTATGTTCAACTGTGTTTAGCTTATCTACAATGTCCGATAATGTAGCTTTGCGGATATATATTAAAGGAGCTCCATAAATATATCAGAAATATGTTGATTGTTGAGAAGAAGTCCTCTGGAAT
This sequence comes from Acanthosepion pharaonis, assembly GCA_903632075.3. Lineage (NCBI taxonomy): Eukaryota > Metazoa > Mollusca > Cephalopoda > Sepiida > Sepiidae > Acanthosepion > Acanthosepion pharaonis. The sequence continues at coordinate 829,146 of CAHIKZ030003813.1, forward strand.
GAATTATATCCAAGAAATACCAAAGAAAAAAGCTAAACCTGTCACTTAGGGGTGAACCCGTTGGTAATCTAAATTTTAGTTTATAATAAAATAACATTGGCGATGAGTCGGCTATTTTTTATAATTTTAGCCTTTGGTAGAAAGAGTTTTATTTTTAAGTTTTGTTACATGCTTTTTAAAAACTTCTTAGCTTACATTTAAGATGGATGTCTGTATATATATTCTAACACAATGAAATTCCAAATTAGCCTTTCTCGGGACCGAGCACATGTCTTGCTTGTAAGACTAAGCGCATTGATGGTCGTTTAATAAATGTTCAGCTATGACCGAACGAGCTATGTTAGTGCACCTATGCAGAGTGTCATCATTGCCTTTGTGAATATTGACAGGTACGTGATGATTGTTATTTGCTTGTAACCTTTGACACATTCTACCTAAATAATCAATGTCAGACTGACATTTGATTTGGTATATGATGGGAAGATAAAACATTTTTTTAATCAATTGCAGGTAACAATGATATCACGGGGATTCGCAGCCTGATATGACAAAAATAATCGATACCTGACGATGGCTATAGTGTACCTACCCGAAATTTTATGACTATAGTAACACCTCCCTGTTAGGATAAATAGATGCCGAAAATATATGACATTGGATTTAAAGGCTCCAAAAACACATGATTGTTACACTTCGTCACAGTAATGTAGTGGGTATAGGTGCAAGTTAATCAAGTGTTGCTGTCACCTAGCGCTCCTCAGCTCAATTCCAGGATTATATAGTGAAATTATATATTCTGTTTTAAACGGAGTGTATAACACCATTACAGGGACCAAAACCACCCACGATATCTCCTATCTGGAACAAACAAAATGGACACCAGAGTAGTGTCAGATTGTATTTGGCCGAGGCAATACACCTATAGCAATATCTACAAAAATAACGTTACATATTAGTAATAAATTTAAATATACATAACTGGAAACTATTGCCCATACCTCATATACACGCTACTACCGAGAGGTTAAGAGAAATAAAGGCGTGATATAGCTTCATGAGCTAAAGAAAAATTATATTTAAATTTGCTAAATGGCTTCACCAGTCATGTCGAATGCCAATCAGACAGAATATAATCAATCCTAGCAAAATAATTGGGTTGTTATTGAATAACAGAGATTAATGTACTGTTCGAGAAAGTCATTGTGATTGAATTTCATTTTCGTTGGGCCTTCCAACATGTGGTCGAGTGCTAAACTTGTTATGATGCAAATTTATCATTCATACCAAATAGTAATATTCGCTAAATTTTGTATAAACCTCGATCAAAAGAAAATGGAAGAATAATCTGTCTCTTAAACTTCATCGAGCACAATCAGGATATTATTTCTCTTGAGAAATAACAGAAAATTAAGAAGACTACATACATACATACAGACAGACATTTGCATTATTTCGGAATATAAAACGTAGGAACCTATATAAAGTTTCCTAAATTTAGCATGAAATATGTTGAAAAATAAAACTGGGGATAATTTTCTTAAGGTGTGTAGATTTGCTGACCCAAGTCTAACCGATATCGTGTTGTCCCCACCGTGATTTTCAGAGAGATTAAAAAAAAAAACTAAAAATCAATATATACATACATATTTTTGAAGTTATTCTGTTATCTGACATTTCTTATTTCTATAAATGAAAAACAGGATTATCAATTTAAACCCGTGATCCTAATCACGGGTTTAAATTGATAATCCTGTTTTTATTTTTTTTTTGGTTTTTTATTTTTGCTGAAACACTGAATTTTTTAATCGAATTTACTCTATGCAAGGCAGTAAAGCAACTAAGACACAAGGGGTTACTGGGTATAAAGGAATTAGAAAACAGAAAACATTATAAAGGAGCGAGAAGAGTAATCAGGAAGAGAGTAGATAGCGATTGACATTGCGTTTAAATATTTGAAGATTAAAATTGGCCAGAAAGCAAGGAGCTGGAAGTTCAACAAGCGAGAAGTGCGAGAAGAGACACTGTTAGCATAGAACTTACGGTTACAGCTAGCCAAATCAACTGTAAATGGATAAGACGTTGTTGTCAATTTAATACAATCTAGTTATAAATAATGCCTCGTATTTTTGTTATCTATGCATCCATATAAACTTTAGTGAATGCTGATTTGAACCCATGTTATTTTCTCTCTCCTGGTACAAGGCAATAAATAATGCAAATTAATGGTGAGGCAGGGGGCGTTTTCGCTATTTTACCAGTTGGTGGAATTTATCTTTGTCAACGACAGCCAAAAGTGATGACAGAAACGGTGATAGGGAGGGTTATAATTATATTAATCATAGTTGTTGTTGATAGTGGTAATGATTGTTCTTCGTGTGGTTGTTGATAGTGATGATGAGAGTTTTTCTTGTGGTCCTCCTGGGTATGACGATAAACTACATCCGGCAATCGGGGGGTTTTGAGGACCGTGGAACCACCTCTTAATTGCTGTTGTTCCCAGGTCCACCCTGACCCGGAGTGTTAGCATCTGTTAGGGTCCCATCAGTGAGCAAATAGTTCACCCTCAAACAGGGCTTGAAACACTATGAAAGTATAAAAAGATTTTTATAGTAAAAATACGAGCAAAACATTTTTAAAAAAAAACTTTACCTAGAAAAGAGAAAATTCCCAGCAATATATTTTAGAAAAAGAAAAAGAATTACCAGCAGTACATTTGGCTCTCGACGAAAAGCCTCTTTACAAAAATATGACAATAAAACATGATTTACAAACTGACTTCTTACAATGAAAACATATTCTATTCATACGAAACTATACTAAAAATCTTGTCGACATTAAATACAAAATAAACCTAACGAAAGCTTCTTGTGGTTGTTGACAGTGATGATTGGAGTTCTTGTAGTTGTTGATCGTGACGATCAGTGTTCTTGTAGTTGTTGATCGTGACGATCAGTGTTTCTTGTAGTTGTTGATCGTGACGATCAGTGTTCTTCTTGTAGTTGCTGATCGTGAGTGTTCTTCTTCGGTTGTTGTGACGATCAGTGTTCTTCTTGTGGTTGTTGATCGTGGCGATCAGTGTTCTTCTTGTAGTTGTTGATCTGAGTGTTCTTCGTGATCGTGACGATCAGTGTTCTTTCTTGACTATCGGTTGTTGGTCGTGACGATCAGTGTTCTTCTTGTGGTTGTTGATCGTGGCGATCAGTGTTCTTCATGTAGTTGCTGATCGTGACTATCAGTGTTCTTCTTGCGGTTGTTGATCGTGACGATCAGTGTTCTTCTTGTGGTTGTTGATGCTGATCGTGGTTGTTGACGATCAGTGTTCTTCTTGTGGTTGTTGGTCGTGACGATCAGTGTTCTTAGGTTTGTGGTTGTTGATCGTGGCGATCAGTGTTCTTCTTGTGGTTGTTGATCGTTCAGTGTTCTTCTTGTGGTTGTTGATCGTGACTATCAGTGTTCTTCTTGCGTGACGGTTGTTGATCGTGACGATCAGTGTTCTTCTTGTGGTTGTTGATCGTGACGATCAGTGTTCTTCTTGTGGTTGTTGATCGTGACGATCAGTGTTCTTCTTGTGGATGTTGATCGTGACGATCAGTGTTCTTCTTGTGGTTGTTGATCGTGACGATCAGTGTTCTTCTTGCGGTTGTTGATCGTGACGATCAGTGTTCTTCTTTTTTCTGTTGTGGTTGTTGATTGTGACGACGATCAGTGTTCTTCTTTGGATGTTGATCGTGACGATCAGTGTTTCTTCTTGATCGTGTTCTTCTTGTGGTTGTTGATGATCAATGTTCTTCTTGGTTGTTGATGACGTGACGATTGTAGTTGTTGAGTGTTCTTCTTGTGGTTGTTGATCGTGACGATCAGTGTTCTTCTGTAGTTGTTGATCGTGACGATCAGTGTTCTTTGATGTTGATCGTGACGATCAGTGTTCTTCTTTGTAGTTGTTGATCGTGACGATCAGTGTTCTTTTCTTCATGACGATCAGTGTTCTTGGTCGTGATTGTGACGATCAGTGTTCTTCTTGTAGTTGTTGTTGATCAGTGTTCTTCGTGACGATCAGTGTTCTTCTTGTAGTTGTTGATCGTGACGATCAGTGTTCTTCTTGTGGTTGTTTCGTGACGATCAGTGTTCTTCTTATCAGTTGTTCGTGACGATCTTCTTGTAGTTGTTGATCGTGACGATCAGTGTTCTTCTTGTGGTTGTTGATCGTGACGATTGTTCTTCTTGTAGTTGTTGATCAGTGTTCTTCTTGTAGTTGTTGATCAGGGTGACGATCAGGCGTTCTTCTTTGTGGATGCTGATTGACGATCAGTGTTCTTGAGTTGTTGATCGTGACGTGTTCTTCTTGTAGTTGTTGATCGTGACGATCAGTGTTCTTCTTGTGGTTGTTGATCGTGACGATCATCGTGACTATCAGTGTTCTTCTTGTAGTTGTTGATCGTGATGATCAGTGTTCTTCTTGTGATTGTTGATCGTACGATCAGTGTTTTCTTGTAGTTGTTGATCGTGGCGATCAGTGTTCTTTGTAGTTGTTGATCGTGACTATCAGTGTTCTTGTAGTTGTTGATCGTGACGATCAGTGTTCTTCATGTAGTTGTTGATCGTGACTATCAGTGTTCTTCTTGTGGATGTTGATCGTGACGATCAGTGTTCTTCATGTAGTTGTTGATCGTGACGATCAGTGTTCTTCTTGTGGATGTTGATCGTGACGATCAGTGTTCTTCTTGTGGTTGTTGATCGTGACGATCAGTGTTCTTCTCGTAGTGGTTGATCATGACGATCAGTGTTCTTCTTGTAGTTGTTGATTATGACGTTCTTCTTTGTGGTTCTTCGACGATCAGTGGTTGATAGTTGTTGACGATCAAGTGTTCTTCTTCTTGATCGTGGCGATCAGTGTTGAGTTGCTGATCGATTCAGTGTTCTTCTTGCGGTTGTTGATCGTGACAAGTGTTCTTCATGTGGTTCTTCGTTCAGTGTTCTTCTTGTGGTTGTTTATCGTGACGATCAGTGTTCTTCTTGTGATTGTTGATCGTGACGATCAGTGTTCTTCTTGTAGTTGTTGATCGACGATCAGTGTTCTTCTTGTATGGTTGTTGATCGTGACGATCAGTGTTCTTCTTGTGGTTGTTGATCGTGACGATCGTTCGTAGTTGTTGATCGTGACGATCAGTGTTCTTCTTGCGGTTGTTGATCGTGACGATCAGTGTTCTTCTTGTAGTTCTGATCGTGACTATCAGTGTTCTTCTTGCGGTTGTTGATCGTGACGATCAGTGTTCTTCATGTAGTTGCTGATCGTGACTATCAGTGTTCTTCTTGCGGTTGTTGATCGTGACGATCAGTGTTCTTCTTGTGGTTGTTGATCGTGACGATCAGTGTTCTTCTTGTGGTTGTTGATCGTGACGATCAGTGTTCTTCTTGTAGTTGTTGATCGTGACGATCAGTGTTCTTCTTGTGGTTGTTGATCGTGACGATCAGTGTTCTTCTTGTAGTTGTTGATCGTGACGATCAGTGTTCTTCTTGTGGATGTTGATCGTGACGATCAGTGTTCTTCATGTAGTTGTTGATCGTGACGATCAGTGTTCTTCTTGTGGATGTTGATCGTGACGATCAGTGTTCTTCTTGTGGTTGTTGATCGTGACGATCAGTGTTCTTCTTGTGGTTGATCAGTGTTCGTGTTGTTGATCGTGACGATCAGTGTTCTTCTTGTGGTTGTTGATCGTGACGATCAGTGTTCTTCTTGTGGTTGTTGATCGTGACGATCAGTGTTATTCATAGTCGTGACGGTGCGTTCTTCTTGTGGTTGTTGATCGTGACGATCAGTGTTCTTCTTGTAGTTGTTGATCGTGACGATCAGTGTTCTTCTTGATCGTGACTATTGTTGATCGTTGACGATCAGTGTTCTTCTTGTGGTTGTTGATCGTGACGATCGTGAGTTGCTGATGACTATCAGTGTTCTTGCGGTTGTTGATCGTGACGATTGTCTTGATTGTTGATCGATCAGTGTTCTTCTTGTAGTTGTTGATCGTGACGATCAGTGTTCTTCTTGTGGTTGTTGATCGTGACGATCAGTGTTCTTCGTGACGATCAGTGTTCTTCTTGTGGTTGTTGATCGTGACGATCAGTGTTCTTCTTGTGGTTGTTGATCGTGACGATCAGTGTTCTTCTTTGTAGTTGTTGATTGTGACGATCAGTGTTCTTTGTAGTTGTTGATCGACGAATCGTTGTTCTTTAGTTGTTGATCGTGACGATCAGTGTTCTTCTTGTAGTTGTTGATCGTGACGATCAGTGTTCTTTCTTGTAGTTGTTGATCGTGACGATCAGTGTTCTTCTTGTAGTTGTTGATCGTGACGATCAGTGTTCTTCTTGTGGTTGTTGATCGTGACGATCAGTGTTCTTCTTGGTTGTTGTTGTTGATCGTGACGACGATCGTTCTTCTTGTAGTTGTTGATCGTGACGATCAGTGTTCTTCTTGTGGTTGTTGATCGTGACGATCAGTGTTCTTCTTGTAGTTGTTGATCGTGACGATCAGTGTTCTTCTTAGTGGTTGTTGATCGTCGACGAGATCAGTGTTCTCTTGATTGACGATCAGGTTCTTCTTGTGGTTGTTGATCGTGACGATCAGTGTTCTTGTAGTTTGTGGTTGTTCTTTGATTGTTGATCGTGACGATCAGTGTTCTTCTTGTGGTTGTTGATCGTGACGATCAGTGTGTTCTGACGATCAGTGTTCTTCTTTGCGGTTGTTGATCGTGACGATCAGTGTTCTTCGCTTGTAGTTGTTGATCGTGACGATCAGTGTTCTTGTGGTTGTTGATCGTGACGATCAGTGTTCTTCTTGTAGTTGTTGATCGTGACGATCAGTGTTCTTCTTGTGGTTGTTGATCGTGACGATCAGTTCTTCTTTGTATTTGTTGATCGTGACGATCAGTGTTCTTCATGTAGTTGTTGATGAGTGTTCTTCGTGGATGTTGATCGTGACGATCAGTGTTCTTGTAGTTGTTGATCGTGACGATCAGTGTTCTTCTTGTGGTTGTTGATCGTGACGATCAGTGTTCTTCTTGTAGTTGTTGATCGTGACGATCAGTGTTCTTCTTAGACGACGATGACGTAGTTGTTGATCGTGACGATCAGTGTTCTTCGTGACGATCAGTTGTTCTTGTAGATTTGTTGATCGTGACGATCAGTGTTCTTCTTGACGGTTGTTGATCGTGTTGATCAGGTTGGGTTCTTCTTGTAGTTGTTGATCGTGACGATCAGTGTTCTTCTTGTAGTTGTTGATCGTGACGATCAGTGTTCATTGTTGATCTGACGATCAGTGTTCTTCTTTTGTAGTTGTTGATCGTGACAATCAGTGTTCTTCTTGTGGATTTGTTGATCGTGACGATCAGTGTTCTTCTTGTAGTTGTTGATCGTGACGATCAGTGTTCTTCATGTAGTTGTTGATCGTGACTATCAGTGTTCTTCTGGTTGTTGAGTCGTGACTTGATCAGTGGTTGTTGATCGTGACGATCAGTGTTCTTCTTGTGGTTGTTGATCGTGACGATCAGTGTTCTTCTTGTGGTTGTTGATCGTGACGATCAGTGTTCTTCTTGTGGTTGTTGATCGTGACGATCAGTGTTCTTCTTGTGGTCGTTGATCGTGACGATCAGTGTTCTTCTTGTAGTTGTTGATCGTGACGATTAGTGTTCTTCTTGTGGTTGTTGATCGTGACTATCAGTGTTCTTCTTGCGGTTGTTGATCGTGACGATCAGTGTTCTTCTTAATGGATGTTGATCGTGACGATCAGTGTTCTTCGCGTAGTTGTTGATCGTGACGATCAGTGTTCTTATGTAGTTGTTGATCGTGACGATCAGTGTTCTTCGGTTTGTCGTGACGATCAGTGTTCTTCTTTGGTCGTTGATCGACGACCAAGTGTTCTTCTTGTAGTTGTTGATCGTGACGATCAGTGTTCTTCTTGTAGTTGTTGATCGTGACGATCGTGTTCTTCTTGTGGTTGTTGTCGACGTTCTTCTTGTAGTTGTTGATCGTGACGATCAGTGTTCTTGTAGTTGTTGATCGTGACGATCAGTTCTTCTTGTAGTTGTTGATCGTGACGATCAGTGTTCTTCTTGTGGTTGTTGATCGTGACGATCAGTGTTCTTCTTTTGTGGTTGTTGATTGACGATCAGTGACTATCGTGGTTGTTGATCGTGACGATCAGTGTTCTTCTTGTGGTTGTTGATCGTGACGATCAGTGTCTCTTCTGACGATCAGTGTTCTTCTTGTAGTTGTTGTTGATCGTGACGATCGTGACGTGTTCTTGTAGTTGTTGATCGTGACTATCAGTGTTCTTCTTGTGGTTCTTTGTTGATCGTGACGATCAGTGTTCTTCTTGTGGTTGTTGATCGTGACGATCAATGTTCTTCTTGTGGTTGTTGATCGTGACGATCAGTGTTCTTCATGTTGTTGCTGATCGTGACTATCAGTGTTCTTCTTACGGTTGTTGATCGTGACGATCAGTGTTCTTCTTGTGGTTGTTGATCGTGACGATTGTTCTTCGCGTAGTTGTTGATCGTGACGATCAGTGTTCTTCTTGCGGACGATTCTTCTTGATTGTGACTGACGATAAGTGTTCTTGTATTTGTTGATCGTGACGATCAGTGTTCTTCTTGTAGTTGTTGATCGTGACGATCAGTGTTCTTCTTGCGGTTGTTGATCGTGACGATGAGTTCTTCTTGTGGTTGTTGATCGTGACGATCAGTGTTCTTCTTGTAGTTGTTGATCGTGACGATCATCAGTTGGTTCGTGACGATCAGTGTTCTTCTTTGATTGTTGATCGTGACGATCAGTGTTCTTCTTGTGGTTGTTGATCGTGACGATCATCAGTTGATGTTCAGTGTTCTTCTTGTGCGGTTGTTCAGTGTTCTTCTTGTGGTTGTTGATGACGATCAGTGTTCTTCTTGTAGGTTGTTGATTGACGATCAGTGTTCTTCGGTTGTTGATCGTGACGATCAGTGTTCTTCTTGTGGTTGTTGATCGACGATCAGCGTTCTTCTTGTGGTTTGTTGATCGTCACGATCAGTGTTCTTCTTGATTGTGAGTTGTTCTTTCGTAGTTGATCGTGACGATCAGTGTATTTCTTGTAGTTGTTTATCGTGACGATCAGTGTTCTTCTTGTGGTTGTTGATCGTGTTGTTGATCGATCAGTGTTCTTCATGTAGTTGCTGATCGTGACTATCAGTGTTCTTCTTGCGGTTGTTGGTTGTTCTTTTGTGGTTTGATCGTGCGTAGTGGTTGACGTTCTTCATGATGTTGAGTGACGATCAGTTTCTTCTTGGTTGTTGATCGTGACGATCAGTGTTCTTTGTGGTTGTTGATCGTGACGATCAGTGTTCTTCTTGGTTGTTGATCGTGGCGATCAGTGTTCTTCATGTTGAGTTTGTTGATCGTGACGATCTGTGTTCTTCTTATGGTTGTTGATCGTGACGATCAGTGTTCTTCTTGTGGATCTGGATATCAGCGTTCTTGTGGTTGTTGATTGTGACGATCAGTGTTCTTCTTGTAGTGGTTGATCATGACGATCAGTGTTCTGGATGTTGATTGTGACGATCAGTGCGTTCTTCTTGGTTGTTGATCGTGACGACTCAATTATTTCTTCTTGTGGATGTTGATCGTGACGATCAATTGTTCTTCTTGTAGTTGTTGATCGTGACGATCAGTGTTCCTTCTTGTGGTTGTTGATCGTGACGATCGTTCTTCTTGTGGTTGTTGATCGTGACGATCAGTGTTCTTCTTGTAGTGGTTGATCGCGACGATCAGTGTTCTTCTTGTGGTTGTTGATCGACGACGTGTTCAGTGTTCTTCTCGTACGTGGTTCTTCATGATCGTGACTATGCGTTCTTCTTTGTGGTTGTTGATCGTGACGATCGCGTTCCTTCTTTTGTGGTTGTTGATCGTGGCGATCGATCAGGTTGCTTCGTGACTGTGGTTGTTGATCGTGACGATCAGTGTTCTTTGTGGTTCTGATCGTGACGATCAGTGTTCTTTCTTGCGGTTGTTGGTCGTGACGATCAGTGTTCTTCTTGTGGATGTTGATCGTGGCGATCAGTGTTCTTCTTGTGGTTGTTGATCGTGACTATCAGTGTTCTTCTTGTGGTTGTTGATCGTGACGATAGTTTTTCTTATGGTTGATCGTGACGATCAGTGTTCTTCTTTGTAGTTGTTGATCGTGACGATCAGTGTTCTTCTTGTAGTTGTTGATGTGACTATCAGTGTTCTTCTTGCGGTTGTTGATCGACGATGTTCTTCATGTAGTTGTTGATCGTGATGACTATCATTGTTCTTCATGCGGTTGCTGATCGCACGATCAGTGTTCTTCTTAGTGGTTTTGATCGTGACGATCAGTGTTCTTCTTGTGGTTGTTGATCGTGACGATCAGTGTTCTTCAAGTTGTTGATCGTGACGATCAGTGTTCTTCTGTGGATTGTTGATCGACGATCAGTGTTCTTCTTGTAGATTTGTTGATCGTGACGATCAGTGTTCTTCTTTGTGGTTGTTGATCGTGACGATCAGTGTTCTTCTTGTGGTTGTTGATCGTGACGATCAGTGTTCTTGTAGTTGCTGGATGTTGTATTTCTTCTTGTGGTTGTTGACGATCATGTAAGTTGCCGTTCAGTGTTCTTTCGCGGTTGTTGATTTCTTCTTCTTAGGTTGTTGATCGTGACGATCAGTGTTCTTCTTGTGGTTGTTGATCGTGACGATCGCGTTCTTCTTTGTGGTTGTTGATCGTGACGATCAGCGTGTTCTTCTTGTGGTTGTTGATCGTGACGATCAATTGATCGGACGATCTGTCTTGTGGTTGTTGATCGTGACGATCAGTGTGGTTCTTGATGTGGTTGTTTCGTGGATGTTGATCGACGATCAGTGTTCTTCTTTGTGGTTGTTGTTGACGATCGTGACGATCGGTCAGTGTTCTTCTTGGTGGTTGTTGATCGTGACGATCAGTATTTCTTCTTATGGTTGTTGATCGTGACGATCAGTGTTCTTCTTATCAAAGTGTGGATGTTGACTGATCGTGACGTTCTTTTGTGGTTTTTGAGATGTTTGCTGATCGTGACTATCAGTGTTATTTTCTTAAGGTTGTTGATCGTGACGATCAGTGTTCTTCTTGTGGTTGTTGATCGTGACGATCAGTTGCTTTTTGTGACGATCAGTGTTCTTCTTGCGATTTGTTGATCGTGACGATCAGTGTTCTTTCTTTGTGGTGTTCGTGATCACTGTTCTTTGTGGTTGTTGATCGTGACGATCAGTGTTCTTCTTGTGGTTGTTGATCGTGACGATCAGTGTTCTTCTTGTGGTTGTTGATCGTGACTATCAGTGTTCTTCTTGCGGTTGTTGATTCGATTAGTGTTCTTCTTGTGGTTGTTGATTCGTGACGATCAGTGTTCTTCTTGTGGTTTGTTGATCAGTTCTTTCTTGACGATGATCATTGTTCTTTGTGGTTTGTTGATCGTGACGATCAGTGTTCTTCTTGTGGTTGTTGGTCGTGACGATCAGTGTTCTTCTTGTGGATGTTGATCGTGACGATCAGCGTTCTTCTTGTGGATGGTGACAATCAGTCTTTTTGTGATGTTCAATGACGATTCTTCTTGCAGTTGTTGATTTGGACGATCAGTGTTCTTCTTGTGTGGTTGATTGACGACAATTATTCTTCATGTAGTTGTTGATCGACTATCAGTGTTCTTCTGAAGGATTTGTTGATCGTGACGATCAGTGTTCTTCTGTGGTTGTTGATCGTGACAATCAGGTTCTTCTTGTAGTTGTTGATCGTGACGATCAGTGTTCTTGTAGTTGTTGATCGTGACGATCAGTGTTCTTCGTAGTTGCTGATCGTGACTATCGTTTCTTGGTGGTTGTTGGTCGTGACAATCAGTCTTCTTGTGGTTGTTGATCGTGACGATCAGTGTTCTTCTTGTAGTTTGTTGATCGGGACGATCAGTGTTCTTCTTGTAGTTGTTGATCGTGACGATCAGTGTTCTTCTTGTGGTTGTTGGTTGATCAGTGTTCTTCATCTGAAGTTGTGATCGTGACGATCAGTGTTCTTCTTCGTGACGATCGCGTGTTCTTTTGTAGTTGTTGATCGTGACGATCAGTGTTCTTCTTGTGGTTGTTGATCGTGACGATCAGGTGTTTTTCTTGACGATCAGTGTTCTTCTTCTCTTTTGATCGTGACTATCAATCAGTGTTCTTGTGGTTGTTGATCGTGACGTCAGTGTTCTTCTGTGCAGTTGTTGGTCGTGACCATCAGTGTTCTTCTTTGTGGATGTTGATCGTGACGATCAAGTGTTCTTCTTCAGTGGTTGTTGATCGTGACGATCAGTGTTCTTCTTGTGTTTGTTGGTCGTGACGATCAGTGCGTTCTTCTTGATCACGCAGTTGTTGAGTTCGTGACGATCAGTGTAGTCTAATTCATGTAGTTGTTGATCGTGACAATCAGTGTTCTTCTTCGTGGTTGTTGGATCGTGACGATCAGGTGTTCTTCTTGTAGTTGTTGATCGTGACAATCAGTGCGTATCAGTGTTCAGTTCTTGTGTAGTTGCTGATCGTGACTATCAATTGATTTCTTGTTCTGTAGTTGTTGATCGTGACGATCAGTGTTCTTCTTCGACGCGGTTGTTGATCGTGACGAGTGTTCAGTGGATTTTGACGATCTTCTCTTGTTGTTGTTGATCGTGACGATCAGTGTTCTTCTTGACGATCAAGTGTTCTTCTTAGATGTTGATCGTGACGTCAGTGTTCTTCAGTTGTTCTTCGATCAGTGTTCTTCTTGTGGTTGTTGATCGTGACAATTAGTGTTTTCTTGATCGACAATCAGTGTTGTTGATGATCGTGACGATCAGTGTTCTTCTTAGGATTGTTGATCGTGACGATCAATTGTTCTTCTTAGTAACCTTCTTTTGTTGATCGTAGCGATCAGTGTTCTTCATGTAATTTAGCTTCGATCGTGACTATCAGTGTTCTTCTTGCGGTTGTTGATCGTGACGATCAGTGTTTCTTCTTAATGGTTTGACGTCCGTGACGATCAGTGTTTAGCCTGCTGTGGATGTTGATCGTGACGATCAGTGTTCTTCTTAATGATTGTTGATCGTGACGATCGAGTGTTATTTCTTCCTTAAATTTGTTGATCGTGACGATCAGTGTTCTTCTTCAGCGGTTGTTGATCGTGACGATCGGTGTTCTTCTGTGGTTGTTGATCTCGTGACGATCGGAAGGTTCTTCTTCAATGGTTTGTTGATCTCGTGACGATCCAGTGATTGCTTCTTGTGGATGTTGATCGTGACGATCAGTGTTCTTCTTGGTTGTTGATCGTGACGATCCAGTGTTCTTCTTGTGGTTGTTGATCGGCGACGATCAGTGTTCTTCTTGTGGTTGTTGATCGTGACGTCAGTGGCTATGCGGTTGTTGATCGTGACGATCAGTATTTCTTCATGAATTTGCTGATCGTGACTGTCAGTATTCTTCTTCTTGCGATTTGTTGGTCGTGACAGTCAGTGTAATTCTTGTGGTTGTTGATCGTGACGATCCAGTGTTCTTCATGTTGTTGCTGATCGTGACTATCAATTGTTCTTCTTGCCGGTTGTTGATCCGTGACTATCAGTGTTCTTCTTTGGTTGTTGATCGTGACGATCAGTTTCTTCATGTATTTGTTGATCGTGATATCAGTGTTCTTCTTGTGGATGTTGATCGTGACGATCAGTGTATTCTTCTTGCGGTTGGTACAATGACGATCGGTATTTCTTCTTTGTGGATGTTGGTCATGACGATCGCATTCTTCTTCTTGTGGTTGTTGATCGTGACGATCAGTGTTCTTCTCGTAGTTGTTGATCCGCGACGATCAGTGTTCTTCTTGTGGTTGTTGATCGTGACGATCAGTGTTTCCTTCTTAACAGTTGTTGATCGTGACGATCAGTGTTTCTTCTTAACAATTTGCTGATTGATCGTGACGATCAGTGTTCTTTATGTAGTTGCTGATCGTGACTATCAGTGTTCTTCTTGCGGTTGTTGATCGTGACGATCAGTGTTCTTCTTGTGGTTGTTGATCGTGACGATCAGTGTTCTTTCTTGTGGTTGTTGATCGTGACGATCAGTGTTCTTCTTGTAGTTGCTGATCGTGACGATCTGGTGTTCTTCTTCTTGGTTGTTGATCGTGACGATCAGTGTTCTTCTTGTGGTTGTTGATCGTGACGATCAGTGTTCTTCTTGTGGTTGTTGATCGTGACGATCAGTGTTCTTCTTAATTGGTTGTTGATCGTGACGATCAGTGTTCTTCTTGTGGTTTGTTGATCGTGACGATCAGTGTTCTTCTTGTGGTTGTTGATCGTGGACGATCAGTGTTCTTCTTGTAGTTGTTGATCGTGACGATCAGTGTTCTTGCGATCGACGATGTTCATTTCTTCTTATAGTTGTTGATCGTGACGATCAGTGTTCTTCATGTAGTTCAATTGTTGTTCTTCAGCCTGGTGCTGATCGTGACTATCGGTGTTCTTCTTGCGGTTGTTGGTCGTGACGATCAGTGTTCTTCTTGTGGTTGTTGATCGTGCAGTCAATTATTCTTCATGTAGTTGCTGATCAGGACTATCGGTGTTCTTCTTCGGTTGTTGATCGTGACGATCAGTGTTCTTCTTCTTGTGGTTGTTGATCTTGTGACGATCCGGTGTTCTTCTTGTAGTTGTTGATCGTGACGTCAGTGTTCTTCTTGTGGATGTTGATCGTGACGATCCAGTTGTTGATCGTGACGTCCAGTGTTCTTCTGCGGTTGTTGATCGCTGACGATCAGTGTTCTTCTTGTAGTTTGTTGATCGTGACGAGTGTTCTTCAGTTTTTGAACTATCAGTGTTCTTTATATTTGTTGATCGTGACGATCAGTGTTCTTTCATGTAGTTGTTGGTCGTGACGATCAGTATTCTTCTTGTGGATGTTGATCGTGACGATCAGTATTTCTTCATTAGTTGTTGATCGTGACGATCCGTGATTCTTCGATGGATGTTGATCGTGACGATCAGTCTTTCTTCTTGAATTTGTTGATCGTGACGATCAGTGTTCTTCTTGCAGTGGTTGGTCGTGACGATCAGTGTTCTTCTTGTAGTTGTTGATCGTGACGATCGATTATTCTTCGCGTATTTGTTTGAGTCATGACGATCAGTGTTCTTCTTTGATCGTGACATCAGTGTTCTTGATTTCGTGACGATCAGGGTTATTTGTTCAGTCTGGCGATCCAGTGTTTCTTCTTGTAGTCGTGACGATCGATCAGTGTTCTTCTTGTAGTTGTTGATCGTGACGATCGGTGTTCTTTTATGGATGTTGATCGTGACAATCAATTATTGTTCTTCTTAACAATTTATTGATCGTGACTATCAGTGTTCTTCTTGTAGTTGTTGATTGTGACGATCAGTGTTTTCTGTAGTTGTTGATCGTGACGATCAGTGTTCTTTCTTAGCAGTTGTTGGTCGTGACGATCGTTCTTCCTGTATGGTTGTTGATCGTGTTCTTAGTTATCCATTTTGACGTGTTCTTCTTATTTGTTGTTGATTGCTGATCAGTGTTCTTGTAGTTGTCCGTGACTATCAGATATTCTTCGTTCAGTGTTGTTCTTGTAGTTTGTTGATTGTGACGATCAATTGTTCTTCTTGTGATTTGTTGATCGTGACGATCAGTGTTCTTCTTGTGGTTGTTGATCGTGACGATCAGTGTTCTTCTTGTGGTTGTTGATCGTGACGATCAATTGTTCTTCTTAACCAGTTGTTGATCGTGACGATCAGTGTTCTTGTAGTTGTTGATCGTGACGTTTCTTCTTGATTTGATCGTGACGTCAGTGTTAACTTAATGATTTGATGTTGATGATCAGTGTTCTTCTTGTGGTTGTTGATCGTGACGATCAGAGTTCTTCTTGTCAAGTTTGTTGATCGTGACGATCAATTATTTCTTCTGTGGATGTTGATCGTGACGATCGATTATTCTTCTTATTGGTTGTTGATCGTGACGATCAGTGTTCTTCTTATGGTTGTTGGTGATCGTGACGATCAATTATTTCTTCTTATAGTTGTTGATCGTGACGATCAATTTCTTCTTATAGTTGTGATCGTGACGATCAAGTGTTCTTCATGTGGATGCTGATCGTGACTATCAGTGTTCTTCTTGCGGTTGTTGGTCGTGACGATCAGTGTTCTTCTTGTGGTTGTTGATCGTGGCGATCAGTGTTCTTCATGTAGTTGCTGATCGTGACTATCAGTGTTCTTCTTGTAGTTGTTGATCGTGACGATCTTGAATCAAGTGACGATCTTCTTGTGGTTGTTGATCGTGACGATCAGTGTTCTTCTGCATTGGTTGATTGACGATCAGTGTTCTTTGTTGATGTGACGCTCAGTGTTCTTCTTGTGGATGTTGATCAGTGACGATCAGTGTTCTCAGTTCTGCGAAGTTGTTGATCGTGACGATCAAGGGTTCTTCTTATGTGATTGTTGGTCGTGACGATCACTGTTCTTCTTGTGGTTGTTGATCGTGACGATCAGTGTTCTTCTTGTGGTTGTTGGTCGTGACGATCAGTGTTCTTCTTGTGGTTGTTGATCGTGACGATCAGTGTTCTTCTTCTTTTGTTGATCGTGACGATCAGTGTTCTTTGACTATAGTTGTTGATCGTGACCATCAGTGTTCTTCAGGTTGTTGGTCGTGGCGACGATCAGTGTTCTTCTTGTGGTTGTTGATCGTGACGATCAGTGTTCTTCTGCAGATTTGTTGATCGTGACGATCAGTGTTCTTCTTGCGGTTGTTGATCGTGACGATCAGTGTTCTTCTTGTAGTTGTTGATCGTGACGATCAGTGTTCTTCTTGTGGTTGTTGATCGTGACGATCAGTGTTCTTCATGTAGTTGTTGATCGTGACGATCAGTGTTCTTCTATTATGATGTTGATTGTAGTTGTTGATTGTGACGATCAGTGATTTCTTCTTGTGGTTGTTGATCGTGACGATCAGTGTTCTTCGCGTAGTTGTTGATCGTGACGATCAGTGTTCTTCTTGTATGTTGTTGATCGTGACGATCAGTGTTCTTCTTGTGGATGTTGATCGGTGACGATCAATGTTGGTTGTTGATCGTGACGATCAGTGTTCTTCTCTTAGTTGCTGAGTGGTTGATCATGACGATCAGTGTTCTTCTTGTGGTTGTTGATCGTGACGATCAGTGTTCTTTCATGTAGTTGTGATCGTGGATCGTGACGATCAGTGTTCTTCTTAACAATTTATTGATCGTGACGATCAGTGTTCTTCTTGTAGTTGTTGATCGTGATAATCAGTGTTCTTCTAGTTGATGTTGATCGTGACAATCAGGTTCTTCTTGTGATTGTTGATCGTGACGATCAAGTGTTCTTCTTGTAGTTGTTGATCGTGACGATCAGTGTTCTTCTATAGTTGTTGATCGTGACTATCTGTGTTCTTCTTCTTGTGGTTGTTGGTCGTGACGATCAGTGTTCTTGTAGTTGTTCTTCGTGACGTTGTTGATCGTGACGATCAGTGTTCTTCTTGTAGATGTTGATCGTGACGATCAGGACTTATTTGTTGATCGTGACGATCAGTGTTCTTTCTTGTGGTTGTTGATCGTGACGATCAGTGTTCTTCTTGTGGTTGTTGATCGTGACGATCAGTGTTCTTTCTTGTGATGACGATGTTGATCGTGACGATCAGTGTTCTTGTAGTTGTTTCGTGACGTAGTTGTTGATCGTGACGATCAGTGTTCTCGTAGTTGTTTTCTGACAATCGGTGTTCTTCTTGTGGTTGTTGATCGTGACGATCGTGTTCTTCTTCGTGACGTAGTGATTGTTGATCCTTGACGAGTTTCAGTTGTTGATATTCTTCTTTGTAGTTGTTGATTGTGACGATCAGTGTTCTTCAATGTTCTTCTTCGTTGTTGGTTAGACGACTGCGTTGTTCTTGTAGTTGTTGATCGTGACGATCAGTGTTCTTCTTATGGTTGTTGATCGTGACGATCAGTGTTCTTCTGTAGATGTTAATCGTGACGATCATCTTGAAGTTGTTGATTTTGACGATCAATTTATTGTGACGATCAGTGTTCTTGTGGATGTTGATCGTGACGATCAATTATTCTTCTTGTGGATGTTGTTGACGATCGTGACGATCAGTGTTCTTCTTGTAGTTGGTTGATTGTTGTTCTTTAATAGTTGTTGATCGCGACAATCCAAGTGTACTTCTTGTGGTTGTTGATTGTGACGATCAGTGTTCTTCGCGTAGTGGTTGATCGTGACGATCAATGTTCTTGTAGTTGTTGATCGTGACAATCAGTGTTCTTGTAGTTGTTTATCGTGACAATCAGGGTTCTTCTTGTGATTGTTGATCGTGACGATCAGTGTTCTTCTTAGGTTGTTGATCGTGACGATCAGTATTCTTGTTAGGATTGTTGATCATGACGATCAGTTTCTGTAGTTGTTGATCGTGACCAATCAGTGCGTTCTTCTTAGTTGTTGATCCGTGACGATCAGTGTTCTTCTTATAGTTGTTGATCAATGACGATCAGTGTTCTTCGTGGAAGATTGTTGATTGTGACGATCAGTGTTCGCATAGTTGTTGATCGTGACGATCCAGTGTTCGCTCTTATAGTTATTGGTCGTGACGATCAATTATTTCTAACTTCCTGTGGTTGTTGATCCTTGACGATCAGTGTTCTTGAAGTTATTGATTTTGACGATCAGTGTTCTTCTTATTTGTTGTTATTTACGATCAGTGTTCTTGTAGTTGTTGATCGTACGATCAAGTATTTCTTCTTGTAATTTGTTGATCGTGACGATCAGTGTTCTTCTTGGTTGTTGATCGTGACGTCAATTATTTCTTCTGAATTTGCTGATCGTGACTATCAGTATTCTTCTTGCGGTTATTTGATCGTGACGGTGGTGTTCTTCTTGTGGTTGTTGATCGTGACGATCAGTGTTCTTCTTATGATTTTTGATCGTGACTATCAGTGTTCTTGTAGTTGTTGATCGTGACGATTAATTTCTTAGATTTGTTGATCGTGACGATCAGTGTTCTTCTTATAGTTGTTGATCGTGACGATCAATTATTTCTTCTTGTGGTTGTTGATCGGCCCAGCGTCAGTGTTCTTCATGTGGTGCTGATCGTGACTGTAAGTGTTCTTCTTAGATTTGTTGATCGTGACGATCAATGTTTTCTTGTAGTTTGTTGATCGTAGCGATCAATTCTTCTTGTGGTTGTTGATCGGCGACGATCAGTGTTCTTCTTGTGGATGTTGATCGTGACGTCGGTATTTCTTCTTGCGTTGTTGATCGTGACGATCAGTGTTCTTCTTGTGATTTGTTAGTCGTGACGATCAGTGTTCTTCTTGTGATTGTTGATCGTGACGATCGTGTTCTTCTTGTAGTTGTTGATCGTGACGTTAGTGTTCTTCATCTTGAATTTGCTGATCGTGACTGTCAGTGTTCTTCTTTACTGATTTGTTGGTCGTGATCGGTGTTCTTCTTGTGGTTGTTGATCGTGGCGGTGGTGTTCTTCATGTGGTGCTGATCGTGACTATCAGTGTAATTCTTGCGGTTGTTGTCGTGACGATCAGTGTTCTTCTTGTGGTTGTTGATCAGTGTGACGATGAGTCGTGACGAGTTCTTTGAGTGTGTTCTTCTTGTGGTTGTTGATCGTGACGATCGTGACGATCATGTTCTTCTTGTGGTTGTTGATCGTGACGATCAGTGTTCTTCTTGTAGTTGTTGATCGTGACGATCAGTGTTCTTCTTTGTGGTTGTTGATCGTGACGATCAGTGTTCTTCATGTAGTTGCTGATCGTGACTATCATGTTCTTCTTGCGGTTGTTGATCGTGACGATCAGTGTTTTCTTGTGGTTGTTGATCGTGACGATCAGGGTTCTTCATGTAGTTGCTGATCGTGACGATCAGTGTTCTTCTTGCGGTTGTTGATCGTGACGATCAGTGTTCTTCTTGTGGTTGTTGATCGTGACGATCAGTGTTCTTCTTGCGGTTAGTTGTTGATCGTGACGATCAGTGTTCTTCTTGTGGTTGTTGATCGTGACGATCAGTGTTCTTCTTGTGGTTGTTGATCGTGACGATCAGTGTTCTTCTTGTGGTTGTTGGTCGACGATCAGTGTTCTTCTTGTGGTTGCGTTGATCGTGACGATCAGTGTTCTTCTTGCGGTTGTTGATCGTGACGATCAGTGTTCTTCTTGTGGTTGTTGATCGTGACGATCAGTGTTCTTCTTAGGTTGTTGATCGTGACGATCAGTGTTCTTCATGTGGTTGTTGATCGTGACGCCTAGTGTTCTTCTTGTGGTTGTTGGTCGTGACGATCAGTGTTCTTCTTGCGGTTGTTGATCGTGACGATCAGTGTTCTTCTTAGTTGTTGATCGTGACAATCAGTCTTCTTGGGTTGTTGATCGTGACGATCAGTGTTCTTCTTGTGGTTGTTGATCGTGGCGATCAGTGTTCTTCTTCTTTGGATCGTGACGATCAGTGTTCTTGTAGTTGCTGATCGACTATCAGTGTTCTTCTTGTAGTTGTTGATCGTGACGATCAGTGTTCTTCTTGTGGTTGTTGATCGTGACTATCGGTGTTCTTCAGTGTTCTTCTTGGTTGTTGATCGTGACGCTCAGTGTTCTTCTTGTGGTTGTTGATCGTGACGATCAGTGTTCTTCATGAAGTTGTTGATCGTGACGATGTTGTGTATTTCTTCTTGTGGATGTTGATCGTGACGATCAGTGTTCTTCTTAGGTTGTTGATCGTGACGATCAGTGTTCTTCTCGTAGTTGTTGATCATGACGATCAGTGTTCTTCTTGTAGTTGTTGATTGTGACGATCAGTGTTCTTCTCGTAGTGGTTGATCGTGACGATCAATGTTCTTGTAGTTGTTGATCGTGACAATCAGTGTTCTTCATGTAGTTGTTGATCGTGACAATCAGTGTTCTTCTCTTGTGGATGTTGATCGTGACGATCAGTGTTCTTGTAGTTGTTGATCGTGACGATCGATTATTTCTTCTTGTGGATGTTGATCGTGACGATCAGTGTTCTTCTTGTGGTTGTTGGTCGTGACGATCAGTGTTCTTCTTAGTGGTTGATTCGCGACGATTGTTCTTCTTGTAGTTGTTGATCGAGTGTTCTTCGTAGTGGTTGAGTTGCTGATCGGGACTATTCGTTCTTCTTGTAGTTGTTGGTCGTGACAATCAGTGTTCTTCTTGATTTGATCGTGACAATCAGTGTTCTTTCTTGTGAATTGTTGATCGTGACGATCTGCGTTCTTCTTGTAGTTGTTGATCGTGACGATCAGTGTTCTTTCTTGCGATCGTTGTTGGTCGTGACGATCAGTGTTCTTCTTGTGGTTGTTGATCGTGACGATCAGTGTTCTTCTTGTAGTTGTTGATCGTGACGATCAGTGTTCTTCGTGTGGATGTTGATTGTGGATTCTTCTTGTAGTTGTTGACGCACGATCAGTGTTCTTCTTGTGGTTGTTGGTCGTGACGATCAGTGTTCTTCTTGTGGTTGTTGATCGTGACGATCAGTGTTCTTCTTGTAAGTTGTTGTGGATGTTGATCGTGACGATCAGTGTTCTTCTTGTAGTTGTTGATCGTGACGATTTTGTGGATGTTGTTCGACTGTGTGGTTCTTGTAGTTGTTGATTGTGACGATCAGTGTTCTTCTTGTGGATGTTGTTGATCGTGACGATCAGTGTTCTTCATGTGGTTGTTGATCGACGATCGGTGTTCTTCTTGTGGTTGTTGATCGTGACGATCAGTGTTCTTCTTGTAGTTGTTGATCGTGACGATCAGTGTTCTTGCTAGTTGTTGATCGTGACGTTGTTCTTGAGGTTGTTGATCGTGACGATCAGTGTTCTTCTTGTAGTTGTTGATCGTGACAATCAGGTTCTTCTTTGTGATTGTTGATCGTGACGATCAGTGTTCTTCTTGTGGTTGTTGATCGGACGATCAGTTTCTAGTAGTTGTTGGTGACGATGTGTACTTCTTTGTTGTTACGGATCGACAACTGGTGTGTTCTTGTAGTTGCCGATCGTGACGAAGGTTGAGTTGTTGGATTGTGACGATCAGTGTTCTTCTTGCGGTTGATTGTGACGATCAGTGTTCTTCTTAGTTGTTGGTCGACGATCAGTGTTCTTTTGTGGTTGTTGATTGTTGACGATCAGTGTTCTTGGATTGACGATCAGTGTTCTTTGTTGTTGATCGTGACGATCAGTGTTCTTCTTGTGGATGTTGATGACGTTGTTCTTGTACGATATGACGATTCTTCTTGTGGTTTGTTGATCGTGACGATCTAGTGTTGTTCTTGTGGTTGTTGATCATGACGATCAGTGTTCTTCTTGTGATTTGTTGATCGTGACGTTCTTCTGTGGTTGTTGATCGTGACACCAGTGTACGCGTAGTTGTTGATCGTGACGATCAGTGTCCTTCTTCGTGACGATCAGTGTTCTTCTTGTTGTTGATCATGACGATCAGTGTTCTTCTTGTGGTTGTTGAACGCGACGATCAGTGTTCTTCTTGGTTGTTGACGATCAGCGTTCTTCTCGTAGTGGCTGATCGTGACGATCAATGTCTTGGTAGTTGCTGATCGTGACAATCAGTCTTCTTAGAAGTTGTTTACGTGACAATTAGGTTCTTCAGGATTGTTGATCGTGACGATCAGTGTTCTTCTTGTGGTTGTTGATCGTGACGATCAGTGTTCTTCTTGTGGTTGTTGATCGTGACGATCAGTGTTCTTCTTGTGGTTGTTGATCGTGACGATCAGTGTTCTTCTTGTGGTTGTTTGATCGTGACGATCAGTGTTCTTCTTGTGGTTGTTGATCGTGACGATCAGTGTTTCTTCTTGTGGTTGTTGATCGTGACGATCAGTGTTCTTCTTACGGTTGTTGATCGTGACGATCAGTGTTCTTCTTGTAGTTGTTGATCGTGACGATCAGTGTTCTTCTTGTAGTTGTTGATCGTGTTGTTCTTCTTGTGGTTGTTGATCGTGACGATCAGTGTTCTTCTTGTGGTTGTTGATCGTGACGATCAGTGTTCTTCATGACTGATCGTGATCAGTGTTTCTTTGCGGTTGTTGATCGTGACGATCAGTGTTCTTCTTGTAGTTGTTGATCGTGACGATCAGTGTTCTTCTTGTTGTTGATCGTGACGATCAGTGTTCTTTCTTGTGAATTTGTTGATCGTGACGATCAGTGTTCTTCTTGTGGTTGTTGATCGTGACGATCAGTGTTCTTCTCGTAGTTTGCTGGATCGTGATATCAGTGTTCTTCTTGTAGTTGTTGATTGTGACGACTGTTCTTCGTAGTGGTGTCGACGATCGTTCTGTAGTTGTTGATCGCATGACAGGTCGTGTTGTTTAATTATTCAGGGTTCTTTCAGGATTGTTGTCGTGACTGATCAGTGTTCTTCTTGTGGTTGTTGATCGTGACGATCAGTGTTCTTCTTGTGATTGTTGATCGTGACGACCGTTTGTAGTTGTTTTAACTGTTGTTTGTTGATCGTGACGATCAGTGTTCTTCTTGTAGTTGTTGATCTATGACGATCAGTGTTCTTCTTAGTTGTTGATTGTGACGATCAGTCTTTGTTTCTTCTTTGTGGATGTTGATCGTGACGATCAATTGTTCTCTTTGTGTTGGTTTGACGATCAGTGTTCTTAGTTGTTGATTTTGACGATCAGTGTTCTTTCAGTTTGTTGGATTGTGACGTCAGTGTTCTTGTGGTTGTTGATCGTGACGATCAGTGTTCTTCTTGTAGTTGTTGATCGTGACGATCAGTGTTCTTTCTTGTGGTTGTTGATCGTGACAATCAGTGTTCTTCATGTAGTTGTTGATCGTGACGATCAGTGTTCTTCTTGTGGATGTTGATCGTGACGATCAGTGTTCTTCTTGTGGTTGTTGATCGTGACGATCAGTGTTCTTCTTGTGGTTGTTGATCGTGACGATCAGTGTTCTTCTTGTGGTTGTTGATCGTGACGATCAGTGTTCTTGAGGTTGTTGATCGATCAGTGTTCTTCTGCGGTTGTTGATCGTGACGCTCAGTGTTCTTCTTGTGGTTGTTGATCGTGACGATCAGTGTTCTTCTGTAGTTGCTGATCGTGACGATCAGTGTTCTTCTTGTGGTTGTTGATCGTGACGATCAGTGTTCTTCTTGTAGTTGTTGATCGTGACGATCAGTGTTCTTCTTGTGGTTGTTGATCGTGACGATCAGTGTTCTTCTTGTAGTTGTTGATCGTGACGATCAGTGTTCTTCATGTAGTTGCTGATCGTGACTATCAGTGTTCTTCTTGCGGTTGTTGGTCGTGACGATCAGTGTTCTTCTTGTGGTTGTTGATCGTGGCGATCAGTGTTCTTCTTGTGGATGTTGATCGTGACGATCAGTGTTCTTCTTTGGATCGTTCTTTTGGATGTTGACGATCAGTGTTCTCTTGTGGTTGTTGATCGTGACGATCAGTGTTCTTTTTCTTGGTTGTTGATCGTGACGATCAGTGTTCTTCTTGATTGTTGATCGTGATGATCAGTGTTCTTCTTAGTTGTTGATCGTGACGATCAGTGTTCTTCTTGTGGTTGTTGATCGTGACGATCAGTGTTCTTTCGGGTTGCTGATCGTGACGATCAGTGTTCTTCTTGCGGTTGTTGGTCATGACGATCAGTGTACTTCTTGGTGGTTGTTGATCGTGACGATCAGTGTTCTTTCTGTGGTTGTTGATCGTGACGATCAGTGTTCTTCATGTAGTTGTTGATCGTGACTATCAGTGTTCTTCTTGCGGTTGTTGATCGTGACGATCAGTGTTTCTTCTTGTGGTTGTTGATCGTGACGATCAGTGTTCTTCTTGTAGTTGTTGATCGTGACGATCAGTGTTCTTCTTGTGGTTGTTGATTGTGACGATCAGTGTTCTTGCGGTTGTTGATCGTGACGATCAGTGTTCTTCTTGTGGATTGTTGATCGTTGACGATCAATTATTCTTCTTGCGGTTCTTGTCGTGGTTGTTGATCGTGACGATCAGTGTTCTTCTTGTGGTTGTTGATCGTGACGATCAGTGTTCTTCTTGTGGTTGTTGATCGTGACGATCAGTGTTCTTTGAGGTTGTTGATCGTGACGTTGTTGATCGTGACGATCAGTGTTCTTCTTGTGGTTGTTGATCGTGACGATCAGTGTTCTTTGCGGTTGTCGTGACGATCAGTGTTCTTCTTGTTGTTGTTGGATTACGATCAGTGTTCTTCATTGTTTGATCGTGACGATCAGTGTTCTTCTTGTGGTTGTTGATCGTGACGATCAGTGTTCTTCTTGTAGTTGTTGATCGTGACGATCAGTGTTCTTCTTGTGGTTGTTGATCGTGACAATCAGTGTTCTTCATCAGTAATTTGCTGATCGTGACGATCAGTGTTCTTCTTCACGGTTGTTGGTCGTGACGATCAGTGTTCTTCTTGTGGTTGTTGATCGTGACGTCATGTAGTTGCTGATCGGCGTGACCTCGGTATTTCTTCTTGCGGTTGCTGATCGTGACGTCAGTGTTCTTCTTGCGGTTGTTGATCGTGACGATCAGTGTTCTTCTTGTAGTTGTTGATCGTGACGATCAGTGTTCTTTCTTGTGGATGTTGATCGTGACGATCAGTGTTCTTCTTGGATGTTGATCGTGACGGTCAGTGTTCTTCTTGTGGTTGTTGATCGTGACGATCAGTGTTCTTCTTGTAGTTGTTGATTGTGACGATCAGTGTTCTTCAGATTTGTTGTGACTGTCAGTGATCGTGACGATCGTGAGTGTTTCTTCTTGTAGTTGTTGATCGTGACGATCAGTGTTCTTCTTGTGGATGTTGATCATGACGATGTGTTCTTTGTAGTTGTTGATCGTGACGATATCAGTGTTCTTCTTGCGGATGTTGATCGTGACGATCAGTGTTCTTCTTGTGATTTGTTGATCGTGACGATCAGTGTTCTTCTCGTAGTGGTTTCGTGACGATATGTTCTTCTTGTTGTTGATCGTGACGATCAGTGTTCTTCTTGTAGTTGTTGATCGTGACAATCAGTGTTCTCGTGACGATCAGGTTGTTGTTGATCGTGACGATCAGGGTTCTTCTTGTGGTTGTTGATCGTGACGATCAGTGTTCTTCTTGTATTTGTTGATCGACGATCAGTGTTCTTCTTGTGGTTGTTGATCGTGACGATCAGTGTTGTAGTTGTTGGATCGGGACTATCACGGTTGTTGGTGTTCGTTCGGTTGTTGATCATGTAGTTCTTGATCGTGACGATCAGTGTTCTTGCGGATGTTGATCGTGACGATCAGTGTTCTTCTTGTGGTTGATCGTGACGATCAGTGTTCTTCTTTGCGGTTGTTGATCGTGGACGATCAGTGTTCTTTTGCGGTTGTTGGTGACGTGAAGTGTGCGTTCTATTTATTTGTTGATCGTGACGATCAGTGTTCTTCTTGTGGTTTGTTGATCGTGACGATCAGTGTTCTTCTTGTGGATGTTGATCGTGACGATGCGTTCTTCATGTGGTTGTTGATCGTGACGATCAGTGTTCTCTTGGATGTTGATCGTGACGATCGTTCTTCTTAGTTTGTTGATCGTGACGATCAGTGTTCTTCTTGATGGTTGTTCATGACGATCAGTGTTCTTCTTGTAGTTGTTGATTGTGACGATCAGTGTTCTTCGCGTAGTGGTTGATCGTGACGATCAATGTTCTTTCGTGCGGTTGTTGATCGTGACGATCAGTTGTTCTTGTGGTTGTTTGATCGTGACGATCAGTGTTCTTCTTGTAGTTGTTGATCGTGACGATCAGTGTTCTTCTTGTGGTTGTTGATCGTGACGATCAGTTTCTTGTAGTTGTTGATCGTGACGATCAGTGTTCTTTCTTAGGTTGTTGATCGTGACGATCAGTTGATCGTGACCTTTCTTCTTGTAGTTGTTGATTGTGACGATCAGTGTTCTTGTAGTTGTTGATCGTGACGATCAGTGTTCTTCTTGTGGTTGTTGATCGTGACGATCAGTGTTCTTCTTGGTTGTTGATCGTGACGATCGGTGTTCTTGATTTTGACGATGGATGTTGATCGTGACGATCAGTGTTCTTCTTGTGTTGTTGATCGTGACGATCAGTGTTCTTCTTGTGGATGTTGATCGTGACGATTAGTGTTCTTCTTTGTGGTTGATTGATCATGACGATCAGTGTTCTTCTTCATGTAGTTGTTGATCGTGACGATCAGTGTTCTTGTAGTTGTTGATCGTGACGATCAGTGTTCTTCTCATATTTGCTGATCGTGACGATCAGTGTTCTTCTTGATCGTTGGTCGTGACGACTGCGTTCTTCTTGTAGTTGTTGATCGTGACGATCAGTGTTCTTTTGTGTTGTTGATCGTGACGATCAGTGTTCTTCTTGTAGTTGTTGATCGTGACGATCAGTGTTCTTTGTGGTTGCTGATCGTGACGATCAGTGTTCTTCTTAGTTGTTGATCGTGACGATCAATTGTTCTTCTTGTGGTTGTTGATCGTGGCGATCAGCGTTCTCTGTTGTTTGATCGTGACTATCATCGTTCCTTCTTGCGGTTGTTGATCGTGACGATCAGTGTTCTTCTTGTGGTTGTTGATCGTGACGATCAGTGTTCTTGTGTAGTTGATTGATCGACGATCAGTGTTCTTCTTGTGGTTGTTGATGACGATCAGTGACTTGTGGTTGTTGATCGTTCAGTGTTCTTCTTGTGGTTGTTGATCGTGACGATCAGTGTTCTTCTTGTGGATGTTGATCGTGACGATCAGTGTTCTTCTTCGTGGACTATCAGTGGTTGTTGATCGTGACGATCAGTGTTCTTCTTGTGGTTGTTGATCAGTGTGACGATCAGTGGTTGTTGATCGTGACGATCAGTGTTCTTCTTGTGGTTGTTTGTCGTGACGATCAGTGTTCTTCTTGTGGTTGTTGATCGTGACGATCAGTGTTCTTCTTGCGGTTGTTGATCGTGACGATCAGTGTTCTTCTTGTGGTTGTTGATCGTGACGATCAGTGTTCTTCTTGTTGTTGATCGTGAAGTTCTTCTTGTGGTTGTTGATCGTGACGATCAGTGTTCTTGTAGTTGTTGATCGTGACTATCAGTGTTCTTCAGTTGTTCTTCTTCTTGTGGTTGTTGATCGTGACTGCGTTCTTCTTGTGGTTGTTGATCGTGACGATCGGTGTTCTTCTTGTGGATGCTGATCGTGACGATCAGTGTTCTTCTTGTGGTTGTTGATCGTGACGATCAGTGTGATCTTTTGTGGGTTGATCGTTGATCGTGACTTGGTTGTTGATTCGCGACGATCGTTCTTCTTTGTAGTTGTTGATCGTGACGATCAGTGTTCTTCTTGTAGTTGTTGATCAGTTGTTCTTGATCGACAATCAGTGTTCTTGGTTGTTGATCGTGACGATCAGCGTTCTTCTTGTGATTGTTGATCGTGACGATCAGTGTAGTTGTTGATCGTGACGATCAGTGTTCTTCTTGTTCTTCTTGGTTGTTGATCGTGACGATCAGTGTTCTTCTTGTGGTTGTTGATTGTGACGATCAGTGTTCTTCTTGTAGTTGTTGATCGTGACGATCAGTGTTCTTCTTTGTGGTTGTTGATCGTGACGATCAGTGTTCTTCTTGTGGTTGTTGATCGTGACGATCAGTGTTCTTCTTGTGGTTGTTGATCGTGACGATCAGTGTTCTTCTTGTAGTTGTTGATCGTGACGATCAGTGTTCTTCTTGTGGTTGTTGATCGTTCAGTGTTCTTGTAGCTGTTGATCGTGACGATCAGTGTTCTTCTTGCGGTTGTTGGTCGTGACGATCAGTGTTCTTCTTGTAGTTAGTTGATCGTGACTATCAGTGTTTTCTTTCGTTGTGATCGTGACAATTGTTCTTTGATCGTGACTATCAGTGTTCTTCTGCGGTTGTTGGTTGATCAGTGTGATGGTGGTTGTTGATCGTGATCAGTGTTCTTCTTGTAGTTCTGATCTCTTGTTCGGTTGTTGATCGTGACGATCAGTGTTCTTCTTGTGGATGTTGATCGTGACGATCAGTGTTCTTCTTGTAGTTGTTGATCGTGACGATCAGTGTTCTTCTTCATGTTGTTGATCGTGACGATCAGTGTTCTTCTTTGTAGTTGTTGATCGTGACGATCAGTGTTCTTCTTGCGGGATTGTTGATCTGTCAGACTATATCAGTGTTCTTCTTGTAGTTGTTGATCGTGACGATCAGTGTTCTTCATGTAGTTGCTGATCGTGACTATCAGTGTTCTTCTTGCGGTTGTTGGTCGTGACGATCAGTGTTCTTCTTGTGGTTGTTGATCGTGGCGATCAGTGTTCTTCATGTAGTTGCTGATCGTGACTATCAGTGTTCTTCTTGCGGTTGTTGATCGTGACGATCAGTGTTCTTCTTGTGGTTGTTGATCGTGACGATCAGTGTTCTTCTTGTAGTTGTTGATCGTGACGATCAGTGTTCTTCTTGTGGTTGTTGATCGTGACGATCAGTGTTCTTCTTGTAGTTGTGATCTGACGATCAGTGTTCTTCTTGTAGTTGTTGATCGTGACGATCAGGTTCTTCTTGTGATTGTTGATCGTGACGATCAGTGTTCTTCATGTAGTTGTGATCGTGACGATGACGGTTGTTGATCAGTGTTCTTCTTGTAGTTGTTGATCGTGACTATCAGTGTTCTTGTGTTGTGTTCTTCTTGCGGTTGTTGATCGTAGACGATCAGTGTTCTTTCTTGTGGTTGTTGATCGTGACGATCAGTGTTCTTCTTGCAGTTGTTGATCGTGACGATCAGTGTTCTTCTTGCGGTTGTTGATCGTGACGATCAGTGTTTTTCTTGTGGTTGTTGATCGTGACGATCAGTGTTCTTCTTGTGGTTGTTGATCGTGACTATCAGTGACGTTCTTTGTGGATGTTGATCGTGACGACTTTGTAGTGTTCTTCATGTAGTTGTTGATCGTGACGATCAGTGTTCTTCTTGCGGTTGTTGATCGTGACGATCAGTGTTCTTCTTGTAGTTGTTGATCGTAGATCAGTGTTCTTTGTAGTTGTTGGATCGTGACGATCAGTGTTCTTCTTGGAGTTGTTGATCGTGACGATCAGTGTTCTTCTTGTGGTTGTTGATCGTGACGATCAGTGTTCTTCTTGTGGTTGTTGATCGACGATCAGTGTTCTTTTGTGGTTGTTGGTCGACGACGATCAGTTGTTTCTTTGTGGTTGTTGATCGTGACGATCAGTGTTCTTCTTGTGGTTGTTGATCGTGACGATCAGTGTTCTCTTTGTAGTTGTTGATCGTGACGATCAGTGCGTTCTTCTTGTAGTTGTTGATCGTGACGATCAGTGATTGACTTCAGTTTTGTGGTTGTTGGTCGTGGCGATGCGTTCTTCTTGTGGTTGTTGATCGTGACGATCAGTGTTCTTCTTGCGGTTGTTGATCGTGACGATCAGTGTTCTTTCTTGTGGTTGTTGATCGACGATCAGTGTTCTTCTTGTGGTTGTTGATCGTGACGATCAGTGTTCTTCTTGTGGGTTGATCGTGACGTGTTCTTCTTTGTGGTTGTTGATCGTGACGATCAGTGTTCTTTGTAGTTGTTGATCGTGACGATCAGTGTTCTTCTTTGTGGTTGTTGATCGTTATCGTCAGTGTTCTTCTTAGTTGTTGATCGTGACGATCAGTGTTCTTCTTGTAGTTGCTGGATCGACTATGATCGTGACCATCAGTGTTCTTCTTGTGGTTGTTGATCGTGACGACAGCGTTCTTCTTGTGGTTGTTGATCGTGACGATCAGTGTTCTTCTTGTGGTTGCTGATCGTGACGATCAGTGTTCTTCTTGCGGTTGTTGATCGTGACGATTAGTGTTCTTCTTGTGGTTGTTGATCGTGACGATCAGTGTTCTTCTTGTGGTTGTTGATCGACGACGATCAGTGTTGATTTGACTTGTGGTTGTTGATCGTGACGATCAGTGTTATTTCTGCGTAGTTGATCGTGACCATTTCTTGCGGGTTGTTGTCGACGATCAGTGTTCTTCTTGTAGTTGATCGGCGATCGATCGTGTCTTCGTTCTTCTTGTGGATGTTGATCGTGACGATCAGTGTTCTTCTTGTGGTTGTTGATCGTGACGATCAGTGTTCTTCTTGTGGTTTGTGGATCGTGACGATCAGTGTTCTTCTTGTGGTTGTTGATCGTGACGGTTCTTTGTAGTTGTTGATCGTGACGATCACTATCTTGTAGCTGTTCGTGACTATCTTGCGGTTGTTGATCGTGACGATCAGTGTTCTTCTTGTGGTTGTTGATCGTGACGATCAGTGTTCTTCATGTGGTTGTTGATCGTGACGATCAGTGTTCTTCTTGCGGTTGTTGATCGTGACGATCAGTGTTCTTCTTGTGGTTTGTTGATCGTGACGATCAGTGTTCTTCTTGTAGTTGTTCGTGACGATCAGTGTTCTTCTTGTGGATGTTGATCGTGACGATCAGTGTTCTTCTTGTAGTTGTTGATCGTGACGATCAGTTGTTCTTCAGGTTGTTGATCGTGACGATCAGTGTTCTTCTTGTGGTTGTTGATCGTGACGATCAGTGTTCTTCGTAGTTGTTGATTGTGACTATCAGTGACGATCAGTGTTCTTTGTAGTTGTTGATCGTGACGATCAGTTGATGTTGATTCTTCGTGGTTGTGTTGATCGTGACGATCAGTGTTCTTTGCGGTTGTTGATCGTGACGATCAGTGTTCTTTGTGGTTGTTGATCGTGACGATCAGTGTTCTTGTTTCTTGTAGTTGTTGATCGGCGTCCAGTGTTCTTGTAGTTGTTGATCGACGATCAGTATTCTGGTTGTTGATCGTGACGTCAGTGTTCTTCTTGTAGTTATTTGATCGTGACCGTCCGTGTTCTTCATGTAGTTTGATCGTGACTATCGATATTCTTGCGGTTGTTGGTCGTGACGATCGTGTTCTTCTTGTGGTTTGTTGATCGTGACGTCCAGTGTTCTTCATGTGATTTGTTGATCGTGACGATCGGTGTTCTTCTTGTAGTTGTTGATCGTGACGATCAGTGTTCTTCATTTAGTTGCTGATCGTGACATCAGTGTTCTTCTGCAGTTGTTGATCGACGATCAGTGTTCTTCATGTGGTTGCTTGATCGTGGACTATCAGTGTTCTTCTTTGCGGTTGTTGGTCGACGATCAGTGTTCTTCTTGTGGTTGTTGATCGTGATGATCAGTGTTCTTCTGGCGTAGTTGATCGTGACCATTTCTTGTGTTCTTCTTGTAGTGTTCTTCTTGTGGATGATCGTGACGATCAGTGTTCTTCGCGTAGGTGCTGATCGTGACCAAGTGTTCTTCTTGCGGTTGTTGATCGACGATCAGTGTTTTTCTTGTGGTTGCTTTTGATTGACGATCAGTGTTCTTCTTGTGGATGTTGGATCGTGATCAGTGTTCTTCTTGCGGTTGTTGATCGTGACGATCAGTGTTCTTCTGTAGTTGTTGATCGTGACGATCAGTTCTTCTTGCGGTTGCTGATCGTGACGACTGCGTTCTTTTTTGTGGTTGTTGATCGTGACGATCAGTGTTCTTCATGTAGTTGCTGGGATCGTGACTATCAGTGTTCTTCTTGCGGTTGTTGATCGTGACGACCGTTTTTCAGGTTGTTGATCGACTATCGCGTTCTTCTTGCGGTTGTTGATCGTGACGACTGCGTTCTTCTTGTGGTTGTTGATCGCATGATCAGTGTTCTTCATGTAGTTGTTGATCGTGATGATCAGCAAGTTCTTCTTGTGGTTGTTGATCGTGACGATCAGTGTTCTTTCTTGTGGTTGTTGATCGTGACGATCAGTGTTGCTTGATCGTGATCAGTGTTCTTTGGTTGTTGGTCGACGATCAGTGTTCTTCTTGGATGTTGATCGTGGCGATCAGTGTTCTTTCTGCGTAGTTGCTGATCGTGACTATCAGTGTTCTTCTTAGGTTGTTGATCGTATGACGATCAGTGTTTTTCTTTGTAGTTTTGATCGCGACGATCAGTGTTCTTCTTGTGGATGTTGATCGTGACGATCAGTGTTCTTCTTGTGGTTGTTGATCGTGACGATCAGTGTTCTTCTTGTGGTTGCTTGATCGACGATCAGTGTTCTTCTTTGTAGTTGTTGATCGTGACGATCAGTGTTCTTCTTGTAGGTTGATTGTGACTATCAGTGTTCTTGTAGTTGTTGATCGTGACGAATATCAGTGTTCTTCATGCGGTTGTTGGTCGTGACCATCAGTGTTGTTCTTTGTGGTTGGATTGATCGTGAGGGATCAGTGTTCTTCATGTAGATGTTGATCGTGAGATGTTCTTCTTGTGGTTGTTGATCGTGACGATCAGTGTTCTTCTGTGGTTGCTGATCGTATGACGATCAGTGTTCTTCTTGCGGTTGTTGGATCGACGATCAGTGTTCTTCTTGCGGTTGTTGATCGTTCTTGACGATCGTGTTCAGTGTTGTTGATCGTACTGCGTTCTTCTTGTGGTTGTTGATCGTGACGATCAGTGTTCTTCTTGTGATTGTTGATCGTGACGATCAGTGTTCTTCTTGTAGATGTTGATCGTGACGATCAGTGTTCTTCTTGTGGATGTTGATCGTGACGATCAGTGTTCTTCTTGTGGTTGTTGATCGTGACGATCAGTGTTCTTCTTGTAGTTGTTGATCGTGACGATCAGTGTTTTGATCGTGACGATCAGGTTGTTTTCGTGTTGAGTTGCGTTGATCGTGACTGATCGTGAGTGTTCTTCTTTGTGGTTGTTGATCGTGACGATCAGTGTTCTTCTGGCGTAGTTGTTGATCGTGAGATCAGTGTTCTTCTTTGTGGTTATTGATCGTGACGATCAGTGTTTTTCATGTAGTTGCTGATCGTGACTATCAGTGTTCTTCTTGCGGTTGTTGGTCGACGATCAGTGTTTTTCTTGGTGGTTGTTGATCGTAGCGATCAGTGTTCTTCATGTAGTTGCTGATCGTGACTATCAGTGTTCTTCTTTGCGGTTGTTGATCGTGACGATCAGTGTTCTTCTTGTGGTTGTTGATCGTGACGATCAGTGTTCTTCTTTGTAGTTGTTGATCGTGACGATCAGTGTGTTCTTCTTGTGGTTGTTGATCGTGACGATCAGTGTTCTTCTTGTAGTTGTTGATCGTGACGATCAGTGTTCTTTCTTGCGGTTGTTGATCGTGACGATCAGTTTTTCTTTTGGTTGTTGATCGTGACGATCAGTGTTCTTTTTTGTGATTGTGACGATTGTTCTTGTGGATCGTGACGATCAGTGTTCTTCTTGTGGTTGTTGATCGTGACGATCAGTGTTCTTCTTGTGGTTGTTGATCGTGACGATCAGTGTTCT
Source organism: Acanthosepion pharaonis (assembly GCA_903632075.3). Lineage (NCBI taxonomy): Eukaryota > Metazoa > Mollusca > Cephalopoda > Sepiida > Sepiidae > Acanthosepion > Acanthosepion pharaonis. Next base: position 863,487 of record CAHIKZ030003813.1, read on the forward strand.
TCTTGATTTGTTGATCGTGACGATCAGTGTTCTTCTGGTAGTTGTTGATCGTGACGATCAGTGTTCTTCTTTGTAGTTGTTGATCGTGACGATCAGTGTTCTTCTTGTAGTGGTTGATCGTGACGATCGGTGTTCTTCTTGTGGTTGTTGATCGGACGATCAGTGTTCTTCTTCATAGTTGCTGATCGTGACGATCAGTGTTCTTCTTGCGGTTGTTTATCGTGACGATCAGTGTTCTTCTTGTGGTTGTTGATCGTGACGATCAGTGTTCTTCTTGTAGTTGTTGATCGTGACGATCAGTGTTTTTCTTTGTGGATGTTGATCGTGATGACCGCGTTCTTCTTGTAGTTGTTGATCGTGACGATCAGTGTTCTTCTTGCGGTTGTTGATCGTGACGATCAGTGTTCTTCTTGTGGTTGTTGGTCGTGACGATCAGTCTTCTTCTTGTGGTTGTTGATCGTGACGATCAGTGTTCTTCTTTGTGAGTTGTTGATCGTGACGATCAGTGTTCTTCTTGTAGTTGTTGATCGTGACGATCAGTGGTGTTCAGTGTTCTTCTTGCGGATGTTGATCGTGACGATCAGTGTTCTTCTTGTGGTTGTTGATCGTGACGATCAGTGTTCTTCATGTGGTTGCTGATCGTGACGATCAGTGTTCTTCTTGTGGTTGTTGATCGTGACGATCAGTGTTCTTCTTGTGGTTGTTGATCGTGACGATCAGTGTTCTTCTTGTGGTTGTTGATCGTGACGATCAGTGTTCTTCTTATGGATGTTTCTGACGATCAGTGTTCTTCTTGACGGTTGTTGGTCGTGACGATCAGTGTTCTTCTTGTGGTTGTTGATCGTGACGATCAGGGTTCTTCTTGTGATTGTTGATCGTGATCAGTGTTCTTCTTGTAGTTGTTCTTTGACGATCAGTGTTCGGTTGTTGATCGTGACGATCAGTGTTCTTCTTGTGGTTGATTGGTCGACGATCAGTGTTCTTCTTTGTGGTTGTTGATCGTGACGATCAGTGTTCTTCGTGGATGTTGATCGTGACGATCAGTGTTCTTCTTGCGGTTGTTGATCGTGACGATCAGTGTTCTTTTGTGGTTGTTGATCGTGACGATCAGTGTTCTTGTGTAGTTGTTGATCGTGACGATCAGTGTTCTTCTTGTGGTTGTTGATCGTGACGATCAGTGTTCTTGTGGGTTGTTGATCGTGACGATCAGCGTTCTTCTTGTAGTTGTTGATCGTGACGATCAAGTGTTCTTGTGGATGTTGATCGTGACGATCAGTGTTCTTCTTGCGGTTGTTGATCGTGACGATCAGGCGTTCTTCTTGTGGTTGTTGATCGTGACGATCAGTGTTCTTCTTGTGGTTGTTGATCGTGACGATCAGTGTTCTTCTTGTGGTTGTTGATCGTGACGATCAGTGTTCTTCTTGTGGTTGTTGATCGTGACGATCAGTGTTCTTCTTGTGGTTGTTGATCGTGACGATCAGTGTTCTTCTTTGTGGTTGTTGATCGTGACGATCAGTGTTCTTGTAGTTGCTTGATCGTGACGATCAGTGTTCTTCTTGCGGTTGTTGATCGTGACGATCAGTGTTCTTCTTGTAGTTGTTGATCGTGACGATCAGTGTTCTTCTTGTAGGTTGTTGATCGTGACTATCAGTGTTCTTCTTGTGGTTGTTGATCGTGACGACGTGGTTGTTGGATCGTGACGATCAGTGTTCTCTTGTAGTTGTTGATCGTGACGATCAGTGTTTTTCTTCTTGTTGTTGATCGTGACGATCAGCGTTCTTCTTTGGTTGTTGATCGTGACGATCAGTGTTCTTCTTGTGGTTGTTGATCGTGACGATCAGTGTTCTCTCGTAGTGTGATCTTCTTGTGCGGTTGTTGATCGTGACGATCAGTGTTCTTCTCGTAGTTGTTGATCGTGACGATCAGTGTTCTTCTTGCGGGTTGTTGATCGTGACGATCAGCGTTCTTTTGTAGTTGTTGATCGTGACGATCAGTGTTCTTTCTTGTGGATGTTGATCGTGACGATCAGGCGTTCTTCTTGTGGTTGTTGATCGTGACGATCAGTGTTCTTCTTGTAGTTGTTGATCGTGACGATCAGTGTTCTTCTTGTGGTTTGTTGTGACGATCAGTGTTCTTCTTGTGGTTGTTGATCGTGACGATCAGTGTTCTTTTGTAGTTGTTGATCGTGACGATCAGTGTTCTTCTTGCGGTTGTTGATCGTGACGATCAGTGTTCTTCTTGTGGTTGTTGATCGTGACGATCAGTGTTCTTCAGGTTGTTGATCGGATGATCAGTGTTCTTCGATTGTTGTGACGACAGTGTTCTTTTGTAGTTGTTGATCGTGACGATCAGTGTTCTTCTTGTGGTTGTTGATCGTGACGATCAGTGTTCTTCTTGTGGTTGTTGATCGTGACGATCAGTGTTCTTCTTGTGGTTGTTGACGTGTTCTTCTTGTGGTTGTGACGATCAGTGTTCTTCTTGTGGTTGTTGATCGTGACGATGTTCTTGATCGTTGACGATCGTGAGTTCTTCTTGCGGTTGTTGATCGTGACGATCAGTGTTCTTCTTGTAGTTGTTGATTGTGACGATCAGTGTTCGTTTCTTGTAGGTTGATCGTGACGATCAGTGTTCTTGTACGATCAGTGTTCTTCTTGTAGTTGGTGACGATCAGTGTTCTTTGTAGTTGCTGATCGTGACTATCAGTGTTCTTCTTGCGGTTGTTGATCGTGACGATCAGTGTTCTTCTTGTAGTTGTTGATCGTGACTATCAGTGTTCTTCATGTATTTGTTGATCGTGACGATCAGTGTTCTTCTTGTGGTTTGTTGATCGTGACGATCGGTGTTCTTCTTGTAGTTGTTGATCGTGACGATCAGCTAACCCTTGGTTGTTCTTCTTCTTAGTTGTTGATCGTGACGATCAGTGTTCTTCATGTAGTTGCTGATCGTGACTATCAGTGTTCTTCTATAGTTGTTGGTCGTGACGATCGGTGTTCTTCTTTGTGATTTGTTGATCGGTGGCGATCAGTGTTCTTCTTGTGGTTGCTGATCGTGACTATCAGTGTTCTTCTTCGTGACGTTGTTCTTCTTGTGGATGTTGATCTGTTGACGATCAGTGTTCTTCTTGTAGTTGTTGATCGTGACGATCAGTGTTCTTCTTGTGGATGTTGATCGTGGCGATCAGTGTTCTTCATGTAGTTGCTGATCGTGACTATCAGTGTTCTTCTTGCGGTTGTTGATCGTGACGATCAGTGTTTTTCTTGTGGTTGTTGATCGTGACGATCAGTGTTCTTCTTGTGGTTGTTGATCGTGACGATCAGTGTTCTTCTTGTGGTTGTTGATCGTGACGATCAGTGTTCTTCTTGTGGTTGTTGATCGTGACGATCAGTGTTCTTCTTGTGGTTGTTGATCGTGACGATCAGTGTTCTTGTAGTTGTTGATCATGACGATCCAGTGTTCTTCATGGATGTTTATTGATCGTGACTATCAGTGTGTTCTTTGCGGTTGTTGATCGTGACGATCAGTGTTCTTCTTGTGGTTGTTGATCGTGACGATCAGTGTTCTTCATGTGTTCTTGCGGTTGTTGATCGTGACTATCGGTGTTCTTCTTGTGGTTGTTGATCGTGACGATCAAGTGTTCTTCTTGTAGTTGTTGATCGTGACGATCATTGTTCTTCTTGTGGTTGTTGATCGTGACGATCAGTGTTCTTCTTGTAGTTGTTGATCGTGACGATCAGTGTTCTTCTTGTGGATGTTGATCGTGACGATCAGTGTTCTTCTTGTAGTTGTTGATCGTGACGATCAGTGTTCTTTGTGGATTGATCGTGACGATCAGTGTTCTTCTGGCGTAGTTGTTGATCGTGACGATCAGTGTTCTTCTTGTGGTTGTTGATCGTGACGATCAGTGTTCTTCTGGACGGTGTTCTTCTTGTGGATGTTGATCGTGACGATCAGTGTTCTTCTTGTAGTTGTTGATCGTGACGATCAGTGTTCTTTGTTGATCGTGACGATCAGTGTTCTTCTTGTATTTGTTGATCGTGACGATCAGTGTTCTTCTTAGTTGTTGATCGTGACGATCAATGTTCTTCTTTGGGATCGTGACGATCAGTGTTCTTCTCAGTTGTTTGATCGTGACTATCAGTGTTCTTCTTGCGGTTGTTGATCGTGACGATCAGTGTTCTTCTTGTAGTTGTTGGATCGTGACGATCAAGGGTATTTCTTGTAGTTGTTGATCGTGACTATCAGTGTTCTTCTTTTGTAGTTGTTGATCGTGACGATCAGTGTTCTTCTTGTGGTTGTTGATCGTGACGTTCTTCTTGTTCTTGATCGTGACGATTGTTCTAGTTGTTGATCGTGACGATCAGTGTTCTTCTTGTGGTTGTTGATCGTGACGATCAGTGTTCTTCATGTAGTTGCTGATCGTGACTATCAGTGTTCTTCTTGCGGTTGTTGATCGTGACGATCAGTGTTCTTCTTGTGGTTGTTGATCGTGACGATCAGTGTTCTTCTTGTAGTTGTTGATTGTGACGATCAGTGTTCTTCTTGTGGTTGTTGATCGTGACGATCAATGTTCTTGGTAGTTGTTGATCGTGACGATCAGTGTTCTTCTTATGGATGTTGATCGTGACGATCAGTGTTCTTCTTTGGTTCTTCTTTTTGATCAGTGTGTTCTTCTTTGGTTGTTGATCGTGACGATCAGTGTTCTTCTTGTGGTTGTTGATCGTGACGATCAGTGTTCTTCTTGTAGTTGTTGATCGTGACGATCAGTGTTCTTCTTATGGTTGTTGATCGTGACTATCAGTGTTCTTCTTGTGTTGTTGGTCGTGACGATCGTGTTCTTCTTGTGGTTGTTGATCGTGGCGATCAGTGTTCTTCATGTAGTTGCTGATCGTGACTATCAGTGTTCTTCTTGTTGTTGATCGTGACGATCAGTGTTCTTCTTGTGGTTGTTGTGACTATCAGTGTTCTTCTTAGCTGTTGTTGATCGTGACGATCAGTGTTCTTCTTGTGGTTGTTGATCGTGACGATCAGTGTTTTCTTGTGGTTGCTGATCGTGACTATCAGTGTTCTTCTTGTAGTTGTTGATCGTGACGATCAGTGTTCTTCTTTGGTTTTGATCGTGACGATCAGTGTTCTTCTTGCGCGTTGTTGATCGTGACGATCAGTGTTCTTCTTGTGGTTGTTGATCGTGACGATCAGTGTTCTTATTGTATTTGTTGATCGTGACTATCGTGTTGATCGTGACGATCAGTGTTCTTCTTGATCGTGACTATCAGTGTTCTTGTGGTTGTTGATCGTGACGATCGTGTTCTTCTTGTGGATGTTGATCGTGACGATCAGTGTTCTTGTGGTTGTTGATGTGACGATCAGTGTTCTTCTTGTGGTTGCTGATCGTGACGATCAGTGTTCTTCTTGTGGTTGTTGATTGACGATCAGTGTTCTTCGTGACGATCAGTGTTCTTCTTGTGGTTGTTGATCGTGACGATCAGTGTTCTTCATGTAGTTGCTGATCGTGACGATCAGTGTTCTTCTTGGTTGTTGATCGTGACGATCAGTGTTCTTCTTGTGGTTGTTGATCGTGACGATCAGTGTTCTTCTTGCGGTTGTTGATCGTGACGATCAGTGTTCTTCTTTGTGGTTGTTGATCGTGACGATCAGTGTTCTTCTTGTAGTTGTTGATCGTGACGATCAGTGTTCTTGGTTGTTGTTCAGTGTTCTTCTTGTGGTTGTTGATCGTGACGATCAGTGTTCTTCTTGCGGTTGTTGTTGATCTTCTTGTAGTTGTGACGATCAGTGTTCTTCATGTTGTTGATCGTGACTATCGAATGTTCTTCTTGTAGTTGTTGATCGTGACTATCAGTGTTCTTCTTGTGGTTGTTGATCGTGACGATCAGTGTTCTTCTTGTGGTTGTTGATCGTGACGATCAGTGTTCTTCTTGTAGTTGTTGATCGTGACGATCAGTGTTCTTCTTGCGGTTGTTGATCGTGACGATCAGTGTTCTTCTTGTAGTTGTTGATCGTGACGATCAGTGTTCTTCTTTGTTGATTGTGACGATCGGTGTTCTTCTTGTAGTTGTTGATTGTGACGATCAATGTTCTTGTATTTGTTGATCGTGACTATCAGTGTTCTTGTTTATGACAATCAGGTTCTTTGTTGTTTATCGTGACGATCAGTGTTCTTCTTGTAGTTGTTGATCGTGACGATCAGTGTTCTTCTTGTAGTTGTTGATCGTGACGATCAGTGTTCTTCTTGTGGATGTTGATCGTGACGATCAGTGTTCTTCTTGTGGTTGTTGATCGTGACGATCAGTGCTTCTTCTCGTGGTTGTTGATCGTGACGATCAGTGTTCTTCTTGTAGTTGTTGATTGACTATCAGTGTTCTTCGCGGTTGTTGATCGTGACGATCAGTGTTCTTCTTGTAGTTTGTTGATCGTGACGATCAGTGTTCTTCTTTGGTTGTTGATCGTGACGATCAGTGTTCTTCTTGTGGATTTGTTGATTGTGACTATCGGTGTTCTTCTTGGTTGTTGATCGTGACGATCAGTGTTCTTCATGTGATTGTTGATCGTGACGATCAGTGTTCTTCTTGTGGATGTTGATCGTGACGATCAGTGTTCTTCTTGTAGTTGTTGATCGTGACGATCAGTGTTCTTCTTGTGGATGTTGATCGTGACGATCAGTGTTCTTCTTGTAGTTGTTGATCGTGACGACGATCGTAGTGGTTGATGTTCTTCTTGTAGTTGTTGATCGTGACGATCAGTGTTCTTCTTGTGGTTTGTTGATCGTGACGATCAGTGTTCTTCTTCGTAGTTGTTGATCGTGACGATCAGTGTTCTGATCGTGACGATCAGTTTTCTTTGTAGTTGTTGATCGTGACGATCAGTGTTCTTCTTGATTTGTTGATCGTGATCAGTGTTCTTCTTGTAGTTGTTGATCGTGACGATCAGTGTTCTTCTTGTAGTTGTTGATCGTGACGATCAGTTGTTGTTCGTGACGATCAGTGTTCTTCTTGCGGTTGTTGATCGTGACGATCAGTTGGTTGATCGTGACGATCAGTGTTCTTCTTGTGGATGTTGATCGTGACGATCAGTGTTCTTCTTGTAGTTGTTGATCGTGACGATCAGTGTTCTTCTTGTGGTTGTTGATCGTGACGATCAGTGTTCTTCTTGTAGTTGTTGATCGTGTATGTTCTTCTTGTTGATCGTGACGATCAGTGTTCTTCATGTAGTTTCTGACGATCAGTGTTCTTCTTGTGATTTTGTTGATCGTGACGATCAGTGTTCTTCTAGTTGTTGTTGATCGTGACGATCAGTGTTCTTTCTTGTAGTGTTGATCGTGACGATCAGTGTTCTTCTTGTGATTTCTGTGCGTTGTTTTGATCGTGACGATCAGTGTTCTTCTTGTGGTTGTTGATCGACGATCAGTGTTCTTCTTGTGATTGTTGATCGTGACGATCAGTGTTTTCTTGTGGTGATCGTGACGTCATTCTTCTTGTGGATGTTGATCGTGACGATCAGTGTTCTTACTTGTGGTTGTTGATCGTGACGATCGGTGTTCTTCTTGTAGTTGTTGATCGTGACGATCAGTGTTCTTCGTTGTGTAGTTGTTGATCGTGACGATCGGTGTTCTTCTTGTAGTTGTTGATCAGTGTTCTTCATGTAGTTGCTGATGTGACCTCAGTGTTCTTCTTGCAGTTGTTGGTCGTGACGATCAGTATTCTTCTTGCGGTTGTTGATCGTGACGATCAGTGTTCTTCTTGTAGTTTGCATGTAGTTGATGATCCGTGACTATCAGTGTTCTTCTTCATCGTAGTTGTTCTTCTTAATGGTTGTTGATCGTATCAGTGTTCTTCTTGCGGTTGTTGATCATTGTTGACGATCAGTGTTCTTCTGATCGTGACGGTTGTTGATCGTGACGATCAGTGTTCTTCTTATGAATTTGTTGATCGTGACGTGATCAGTGTTCTTCTTGTAGTTGTTGATCGTGGCAGTGTTCTTGTAGTTTGATCGTTGATCGTGACGATCAGTGTTCTTCTTGTAGTTGTTGATCGTGACGATCAGTGTTCTTCATGTAGTTGCTGATCGTGACTATCAGTGTTCTTCTTGCGGTTGTTGATCGTGACGATCGGTGTTCTTCTTGTTTGATCGTGGCGGGTTCTTTGAGTTGCTGATGTGACTATCAGTGTTCTTCTTGCGGTTGTTGATCGTGACGATCAGTGTTCTTCTTATAGTTGTTGATCGTGACGATCGGTGTTCTTCTTGTAGTTGTTGATCGTGACGATCAGTGTTCTTCTTGTGGATGTTGATCGTGACGATCAGTGTTCTTCTTGTAGTTGTTGATCGTGACGATCAGTGTTCTTCTTTGGATGTTCATGTGGTTGTTGATCGTGACTATCAGTGTTCTTCTTGCGGTTGTTGAGTGTTTTCGTGACGATCAGTGTTCTTCTTGTGGTTGTTGATCGTGACGATCAGTGTTCTTCTTGTGGTTGTTGATCGTGACGATCAGTGTTCTTCTTGCGGTTGTTGATCGTGACGATCGAGTGTTCTTCTTGTGGTTGTTGATCGTGACGATCAGTGTTCTTCATGTAGTTGTTGATCGTGACAATCGTGACGATGTTCTTCTTGTGGTTGTTGATCGTGACGATGACTATCAGTGTTCTTCTTGCGGTTGTTGATCGTGACGATCAGTGTTCTTCTTAATGGTTGTTGATCGTGACGATCAGTGTTCTTCTTGTAGTTGTTGATCGTGACGATCAGTGTTCTTCTTGTGTTTGTTGATCGTGACGATCAGTGTTCTTCTGTAGTTGTTTCGTGACGATCAGTGTTCTTCTTGTGGTTGTTGATCGTGACGATCTTAATAGTTGTTGTGACGATCAGTGTTCTTCTTGTAGTTGTTGATCATAGTTGTGACTGATCGTGTTCTTCTTGTGGTTGTTGATCGTGACGATCATGTGTTCTTCATGTAGTTGTTGATCGTGACGATCAATTGTTCTTCTTGTGGATGTTGATCGTGACGATCAGTGTTCTTCTTGTAGATTTGTTGATCGTGACGATCAGTGTTCTTCATGTGGATGTTGATCGTGACGATCAGTGTTCTTCTTGTAGTTGTTGATCGTGACGATCAGTGTTCTTCTTAGTGGTTGATCGTGACGATTTGTTGTTCTTGATCGATTCGTGACGATCAGTGTTCTTGTAGTTGTTGATCGTGACAATCAGGGTTCTTCTTGGTTGATCGTGATCAGTGTTCTTCGTTTTATCGATCATCAGTGTTCTTCTTGTAGTTGCTGATCGTGACGATCAGTGTTCTTCTTGTAGTTGTTGATCGTGACGATCAGTGTTCTTCTTGTAGTTGTTGATCGTGACGATCAGTGTTCTTCTTGTAGTTGTTGATCGTGACGATCAGTGTTCTTCTTGTGGTTGTTGATCGTGGCGATTGTGGTTGCTGATCGTGACTATCAGTGTTCTTCTTGTAGTTGTTGGTCGTGACGATCAGTGTTCTTCTTGTGGTTGTTGATCGTGACGATCAGTGTTCTTCTTGATCGTGACTATCAGTGTTCTTCTTGTATTGATTCGTGACGATCAGTGTTCTTCTTGTGGATGTTGATCGTGACGATCAGTGTTCTTCTTGTAGTTGTTGATCGTGACGATCAGTGTTCTTCTTGTGGATGTTGATCGTGACGATCAGTGTTCTTCTTGTGGTTGTTGATCGTGACTATCGTGTTCTTCTTCGTAGTGGTTGATCGTGACGATCAGTGTTCTTCTTGTGGTTGTTGATCTGGCGATCAGTGTTCTTCTGTATGGTTGTTGATCGTGACGATCAGTGTTCTTCTTGTGGTTGTTGATCGTGACGATCAGTGTTCTTCTTGTGGTTGTTGATCGTGACGATCAGTGTTCTTCTTTTTAGTTGTTGATCGTGACGATCAGTGTTCTTCTTGTGATTGTTGATTGACGATCAGTTATTTCTTCTTGTAGTTGTTGATCGTGACGATCAGTGTTCTTCTTGTAATTTGTTGATCGTGACTATCAGTGTTCTTCTTGCGGTTGTTGATCGTGGCGATCGAGTGTTCTTCATGTGTTGCTGAGTGTTCTTCATGTAGTTGCTGATCGTGACTATCAGTGTTCTTCAGTGTTCTTGACTATCAGTGTTTTTCTTGTTGTTGATCGTGACGATCAGTGTTCTTCTTGTTGTTGATCGTGACGATCAGTGTTCTTCTTGTGGTTGTTGATCGTGACGATCAGTGTTTCTTCTTGTTGTTGATCGTGACGATCAGTGTTCTTCTTGTGGTTGTTGATCATGACGATCAGTGTTCTTCTTGTGGTTGTTGATCGGACGACTATCAGTGTTCTTCTTGCGGTTGTTGATCGTGACGATCAGTGTTCTTCTTGTGGTTGTTGATCGTGACGATCGAGTGTTCTTCTTGTATGGTTGTTGATCGTGACGATCGTGTTCTTCTTGGGTTGTTGATCGTGCGATCGGTGTTCTTCTTGTGGTTGCTGATCGTGACTATCAGTGTTCTTCTTGCGGTTGTTGATCGTGACGATCAGTGTTCTTATGGTTGTTGATCGTGACAATCAGTGTTCTTCTTGTAGTTGTTGATCGTGACGATCAGTGTTCTTCATGTAGTTGTTGATTGCTGATTCTTGCGGTTGACTATCGTGACGATCAAGTGTTCTTCTTCTTGATTGTTGATTGATCAGTTTTCTTCATAGTTGTTGATCGTGACTATCAGTGTTCTTCTCGTGGCGTCAGTGTTCTTGTGTAGTTGTTGATCGTGACGATCAGTGTTCTTCTTGATCGTGACGATTGTTGATCGTGACGATCAGTGTTCTTCTTAGTTGTTGATTGACGATCGGTGTTCTTCTTGTAGTTGTTGATCGTGACGATCAGTGTTCTTCTTGTAGTTGTTGATGTTCGTGACGACTATCAGTGTTCATCGGTGACAATGTTCTTCTTCAGTGTTCTTCTTGGATGTTGATTGATCAGTGTGATCGTGACGATCAGTGTTCTTCTTGCGGTTGTTGATCGTGACGATCAGTGTTCTTCTTGTGGTTGTTGATTGTGACGATCAGTGTTCTTCTCGTAGTTGCTGATCGTGACTATCAGTGTTCTTCTTGCGGTTGTTGATCGTGACGATCAGTGTTCTTCTCGTGTTAGTTGATCGTGACGATCAGTGTTGTTGATCGTGACGATCGTTGTTTTCTTCAGTGTTCTTCTTGTGGATGTTGATCGTGACGATCAGTGTTCATGTAGTTGGGTTCTTCTTGTGATTGATCGTGACGTTCAGTGTTCTTCTTGTAGTTGTTGATCGTGACGATCAGTGTTCTTCTTTGTGGTTTGTTGATCGTGAAGATCAGTGTTCTTCATGTAGTTGTTGATCGTGACTATCAGTGTTCTTCTTGTAGTTGTTGATCGTGACGATCAGTGGTGTTCTTGCTGATCGTGACTATTATCAATGGTGTTCTTCTTGCGGTTGGTCGTGATGATCAGTGTTCTTCTTTGTGGTTGTTGATCGGCGTGGCGATCAGTGTTCTTCTTGTGGTTGTCGGTCGTGACTATCGGTGTTCTTCTTGTAGTTGTTGATCGTGACGATCAGTGTTCTTCTTGTTGTTGATCGTGACGATCAGTGTTCTTCTGTAGTTGTTGATTCGTGACGATCAGTGTTCTTCTTGTGGATGTTGATCGTGGCTATCAGTGTTCTTCATGTAGTTGTTGATCGTGACGATCAGTGTTCTTCTTGTATTTGTTGATCGTGACGATCAGTGTTTTTCTTGTGGTTGTTGATCGTGACGATCAGTGTTCTTCTTGTGGTTGTTGATCGTGACGATCAGTGTTCTTCTTGTGGATGTTGATCGTGACGATCAGTGTTCTTCTTTGATTTGTTTGATCGTGACGATCAGTGTTCTTCTCGTGACGTAGGTGTTGATCGTGACGATCAGTGTTCTTCATGTGATTGGTGATCGTGACTATCAGTGTTCTTCTTGCGGTTGTTGATCGTGACGATCAGTGTTCTTCTTGTGGTTGTTGATCGTGACGATCAGTGTTCTTCTTGCAGTTGTTGATCGTGACGTCAGTGTTCTTCTTGTGGATGTTGATCGTGACGATCTGTAGTTGTTGATCGACGATCAGTGTTCTTCATGTAGTTTGCTGATCGTGACGATCAGTGTTCTTCTTGTTGATTGTGACGATCAGTGTTCTTCGAGTTGTTGATTTTTCGGTGTTCTTGTAGTTGTTGATCGTGACGATCAGTGTTCTTCATGTAGTTGTTGATCGTGTTGATCAGTGTTCTTCTTGTGGATGTTGATCGTGGCGTCAGTGTTCTTCATGTAGTTGTTGATCGTGACGATAAGTGTTCTTCATGGATGTTGATCATGACGATCAGTGTTCTTCTTGTGGTGCTTTGATCGGCGACTATCAGTGTTCTTCTTGCGGTGATGGTTGGTCGTGACGATCAGTGTTCTTGTAGTTATTGGTTGTGACGATCAGGTATTTCTTCTCATAGTGGTTTCCTTCTTGTTCTTTGATTGTTCGTGACAATCAGTGTTCTTATGGATGTTTATCGGAGCAATCAGGGTGTTTCTTCTTGTGGTTGATCGTGACGATCAGTGTTCTTCTTATTGGTTGTTGATCGTGACGATCAGTCTTCTAATGGTTGTTGATCGTGACGATCAGTGTTCTTCTTAGTTGTTTGTGTTGATCGTGACGATCGTGTGTTTTCTTCTCATGTAGTTGCTGATCGTGTAGTGTTCTTGATCGTGACGATCAGTGTTCTTCTTGTGGTTGTTGATCGTGACGATCAGTATTTGTTCTTCTCGTAGTTGTTGATCGTGACTATCAGTGTTCTTCTTGCGGTTGTTGATTGTGACGATCAGTCGTTTCTTCTTAATAGTTGTTGATCGTGACGATCGGTTGTTCAGTGTTTTCTTGTGGTTGTTGATCGTGACGATCAGTGTTCTTCTTGTGGATGTGTTATCGTGACAATCAAGGGTTCTTCTTGTAGTTGATCGTGACGATCAGTGTTCTTCTTGTAGGTTGTTGATCGTGACGATCAATTGTTCTTCTTGTGATTGTGATCGTGACGATCAGTGTTCTTCTTAGTTGTTGATCGTGACTATCAGTGTTCTTTCGTTTTGATCGGCGATCAGTGTCCCTTTACGGTTATTGGTCGTGACTTCAGTGTTCTTCTTGTGGATTTGTTGATCGCGATCAGTGTGACTGATCTATCAGTGTTCTTCTTTGCAGTTGTTGATCGTGACGATCAGTGTTCTTCTTGTGGATGTTGATCGTGACGATCAGTGTTCTTCTTGTGGTTGTTGATCGTGACGATCAGTGTTCTTCTCGTAGTGGTTGATCATGACGATCAGTGTTCTTCTTGTAGTTGTTGATTGTGACGATCAGTGTTCTTCTCGTAGTGGTTGATCGTGACGATCAATGTTCTTGTAGTTGCTGATCGTGACTATCAGTGATCTTCTTGATTTGTTGGTCGTGACGATCAGGGTTCTTCTTGTGGTTGTTGATCGTGACGATCAGTGTTCTTCTTGTGGTTGTTGATCGTGACGATCAGTGTTCTTCTGTAGATCTTGATCGTGACGATCAGTGTTCTTCTTGTATTGGTTGTTAGTCGTGACGATCGGTGTTCTTCTTGTAGTTGTTGATCGACGATCAGTGTTCTTCTTGTATGGTTGTGCTGATCGTGACTATCAATATTCTTCTTGCGGTTGTTGGTCGTGACGATCAGTGTTCTTCTTCTTGTGGTTGTTGATCGTGACGATCAGTGTTCTTCTTGTAGTTGTTGATGTGACTATCAGTGTTCTTCACGGTTGTTGATTTGACGATCAGTGTTCTTCTTGTAGTTGTTGATCGTGACGATCAGTGTTCTTCATGTAGTTGTTGATCGTGACTATCAGTGTTCTTCTTGTGGATGTTGATCGTGACGATCAGTGTTCTTCATGTAGTTGTTGATCGTGACGATCAGTGTTCTTCTTGTGGATGTTGATCGTGACGATCAGTGTTCTTCTTGTGGTTTGTTGATCGTGACGATCAGTGTTCTTCTCGTAGTGGTTGACTATCGTTCTTATGACCGATCGTGAGTGTTCTTCTTGTAGTTGTTGATTGACTATCGACGTTCTTCTTGTGATCGGCCTGACGATGGTTGTTGTTCGTCAGCGATCAATGTTCTTCTTGGATGTTGATCAACAAAATCCAGTGTTCTTCTTGTGGTTGTTTATCGTGACGTTCTTCCTCAGGGTTCTGACGATTTGTGATTGTTGTTGATCTTCGTTGACGATCAAAGTGATTGACTTCTTGTTCTTGTAGTTGTTTATCGTGACTTGTGATTGTTGATCGATCAGTGTTCTTCTGATTGTTGATCGTGACGTTGATCGTGACATGTTCTTCAAAGTGTTCTTGTTAGTTTGTTGATCGTGGCGATCAAGTGTTCTTCTTGTCAGTGTTCTTTGTTGATCGTGACGATCAGTGTTCTTCTTATGGTTGTTGATCGTGACGATCAGTGTTCTTCTTGTGTAGTTGGTGATCGTGACGATCAGTGTTCTTCTTAGTTGTTGATCGTGACTATCAGTGTTCTTCTTATGGATGTTGTCGTTCAGTGTTCTTCATGTAGTTGTTGATCGTGACGATCAGTGTTCTTCTCGTGACGATTGGATGTTGATCGTGACGATCAGTGTTCTTCTTGTGGTTGTTGATCGTGACGATCAGTGTTCTTCTTGTGGTTGTTGATCGTGACGATCAGTGTTCTTCTTGTAGTTGTTGATCGTGACGATCAGTGTTTTCTTCGCGTAGATGTTGATCGTGACGATCAATGTTCTTCTTGTAGTTGTTGATCGTGACAATCGGTGTTCTTGTAATTTCTTCAATGTAGTTGTTGATCGTGACGATCGGTGTTCTTCTTGTAGTTGTTGATCGTGACGATCAGTGTTCTTCTTGTAATTTGTTGATCGTGACGATCAATGTTCTTCTTGTGATTGTTGATCGTGACGATCAGTTTTCTTGTAGTTGTTGATCGTGACGATCAGTGTTCTTCTTGTGGATGTTGATCGTGATCGGTGTTCTTCTTGTACGGTTGTTGATCGTGACGATCAAGTGTTCTTCTTGTGGATGTCGATGACGATCAGTGTTCTTTCTTGTGATTTGTTGATCGTGACGATCAAGTGTTCTTCTTGTGGTTGTTGATCGACGATCAGTGTTCTTCTTGTGGTTGTTGATCGTGACGATCGGTGTTCTTCTTGTAGTTGTTGATCGTGACAATCAATGTTCTTCTTTGATTTGTTGATCGTGACAATCAGTGTTCTTTGTGGTTGTTGATCGTGACGATCAGGTGTTCTTCTTGTGTTTGTTGATCGTGACGATCAGTGTTCTTCTTGTGGTTGTTGATCGTGACGATCAGTGTTCTTCTTCGTGATCTATTTCTTCAGTTGTTCTTCGTGACGATCAGTGTTGTTTGTTGATCGTGACGATCAGTGTTCTTCTTGTTGTTGTTGATCGTGACGATCAGTGTTCTTCTTGTAGTTGTTTGATCGTGACGATCAGTGTTCTTCTTAATGGTTGTTGATCGTGACTATCAGTGTTCTTCTTGGAGGTTGTTGATCGTGACGATCAGTGTTCTTCTTGTAGTTGTTGATCGTGACGATCAGTGTTCTTCTTTCTTGTAGTTTGTTGATCGTGACGATCAGTGTTCTTCATGTAGTTGTTGATCGCGACTATCAGTGTTCTTCTTGCGGTTGTTGATCGTGACGATCAGTGTTCTTCTCATGGATGTTGATCGGACGATCGATTGTTCTTCTTGTAGTTGTTGATCGTGACGATCAGTGTTCTTCTTGACAATGGTTCTTTGATCGTTGACGATCAGTGTTCTTCTTCATGGTTGTTGATCGTGACGATCAGTGTTCTTCATGTAGTTGTTGATCGTGACGATCAGTGTTCTTCTCGTGGTTGTTGATCGTGACGATCAAGTGTTCTTCGCGTAGTTGTTGATCGTGACGATCAGTGTTCTTTAGTTGTTGATCGTGACTATCAGGTTCTTCTTCTTGTGGTTGTTTATCGTGACGATCAGGTGTTCTTCTTGTAGTTGTTGATCGTGACGATCAGTTGTGTTCTTCATGTAGTTGTTTATCGTGACTATCAGTGTTCTTCTTGTGATTGGTCGTGACGATCGTGTTCTTCTTGATTGTTGATCGTGACGATCAGTTTTCTTCATGATTGTTGATCGTGACTATCAGTGTTCTTCTTGTGGATGTTGATCGTGACGATCAGTGTTCTTCATGTAGTTGTTGATCGTGACGATCAGTGTTCTTCTTGTGGATGTTGATCGTGACGATCAGTGTTCTTCTTGTGGTTGTTGATCGTGACGATCAGTGTTCTTCTCGTAGTGGTTGATCATGACGATCAGTGTTCTTGTAGTTGTTGATTGTGACGATCAGTGTTCTTCTCGTAGTGGTTGATCGTGACGATCAATGTTCTTGTAGTTGTTGATCGTGACAATCAGTGTTCTTGTAGTTGTTTATCGTGACAATCAGGGTTCTTCTTGTGGTTTTGATCAGTCGTGACGATCAGTGTTCTTCATGTGGTTGTTGATCGACTATCAGTGTTCTTCTTGTGAGTTGTTGATCGTGACGATCAGTTTTCTTGTGGTTGTTGATCGTGACGATCAGTGTTCTTGCAGTTTGTTGATCGTGACGATCAGTGTTCTTCTTGTGGTTGTTGATCGTGACGATCAGTGTTCTTCTTTGTAGTTGTTGATCGTGACGAGTTGTTGATCGTGACGATCAGTGTTCTTCTTGTGATTGTTGATCGTGACGATCAGTGTTCTTCTTGTGGTTGTTGATCGTGACTATCAGTGTTCTTCTTGTAGTTGTTGATCGTGACGATCAGTTTTCTTCAGTTGTTGATCGTGACGATCAGTGTTCTTCTTGTGGTTGTTGATCGTGACGATCAGTGTTCTTCTTGTGGTTGTTGATCGTGACGATCAGTGTTCTTCATGTAGTTGTTGATCGTGACGATCGGTGTTCTTCTTGTGGTTGTTGATCGTGACGATCAGTGTTCTTCTTTGGTTGTTGATCGTGACGATCAGTGTTCTTCTTCGGTTGTTGATCGTGACGATCAGTGTTCTTCTTTAGTTGTTGATCGTGACGATCAGTGTTCTTCTGTAGTTGTTGATCGTGACTATCAGTGTTCTTCAGTTGTTGATCGTGACAATCAATTGTTCTTCTTAGTTGTTGATCGTGACGATCAGTGTTCTTCTTCTGTTGGTTCAATTTGTTGATCGTGACGATCAGTGTTCTTCTTGTGGTTGTTGATCGTGACGATCAGTGTTCTTCTTGTGGTTGTTGATCGTGACGATCAGTGTTCTTCTTGTTGATCGGACGATCAGTGTTGTTGTTGATCGTGACGATCAGTGTTCTTCTTGTGGTTGTTGATCGTGACGATCAGTGTTCTTCTTAGTTGTTGATTTGATCGTTCTTCTGACGATCAGTGTTGTTCTTGTGGTTGTTGATCGTGACGATCAGTGTTCTTGTATGTTGTTTATCGTGACAATCAGACGATCAGTGTTCTTCTTGTGATTGTTGATCGTGACGATCAGTGTTCTTCTTGTAGTTGTTGATCGTGACGATCAGTGTTCTTCTGTAGTTGTTGATCGTGACTATCAGTGTTCTTCTTGGTTGTTGATCGTGACGATGGTGTTCTTCTTGTAGTTGTTGATCGTGACGATCAGTTGTTCTTCTTGTTAGTTGTTGTTATCGTGACTATCAGGGTTCTTCTTGCGATTGTTGATCGTGACGATCAGTGTTATTCTTGTGGTTGTTGATCGTGACGATCAGTGTTCTTCTTATAGTTGTTGATCGTGACGATCAGTGTTCTTCTTGTAGTTGTTGATCGTGACGATCAGTGTTCTTCTTGTAGTTTTGATCGTGGCGATCAGTGTTCTTCATGTAGTTGCTGAGTCGTGACTATCAGTGTTCTTCTTGTGGTTGTTGATCGTGACGATCAGTGTTCTTCATGTGGTTGTTGATCGTGACGATCCGTGTTCTTCTGTGGTTGTTGATCGTGACGATCGGTGTTCTTCTTTAATGGTTGTTGATCGTGACTATCGAAGTGTTCTTCTCGTAGTTGTTGATCATGACGATCAGTGTTCTTCATGTAGTTGCTGATCGTGACTATCGGTGTTCTTCTTAATGATTTGTTGATCGTGACGATCAGTGTTCTTCTTGTGGTTGTTGATCGTGGCGATCAGTGTTCTTCTTGTGGATGTTGATCGTGACTATCGGTATTCTTCTTGTGATTTGTTGATCGTGACGATCAGTGTTCTTCTTGTGGTTGTTGATCGTGACGATCAGTGTTCTGATCGTTGTGTGGTTGTTGATCGTGAGTGTTCTTCGATCAGTGTTCTTCTTGTGGTTGTTGATCGTGACGATCAGTGTTCTTCTTGTAGTTGTTGATCGTGACGATCAGTGTTCTTCTCTTGCGGTTGTTGATCGTGACGATCAGTGTTCTTCTTGTGGTTGTTGATCGTGACGATCGTGTTCTTCTTGTGGTTGTTGATCGTGGCGATCAGTGATGTTGTTGATCGTGACGATCAGTGTTCTTCTTGTGGTTGTTGATCGTGACGATCAGTGTTCTTCTTGTGGTTGTTGATCGTGACGATCAGTGTTCTTCTTGTGGTTGTTGATCGTGACGAGTGTTCTTCTTGTGGTTGTTGATCGTGACGTCAGTGTTCTTCTTGTGGTTGCTGATCGTGACGATCAGTGTTCTTCTTGTGGTTGTTGATCGTGACGATCAGTGTTCTTCTTAATGTATTTGTTGATCGTGACGATCAGTGTTCTTCTTGTGGTTGTTGATCGTGACGATCAGTGTTCTTCTTGTGGTTGTTGATGATCAGTGTTCTTCTTGACGATCGTGACGATCAGTGTTCTTCGTTGCGGTTGTTGATCGTGACGATCAGTGTTCTTCTTGTGGTTGTTGATCGTGACGATCAGTGTTCTTCTTGCGGTTGTTGATCGTGACGATCAGTGTTCTTCTTGTGGTTGTTGATCGTGACGATCAGTGTTCTTCTTGTGGTTGTTGATCGTGACGATCAGTGTTCTTCTGATTGTGATCGTGACGATCAGTGTTCTTCTTGCGGTTGTTGATCGTGACGATCAGTGTTCTTCTTGTGGTTGTTGATCGTGACGATCAGTGTTCTTCTTGTAGTTGTTGATCGTGACGATCAGTGTTCTTCTTGTGGTTGTTGATCGCACGATCAGTGTTCTTCTTGTGGTTGATCGTGGTTGTTCTTCTTGCGGTTGTTGATCGTGACGATCAGTGTTCTTCTTGTGGTTGCTGATCGTGACGATCAGTGTTCTTCTTGATCGGTTGTTGTGTTCTTCGTTGATCGACGATCAGTGTTCTTCTTGTGGTTGTTGATCGTGACGATCAGTGTTCTTCTTTGTACATTGATCGTGACGATCAGTGTTCTTCTTATTGTTCTTCTTGGTTGTTGATCGTGACGATCAGTGTTCTTCTGTGGTTGTTGATCGGATCAGTGACTTGGTTGTTGATCGGTGAGTCAGTGTTCTTCTTGCAGTTGTTGATCGTGACGATCAGTGTTCTTCTTGTGGTTGTTGATCGTGACGATCAGTGTTCTTCAGGTTTGTTGATCGTGACTATCAGTGTTCTTCTTAATGGTTGTTGATCGTGACGATCAGTGTTCTTCTTGCGGTTGTTGATCGTGACGATCAGTGTTCTTCTTTGGTTGGCTGGTCGTGACTATCAGTGTTCTTCTTGTAGTTCTTTGACTATCAGTGTTCTTCTTGGTTGTTGATCGTGACAGTGGTGTTCTTCTTGTATTTGTTGATCGTGACGATCAGTAAATTTCTGATCGTGACTTGTAGTTGTTGATCGTGACGATCAGTGTTCTTCTTCGTAGTTGTTGATCGTGACGATCAGTGTTCTTCTTGTGGTTGTTGATCGTGATCAGTTCTTCTTTGTAGTTGTTGATCGTGACGATCAGTGTTCTTCTTGTGGTTGTTGATCGTGACGATCAGTGTTCTTCTTGTGGTTGTTGATCGTGACGATCAGTGTTCTTCTTGTGTAGTTGTTGATCGTGACGATCAGTGTTCTTCGTGATCGTGATCAGTGTTCTTCTTGCGGTTGTTGATCGTGACGATCAGTGTTCTTCTTGTAGTTGTTGATCGTGACGATCAATGTTCTTCTCGTAGTTGTTGATCGTGACGATCAGTGTTCTTCTTGCGGTTGTTGATCGTGACGATCAGTGTTCTTCTCATGGTTGATCGTGATCAGTGTTTCTTCTTATTGTTGATCGTGACGATCAGTGTTCTTGTGTGTTGTTGATCGTGACGATCAGTGTTCTTCTTGTAGTTGTTGATTGTGACGATCGAGTGTTCTTCTTGTGGATGTTGATCGTGACGATCAGTGTTCTTCTCGTAGTTGTTGATCCGTGACGATCAGTGTTCTTCTTGTGTTGTTGATCGTGACGATCAGTGTTCTTCTTTGTAGTTGTTGATCGTAGTGACGATGCGTTGTTCTTCATGTAGTTGTTGATCGTGGACTGTTCGCGTTCAATGTTCTTGCGGTTGTTGGTCGTGACGATCAGTGTTCTTCTTGTGGTTGTTGATCGTGACGATCGGTGTTCTTCTTAGGTTGTTGATCGTGACGATCAGTGTTCTTCTTAATTTGTTGATCGTGACGATCAGTGTTCTTCTTGTAGTTGTTGATCGTGACGATCAGTGTTCTTCTTGTGGTTGTTGATCGTGACGATCAGTGTTCTTCTTGTAGTTGTTGATCGTGACGATCAGTGTTCTTCTTGTAGTTGTTGATTGTGACTATCAGTGTTCTTGTAGTTGTTGATCGTGACGATCAGTGTTCTTCATGTAGTTGTTGATCGTGACTATCAGTGTTCTTCTTGTGGATGTTGATCGTGACGATCAGTGTTCTTCTTGTAGTTGTTGATCGTGACAACGATCGTGGTTCTTCTTGTGGTTGTTGATCGTGACGATCAGTGTTCTTCTTAATGATTTGTTGATCGTGACGATCAGTGTTCTTCTCGTAGTGGTTGATCATGACGATCAGTGTTCTTCTTGTAGTTGTTGATTGTGACGATCAGTGTTCTTCGCGTAGTGGTTGATCGTGACGATCAATGTTCTTGTAGTTGTTGATCGTGACAATCAGTGTTCTTGTAGTTGTTTATCGTGACAATCAGGGTTCTTCTTGTGATTGTTGATCGTGACGATCAGTGTTCTTCTTGTGGTTGTTGATCGTGACGATCAGTGTTCTTGTTGTGATTGTTGATCGTGACGATCAGTTTTCTTGTAGTTGTTGATCGTGACAATCAGTGTACTTCTTGTAGTTGTTGATCGTGACGATCAGTGTTCTTCTTGTAGTTGTTGATCGTGACGATCAGTGTTCTTCGTGTAGTTGTTGATTGTGACGATCAGTGTTCTTGTAGTTGTTGATCGTGACGATCAGTGTTCTTCTTGTAGTTGTTGGTCGTGACGATCAGTGTTCTTCTTGTGGTTGTTGATCGTGACGATCAGTGTTCTTGAAGTTGTTGATTTTGACGATCAGTGTTCTTCTTGTTGTTGTTGATTGTGACGATCAGTGTTCTTGTAGTTGTCGATCGTGACGATCAGTGTTCTTGAATTGTTGATGTTGACGATCAGTGTTCTCTTGTTGTTGTTGTGACGATCAGTTGTTCTTGTGACGATCAGTGACGATCAGTGTTCTTCTTGTGGATGTTGATCGTGACGTTCAGTGTTGTTCTTGTAGTTGTTGATTGTGACGTGACAATCAGTGTTCTTGTGGTTGTTGATCGTGACAATCAGTGTACTTCTTGTGGTTGTTGATCGTGACGATCAGTGTTCTTCTTGTGATTGTTGATCGTGACGATCAGTGTTCTTGTAGTTGTTGATCGTGACGATTAGTGTCCTTCTTGAGGTTGTTGATCGTGACGATCAGTGTTCTTCTTGTAGTTGTTGATCGTGATGATCAGTGTTCTTCTTGTGGTTGTTGATCGTGACGATCAGAGTTGGAGTTAGTCAGTTTCGACTGGCTTCTCCGGTCTTCTTAGATCTTGATGGATTTCTCTGGCAATTTCTCTAGTCTTGTCGTGGTGGCAAGAAGGCTGCATAAAAACAAATTTAGTACAACGTTATAAATCGGCTTTGAAATTGTAAAGTACAACGAAAATTTACTCTATCCAGCCCCAATGGGTACGATGTTCACCACTTCCCCGTTGTCATCCTCGACGATCAGTAGGAATTGAGGACCAAGATTTGTTGTTAGATCTCTTCACTCTGCTGTTCAAAAATCAACTTTGACAACATTAATTTTTCTTCCCTAACCCAAAACCTCAAACTAATCTTCCCCCGATTAGCTAGTCAGTCAAATAATGTTTTTTTTCTTAACGTCTATCCCTGTGAGTCTGTCTATATTTCTGAGATGACGTATTATGTACATTATTTACATTATTCGGACTATTGTCCTAATCTTTGTCGCCATATTTATCACAACGTTTCGGCCGTTGTACACTCCAGCCTTCTTCAGTTGGTTGGTATGTCGAACTGAACCCTTTATTTCGCTCACCGGGGTAGACTGTTCTAGTTCCACGTGCCATGTTTGATGTGTGTACGCTATCCCATGCAGCCGCGGAAAAGAATATAAAGGAGAGACAGGCCGCCCCATCAAGGTAAGGCTTCAAGAACACCAGAAAGCTGTAACACGAGGGAAAGTAGAAAAATCAGGCGTTGCTGACCACATATGGAGAGAGAAGGGAGATCACTTGCCTCTGTGGGATCAAGTTGAGATCTTTGACAAGGAACACCATTGGAAACTTCGTAAACTTAAAGAATCTGCACATATGCTAGGCCACAAAAATCTCCTGAGCCGACCAAGCATAGAAATAAATACAATATGAGAACCAGTAATAAGGAGTGCCAGAGAAAAGCAATGATAACAACATAGATAAACATGGAATGATAACAGCAAAATTGCAATATGAGCACTGGTAAAAATGGTAATGACATTAGGTTTCTAATACCCAAAAATTCATACCCAGATGTCCTCAACGATCACATGGCACAGTGGATAAAGTCGTTGGTTAGATCCAGTGACAGTTAATTTAGTTAGTTTTCAATTTCGATCCAGTGACAGTTAATTTAGTTAGTTTTCAATTTAGTTAGCACTTGGTGACCACATCATGAGTGATATATTTTAAATACTGGGTCTTTATTTATTTTAATGCCAATTTTCTCGTTTAAGATACTTATTTTTTGTACTTGTAAAAGATACTTATCTTTTGTACTTGTAAAATGTTATTTACAATACATGAATCTTGTTTAGTAACAAATTAATTCTACCGCCCCTTTTACTTTATAAATAAGCAGAAGAAGAAATTTCGACATAAATCTGTCTATTATGCATAAAACAAATAGATTCCATCGAATCTATTTACGCAACATTCTCTCTTCGATGGTGTTGTATCAGAAATGAAAAATTTCTTCATAATTACGGTGTCAGTACATGATGAAGCTGAGGAAGATTTGGAGACCCATGAACACACACGTTCTGAAGAGTCATCGAAGCAAGCAAGCATGATGAAACAAATAAAAATGTTAAGTTTTGAATGTTTTTCCCATATTATGACGAAATTTGGTTTGGTAATTATATCAAAAGCATTCAATATCTCCATCTAGACAGTAGTGTTACTTCTGCGTATGGATTGAGTTGTTTTTTTACGGATTATCAACCTTTCGCAGGTTATTTAACGAGACATATCTTTTAGATTGTAACATTTCTGTGGAGATAATAATGACTTACTGGTACATACCCTCTTAATTAACTCATAGCTGGGGTGGGGAAAGAAGTGGATTCGTACCTTTCGCACGGGTATTTTCCCATAAGTGAATATAATGAACCCGATTTGAATTGGAGCTCGGCACTTCGAGTTACAGTTCAGAGCAGTTGCCTATTACACCATCCCCACATCCAAGTTTACAGCAACTAATATTCCCAAACAGTCACTCATCTATATACTGAACAGGTTCGATGTTGCTTAACATCGTTGATCGTACCAGAAGTATTTTTCAACGTGCTATGTCCGTAAGCATTTTTACGTGTAGATGAGGTTTATTTAACAGGGTGTGTCTTGTGACGGTGTGGTGTGTAAATCGATCCTTCAGCGGCAGAGAAAAAGTGTTAACTTCAACAGAGACATAATAAGTACTTGTGCAAAAACATCGAGAGTTTTCGAAATGCCTAGTTCGTCACTTCAAGTAGAGCATTCTCCAACGCTGTCTGTAATAAATCATTTTTTCAAGATGAAGTGTCTGATAAGATTTTGTCACCAAAGCTCTTCATGCATCCAATATTTTATATCATAATGCTACAAAGCATCGTCGTTATTGTTTAAGTAAAATTTCTCAACGAAAATTAAGAATTCTGTTATTTCGAAGTGAGAATACGCCTTCTTTATTTTATTTCGACAGCTTTATTTCTCTGTTAAACACTTTCTTTAAATGTAAGTGATTAAGCCGAATCTGAAACACCTTATTTACTGAAACGTTAAAAGATCGAGTGTATTCTGTTGGCACTCCCACATTATTGTAAAACAACCGGACGAAAAGCTTAACAGGCGATCTTTGTTAAACTGATTCAGGATATAAAAAAAGGTCTGAAAACTCAAAAAGCCAGTTTGGTAGCTCAGGATCAATATGTAGTATCTGTTCCAGCTGTCGACAGCCGTCCCACGGTTTCAGTCATGAGCAGCAGTTTCAGCCATCACCATCGGAAGCTCGAGTTCTCCAGCAGCAACAATAGGCAGTAAACTGTCAAGACAACGCTCATTCGCGACTACCAAACTGTCCTTTTCACATAAATATGCAGAAATATTTTTCCCTAGTGCATTGCACTCTTATGTATTTTCTTTAATGAAAATATACATATATTTTTTTACTCAAGTTTTTGTTCTGCTTCTACTTGTCTTCCGTCAATTCTCTCCAGAACTCGAGAAGTCTCGCTGACTTTTTAAGAAAATGGAAGAAAACTTGCTGCCTTTTCTTTATTTTGTTAATACCTCTGTACTTAAATAATTTATTTATGAAACGCTGTAATCAAAAAGAAACAAGATACCAGATATCTAGCAGTTTATTTCCGTTTGGTTTGGTTTGTTTTACGGCATATCAATGGGTTATTTAATGCCGACAAAATTTTTATTGCTGGTAATATTTTGTTTTGTCAAAAATCTATTTCTGATCATAAATTTTCCTTCAAAACTGTATTGCAAGTAATATTATTTTTTTCCAAAAATGTATTGCTGGTATTTTTTTTTTACAAAGTATTTCTGGTATTAAAAACTATTTTTACACTTTCATAGTGTTTTGACTCCAGTTTCAGGATTAACTATTTGCCCATAGGTGGAGCCCTAACAGGTGCTACCACCCCGGGTCAGGGTAGACCTGGGAACACCATCAATTAAGAGGTGGTTCTACGCTCCTCGAAACCTCCTGATCAGAGGCCTTGCTGCTGGACGTAGCTTATCGTCTTACCCAGGACGCGGATGTAGTTTATCGTCATATCCAGAACGTCCCATTGAGGAGGTCTTACTCCTCTGCAGAGGTGCAATCAGCGTATTCTACAGCCCCAGCCGACAGGGCGGTCCAGCAGTTTAGCCTCATGTCAGACTTAATATTGATTCCGGTGGCAAAGTCATGGCCACTATTTATATTTATTTCGTATGTCCGAACAGCAGTGGTAGTCAGAGATTGATGCCGACATCGTACCAAAATGACATGATTGTAACAGTTCTTAAGAAAAAAACTAAAAAGACCACGACTCATTTCTTTGAATCAATATTTCTACTGCCGTCAAATTATGTTGATTCTGGGATGCAGTATATTGGGAGACCGACACAGGATTGTTTTGAAAGGGAACAAAAAAAAAAAGATAATTATTATCAAGCGACCCATACCATAAATACTTGGACAGAAATAGATATATAGTTGAAAGTGTTTCAAATATATTTTGTACTTGCAATAATAAAAAAAAACACAAACTTATATACATACATGTGATGAGTGAAAAAAAAATCCAAATTTTAAGAAAGAAAAGTAAGCTGTACATATACGAATTTATGAATATAGGTGTCTGTTGTTTGGGCAAGGTCTCATAGCTATAAACACTATATATATATATATATATATATATATATATATATATATATATATATATAATATTCAAATAATATACAAAATAAAACAGACGAAAGCTTGTAAAAATAATAAGAACTCATGCAACAGAAATTTATAGAAACAAGGATCTTTTCATTCATAAACAGGTTCGGGGGTTTTTGTATATTATTTGAATTGTTCGCGACGATGGATTTCTCCAATTAAATCATTAACCTTGTATTTGTTTTTGTATGAATAATTCATGAATTTGTAAATTAATTGCACCTTTATTGAAAATATATATATATATATATATATATATATATATATATATATATATATATATATATATATAATTAAATTTCAACGAAGCAGTAACCAGACATGACTAACAGTTTTACGTTTTCGCGTAATCATCAAGCGGTTGGTAACACATAAAACCACTCAGGAAGGTCCAAGATTTGATGTGTGCATACCATTTAAACGTCCACAAATCTCACCGAAGGGTGGGGAAAATAGACATCCATATATATATATATATATATATGTATATATATATATATATATGTGTGTGTGTGTGTGTGTGTGTTTACGTTGTTCGCACTGTTGTACTCATTTTTACTACGATATTCACCACGTTTCGTCCATTGTACGCTTGGAATTTCGAACTGAACTCTTTATTTTATCCGCCGGAGTAGATTGTTCTAGTTCCGTATCTCAGTTTTGGATGTCTCAGTTATCTCCCTTTAACTCAGCTCTCCATGTTTTTCTTCACCACTGCCGTAGCCAGGTATTGAAATCAAAACACTTTTGGTCAAGTCACTGGATCCAACCAACGTTTTTATTTCGTCCATCAGAGAATTGTTTATTTACATTTACCATGCCTATGATAGTAGTTGATATATATATATATATATATATATATATATATATATATATATATATATATATATATATATATATATATATATATATATATATATATATATATATATATATATATATATATATATATATATATATATATATATATATATATGTGTTCGTAGTAGATTATCTTTACGTTTAAGAGTCTTTACAGATACATATTTATCAATATATGTACCTTTTTGTATATATATAATTTTATGAAAATATTCATATCCTTGATTATTCTTTTTATATTTCGCGAGAAACCACACACACACATATATATATATATATATATATATATATATTTACAAACAGTTATATTGCGTTGGAATCATATTTTTAAATAAATAATTATATATATACAAAAATTATATATATATATTTTATATATATATATATATATATATATATATATATATATATATATATATATAACAAATTATTAATTGGTCAGTAACCATCTATGTTTTTTTAAAGAATTTTTGGAATCTTTCCAGTTCTGCGTACAATTTCATCACAAGGCATAAAAATTGTGACTATATTCACCACATCTTTCTGCTCTTCAGAGCTCGCCATTCACTCATTTATTTTTAAGCATGTATATTTATTACCGTATGTACAAGTATATATAGCTTTCTGAATTTATACTTACATATCCTTTCTTTCTTGCTCTTTACATATATATTATACGCACACATATGCATACATACATCAGAGAGAAAAATAGGTCATATCTGCCTGTTTTCATTTGCATGTGTGTGTATTCGTGTGTGTGTGTGTGTGTGTGTGTGTGTGTGTGTGTGTGTGTGTGTGTGTGTGTGTGTGTGTGTGGATATGAATAATTTTGTCATTTATTTTTACAAATATTACACATGTGACATTGCTTACACGCCATGTTTGATCTGTAGAAAAATGTAGTCACTTCATCACAGAAGCATCTATCGACGCAAAAAACATATTGGGAACGGTTTGATATTTCCAAAATAAATATTGATTCGGCATCAAATGCCTCTTTTGAAGAACATGGAACTTAAAAAAAGAAATGAGAAATTGAAAGAATTTTGAGGAAAGATGAATCAAAATAAACCTTTGATCTTAAAAATTAGATACGAATCAGTCAACGGCAGAACACCCTTTACAAGTTTTAGAAAGGATTCAGAAAAATGGATTCCGTTAAACGTCTGAATATTCATATCGGACCGCATTTCGACATGACGTGGCTTCTCTCTGTCTTTTCTACAAATATTTTAATGACAACAGCTCTGACGAGCCTTTTGCCCTGGTGCCCAGACTACATGAATTTAAGCGTGATACTAGATTGGCATTTAGGTCCCACCTGTTTACTGTTGAAATAGCTAAAGAAATAGTTGTTTGATAGGCAGTCAAATCAGTTTTGGACAATACGCTGTTGGTAATGAAAAAATATACTATGAAAATGAAAGTTGAACAAAAATGTGGCTAGATAAAGAACACTCTTCAATGTGTAAGCTTAAAAAGAATATATTAGCCAGAATAGCTTTTCCGTATATATATATATATATAAAGACATTTTTATGTTTATACATTCTTTTTCTAGATATAAATATTTAAGTGGATGCTCTGTTATAATAAACAGCATTAATAACATTTACCGGTTTGAATGTCCGAGAAATTCTCATGGAAAATATTCGGCCTCCGACAGGAATCGAACCTGTATCCTATACGGAACCGTCATATAACCTAACGTGCCTTAACCTTTACCGGCCTGAGCATTTACTCCCAAGTCCAATATCTCTTGTCGCACTTTCTTGTTTTAATAGGAGTTTCCTTTTAAAGTTTTTGTTTGAGTTCGTGTGGAAATCAAAATCATGATTATCTCATTTTTTGCTTTGTTGCCGCATACTTACAGACGATAATGGGTATGTCCCCATTCACATAAATACAGTAGTAAATATTGTATGTTGGAGATTCGTCTTCAGCTATGTTGAGGAAACTCACTGCCCGGAGGCAGAGAGGATCTTCAGACGAGGCTATATCTCGTCTCAGGAAACAACTACCCAACCCCGTTTTTTATGGGGTCGACAGGAAATTTTTGTCTGACCCTACGAGCTCGGATACCCAATCACATCGAAACATTCAGTGAAATCAGAACTTGGAAGACGGTTTCTGATGAATGAGGAAAGGAAGTCTCTATTGATGTAGCCAGATGCTGCTGTGAGGTGAACATTGCAGACGTACAAATTGTTCAAGATTTTTGATCATTGCAATTCTTACCAGAACGAAATCCAGATTGGGTTTATTATAAGTTGACTTACATAGAAGCGTGTGGGTTCAGTTAGTAAAATATTCATTATTACTTTCACCGTAATGGGCCCAAATTGAAATAGCTCTGTACATGTGGCGAAATTCATACGTCCTTGTTAATAAATAAAATTAATCAAACAAAACAGCGTTGCTTCGCTATGTGATATCCATCGTCTTATATGACAGTGAATGTTGGATAATCTGCTTACAGATTAGGTGATAACTCGACACAACAGAAATATGGATTTGTAGATCTGCAGATAATTTGATTTTGTAGTTTTAAAGAAAATGGAAAAATTAGGACTGCTGAAATTCCTTGGCCACATAATGAAGAAGGAGTGCTTAGAAAACTTAATCTTCACAGAGTATGTTGAGGGCAAGAGAAATAGGGATGACAACAAGCCATCGAACTGACAAGCTTGTGTAAATAGATAACTGAACGGGGTTAGCTTTAGCAAAAGGAGAAAATTTGTTACGGACCACAAGGGATATAAATTTTTGAAGTGTCATAGTCGTTCATATTCTGAAGAATAAACAGAAAAAACAATAGTAAAAGGAAGAAGAAGAAGAAGAAGAAGAAGAAGAAGAAGAAGAGGAAGATGAAGAAGAAAAGTAAGAAGAAAAGTAAGAAGAAAAGATGAAAAGTACAAAGAAAAGGAAGACGAAAGGAAGAAGAAAAAAGAAAAGAAAGAAGAAGAAGAAAAGGAAGAAGAAAAAGAAGAAGAAAAAGATGAAAAGTACAAAGAAAAGGAAGACGAAAGGAAGAAGAAAAAAGAAAAGGAAGAAGAAGAAGAAAAGGAAGAAGAAAAGTAAGAAGAAAAAGATGAAAAGTACAAAGAAAAGGAAGACGAAAGGAAGAAGAAAAAAGAAAAGAAAGAAGATGAAGAAGAAAAGGAAGAAAAAAGGAAGAAGAAAAGTAAGAAGAAAAAGATGAAAAGTACAAAGAAAAAGAAGACGAAAGGAAGAAGAAAAAAGAAAAGAAAGAAGAAGAAAAGGAAGAAGAAAAGTAAGAAGAAAAAGACGAAAAGTACAAAAGAAAAAGGAAGACGCAAGGAAGAAGAAAAAAAGAAAAAAAGAAGACGATGAAAAAAAAAAAAGAAGAAAAAAAGATGAAAAGTACAAAGAAAAGGAAGACGAAAGGAAGAAGAAAAAGAAAAGGAAGAAGAAGAAAAAGGAAGAAGAAAAGTAAGAAGAAAAAAAGATGAAAAGTACAAAGAAAAGGAAGACGAAAGGAAAAAGAAAAGAAAAAGAAGAAGAAGAAGAAGGAAAAAAAAGAAAAAGAAAAAAAGAAGAAAAGATGAAAAGTACAAAGAAAAAGAAGACGAAAGGAAGAAGAAAAAAGAAAAGAAAGAAGAAGAAAAGGAAGAAGAAAAGTAAGAAGAAAAAGACGAAAAGTACAAAGAAAAGGAAGACGCAAGGAAGAAGAAAAAAGAAAAGAAAGAAGACGATGAAAAAGAAAAAGAAGAAGAAAAAGATGAAAAGTACAAAGAAAAGGAAGACGAAAGGAAGAAGAAAAAAGAAAAGGAAGAAGAAGAAGAAAAGGAAGAAGAAAAGTAAGAAGAAAAAGATGAAAAGTACAAAGAAAAGGAAGACGAAAGGAAGAAGAAAAAAGAAAAGAAAGAAGAAGAAAAGGAAGAAGAAAAAGAAGAAGAAAAAGATGAAAAGTACAAAGAAAAGGAAGACGAAAGGAAGAAGAAAAAAAAAAAGTGAAAGAAGAAGAAAAGGAAGAAGAAAAGTAAGAAGAAAAAGATGAAAAGTACAAAGAAAAGGAAGACGAAAGGAAGAAGAAAAAAGAAAAGAAAGAAGACGATGAAGAAGAAAAGGAAGAAAAAAGGAAGAAGAAAAGGTAGAAGAAAAAGATGAAAAATACAACGAAAAGGAAGACGAAAGGAAGAAGAAAAAAGAAGAAGAAGAAGAAGAAGAAGAAGAAGAAGAAGAAGAAGAAAAGGAAGAAGAAAAAGGAAACGTTATTCCATATCACAAAAACAAAGAACTGTTTTAATATTCAGAATATAAACATTGCATTTAATTTTGAATTTAGGGGATAATGGAAATTGTAGCGTGTTTTTTTTTTTGTTTTTGTTTTTTGTTGTTTTTTTTTTTTGTTTTTTTTTGCAAAAGAAAACTTATTTGATTTTATTCCATCAGTGAATAATCTCTTAAAAAGCAAATCTAATTCACGATCATGCGTCATTTTACTGAGATTTCATTCGCGAGCGTAGTTATTTATATTAAAGAAAAAATACGTCCGCTAACATTTTTCTTTTTTTTTAAGAAATGCTTTAATAAATAAATTCAGGAAATAAAACGAAATTTCTATTCATTTTCAACAATTATTTGAATTTCCGTAGGTTTTTAAAATGTTTATCGGGCGTTCAAATTCTATTTGTATTGATTTTTCATAGTTATTTTAACTGAAAATACATTTTCAAATGCAAATATCTCTTTCCATATTTTGGAAGAAACTATTTTTTTTTACATCTGATTTTTCTCCAGTTCTTCATTCTAACAGTCTGCTGTTTGCAAAAAAAAAAAAAAAAAAAATCTTTATATGCGATGTAAATGGATTTGGCGTCTTGATTAACAATATCTTTAGACTCTGCGAAAAAGACATCATACCGAGAGCGAAACTGAGAGAAAGTTGATATCATGACTATGAATATCTATTTCTATACAGTCTCTTAAATGCCTGCATGTTTATGTGTATATGAATATCTATTTCTGTCTATATTTACATATTCATATGCAGTCATTTTTCTCTCTCAAGTTATAGGTCTGTAAAGCTCAATTGGCGCCTATTATTCGTTAATAACCCAAAAGTACATGTCTTGTTATTTTTTTCCTTTTTGTGAAACAAGAAATCTAAAATTCGAAATATATTTTTCAGCGGAGTTTTCTTTCTTGTATTATTTAGTCTGAGACCTTTTGAGCCTTCAAAGCTTTTTACAGTTAAACCCAGAAGCTACTAAAATCCTTCGTTCTAACTTAATAAAGTCATCTGTATATTGCTTCTTGATTCTCGTCATTATCTGCAAATCAATGTAAACGTAATTCTTTTCTTCAAGGACAATGCATTGAAAGAGGGGAAAATGTCAAGGATTTTTTAAAAGTTTATTTCTTTTTATTCATTTGCTAATTTTGATCTTTTCCATGAATAAACCTACGCATCTCAAAGACATTTAGAATGTTGTTGCTTCGCTGTAGTTTTTTTTTTTTTTCAACAAGTGATCTATGTTTCTATAAAAAGTAATGGAAGAGTTCGCCTTTTGAATTCTTACTCATAAAAACGTTTTGTCATTTTTGGTTGTTTTATTTTTGTTGTTGTTGTTGTTTTTGCTTAATTTGCCCATGTCAAGTATATATAAGGATCGTTATCTCATTTTAAGGCAAATTTCACGTCTCATAATTTAAACATAAAACTTGTTACCGTGAGCCAAACAAAGTGAACACATTGCTTTGAACAACAGGATTCGACGTTGAGTATTTACGTATCTAAACTTCTCAGACATATACTTATATTTCAGTGATCTCATCCACAGTTATGCGTAGACAAGTATTTGATCAAGTGGAGATATTTTGAATATTTCATTAAGAAGTGTATATATGGGTGAAAATATATTTATGTAGATCATATACGTGGTGAGACAACTTAATTCTTATAGTGGTCGTTGCTTGTTTTGTGAATAATATTTCAAGCAAGGATTTCTAATCTAACACGTATGGACTTCTTGAAAGACAGACAAAAATGAGTCGTTTGTTACCGACGAGTAGAGGAAGATGTACGTGTTTATATTATACTATTGGAGGAAATGAGTGAATGTAATCTGGAGCAGCTGATTAACATGTTTTTCGCGATTATTAATAAAAGTGTTAGTAAAATAACGTCTAAATCGTGACCTGTACTATTACAAAAAACGCCATAAAGTGTACAATAATTTCTCAATTTTTTTGACAACATCAATTTTAAATTCATGTATAATTTTCTACCTACAATTCTAGTACAACTATTGACGTCTAAGTTGTGTTGGTTGACTATTTCTCTGAAAAACACCAACTCACACATCAGATCAATACTTCGTTGCTTGCTCTGCATTTATTACTAAGAATTACTGCTAAGAAATCAGTTTTATAAAATTTATTTGCTCAATTGCCATGTTTATTTTCTAATGTTTAAAGATAGTGTATTGGTTGTTTTATGTCTATATCAAATTTTCTTAATGTTCTGCATCTTTTTGCTCTGTATTCACAAAACTAATTTCAAATATTTTCTTGTTTCTCAAACGACTTATTACCATTTTAATTTGTGTTAGATTTATGTATTTTAAACCCATTTATTTTTTATCTTGACAATATTTTCGATTTCTTTTTTTTCAATAAATATGTCCCCATGATGCAGTAACTTTACTATATCTTGTTTATCTTTCGACGTTATATCTTCTTTTTTTATAATCCATGATAATCTTTATATATCGGAAATTAAACCCTTACGTTGCATAATCAAAATTCACACTACCAAATTGTATATATTATTTTTAAAAATATATTATAACCTCAAATTCACATGATGTATTTAACATACTATATAAGCATATCTTGAAAATTACACCAACAGTCAGTTATGTGTGATGCGTAATACACACTTAGGCGATAATATATCTTTTGATACATGTCTGACGAGGCAGAATGTTTCCCGCAGTAGGTTGCCATTTCTTTCTGCGATAGACCAGTTGCTATAGAACCCGGTCTGTCCTGCTATTTACCCAAAACTGGGAGGGACAAGAAGAGGTTTCATACCTTTTCCCAATGGTATTAGCACGTAAGTGCATATAATGGATTCGACTGGAATTCGAACTTGCCTTTTCGATTCGTCAATCCGAGCAGCTATCCATTACTCCACCGTAAGCAGTTGATTAATAGTAATTGCATTATAAAGGCACATATTTGCATGATATTTGGTACAGTATTCTTCTGGCGTGTACCGGGTCTCTTCAGGTCATAGGCTATCATGTCTCTCCACAACTTTCTGTCTTGTAGCTCGTAAGGTTTTCTTTTTACTATCCCTGCTATTCTGCCATCTATTTACATATATGCGTTAGGTAGCATACGTGCTTCTTTATTTTCATTATACATTGTGAGTGTCATATTTTCCAAGCTTTTGTTCCTCATTATGTATCCTAGTAATTTCAATTTTGTCTTTCTGGTTCTAATGTGTGTCCTTTCCGTTAAATGTTACTTGTTGCTTACATTCTCCATCTGCGTAATTACCAGCATCCTTCTGTAGAACGATATCTATGCGAAGAAATTATCCAGTATTCACTGCCAGAGGGTTTGATATATTATAGCAATGAAGCACCCCTTTTTTTCTAACGAAATTGTATATTGCTTAGTTTTGGTGAGTCATATATTGCTATTGAAATACGACTTCGGATTTCGGTCCCCACTTTCTGCCCTCTATTATAACACTTAGTGAAATTTGTCTACTGGTTTGATTTTGACATCTCTATTACAAATTAAAAATAATTCACATTTTGAGCTGTTTATTTTGCAGAAAACCATAATTCTATCTTCTTCCAACTGATGGTTACTTCTTTCTACTCGGCTTCCTTTAGTGATTTTTGTAGGAGTGTCTGCAATTTTGTATGTGTATATGTGTGTGTGTGTGTGAGAGAGAGAGAGAGAGAGAGAGAGAGAGAGTGAGAGACATTGCATATATATAGTGATAAAGATAGATTTAGTTTTCAGATTGAGCTACATCTGTCTTTGAAATTTTGTATTACTTTACTTACAGATATTTGTATTGGCGCCCGATGTAAATGAAATTTAACGTTTATGAATAGCATTGTTTATCGTACACAGAGACAAACTTTGTATATATATATATATATATATATATATATCAGTGGCGACTCTGGTGGGGGAGCTTGTCGGGCTCAGCCCGGATTTGTCAAAGCTTAAGTATATCTATTTTCAATGCAACAAAAATATTTCGTATAGCGTCGTTTTCATTTTTGAGTTCAGATGGATCCAAATTTAATTGTTTTAACTCCCTGTCTCAAAATATTGACTGAACTACATTCCGTTGATATTGTTCATAATAAACAAGAAAGAAAGAAAAAAGTGAGTAAAAAGAGAAGGAAATAAAATTACGTGGCTAAGTCAGGCTGAGTTGATTTGAGCCCTATCAAAATTAGAGACATATTAAATAGGCAATGTATTTATTGTTTTATTTTATAAATAATCTTTATAAATAAATCTCTAAGGATTTATATGCATTGTTTTTCAAAAAATATATTTTTCTTTCAAATTATTGTTTCCAAATGTTCATTTTAAATAGTTTATTCCTTACAGTATAAGTTTTTTTGTTTTGTTTTCTTTTGTTTTTTAATAGGAAGGCCAAATTAAATTCATCCCGATTTAAGTTCGGCGAAGATCAAAGAAAGTGGCAGCCCTAACCCGTCGATTGAAGTGTTGGGGTGAGGATTGTGACTGGAGTACTGTTGAGGAAACATGATATCAGTCAGCCGTACTGATCATAAACGTACAATAAATTTAACTAAAATTCACAGACAGAGAAATATATAAACACATTAACGCATAAACATAGATACAAGCACACACTCTAACATCAGTGACTAGATAAACTGGCTATAAAACAATAAAAAATGGAAGTGGGGAATAAACAGATAAAGACATATCAAATATTTTGTCCTCGCTTTTTTTTTCTTAGATATCTGGATTTTTAAAAAAAAATAACTGTTTATCTTTATAGCATTATTTCAATTAATATTAAAATATCAAAATATGTTTTTTAATTCATGCACAGAGATTTAACAAGAATATATATTTTAGTTGAAGTAAAGTAATAATTTTAGTAGCCAATTTATGCCAATAGTATATTTTGTTAAAGATTGTAATGAGCACGACAAACATTGATGACCTAGAGTCGCCACTGTTAATATATATATATATATATATATATATATATATATATATATATATATATATATAATAGAAAAAAGTTTCAAATTGAAAATTATAATGTTTTATTTTATTTATTTATATAAATTTATATAAATAAATAAATACTTTCATAAAATAAAACATTACAATTTTCAATTTGAAACTTTTTCTATATATATTATTAAGAAAAGTATACGTGGCTTCTCATTATATATATATATATATATATATATATATATATATATATATATATATATATATATATATATAGTTCTGATATTTAAATGCTAAAAATTATGATCTTTCTCACTTTTAGATTAGAAGAGATAGTTCTATCAAATTTCTGTTAACATTCAGAATTTTTGCTTTTCAATGAATTAACACAAGCAAATAGATTTATTCAGTAGCCAGCACCAGTTTAATAATAGAAGTGTTAATCTCGGCCGTAAGCATGTTCCTGCTTTTCCTATTCACTGCCAATCCTTTAAAATCACCGATATTTTATACATATTAATTAATATTACTTTTTCTATGATTAAATTCGAATACATACATTGTTTTAAAATAGTCCATAAATAAGTAAGTCGTCACAGAAATGAACTGCTCAATATTTTCGCCGCCAGCTTTTGTTAAGTTTTTATCTTGGTTGGCATTGCCTAGTCCATTCTGTTTGTCCGAGTTGCAGACAAATTCCGAGAACAGCAGAGAACGGAAGAGCTATGATTTTGGAATTGGTCCAAGAATTAGCTAGTCGTCAGTTCAAAATATCATCAGGCGTTCTTCCACGGTGCGAATAAATATTGTTCGATTTGCATCTTATTAACAACTGTTTGGTATATCTCAGAAGAGAAATAGCGGAAATGCTGCTTGCAAAACAATGTGACGAGGTTTAAATCAGTGAAAATTATATATATATATATATATATATATATATATATATATATATATATATGCGTTTGTATGCGTACATATTTTTATCTGGCTTTAAAAGTAGGACAACTTTCTTAATATTTTGCAGATGAAAATTGACATAAGAAATTGATATTAACAGTCTTTAAAAGATAGTTTCTACTCAAGTTATTAAATATAAATGAAGTCAGTTCAACTAAGTTACCCAAACTTTAAATATGTTTTGAGAAATTCAATATTCACATCGGGGTGTGTGTCTCTGTGGATATTTAGTTCATGCAAATGTTCTCAGTGTCCTTTTACAAAATGTTAAGGAGATTTTAGAAGTACATTTCAAGTATACTTAGCAGTTAATTGCTTTAAATCGGTTTCAATTATTGGATAAAATACAGAATCGATGCAAAAAGTTCTATGTGAACTGAATAAAAAACAGATCATTAAATTTTTAGAGACTATTTTTCTTTTTTACTTTATTTCTTAAGTTTTAAAGAATATAGCCATTGGTAATTGAAAATAGGTTCTATTACGAATATCAGAAACAAAAAAAAAAACATTGGTTAGATCAGGGACACTCTAAAACCTACAGAGCGAGTCGAGGTGGTAAAATATCAAAATATGTTTTTTAATTCATGCACAGAGAGTTTGGTGAGATTCAAAACATTTTTTATTACGAACTGATTTAAATTGAATCTGCTGCTTCTGTGCAGCAGCCTTGTGAACACTTAAATCAGTTGAAAAGCAAAGTGGGACAGAATATATATATATATATATATTTTTACTGGATAAGAAAATCGACCGCTTATTTTGCTGCATGACAACGTTTATTTTATGTTGCAAATTCCGGTGCAGAAAATTAGTATTTTCACTTACTGCCATAAATCGTTTATGTTAACGTTACCAAAATTAGCGAATTCGTAATTGAAATTTGGTGTTGTATACATTTTAAGAATATTTCCATAAAGGCTTTTTCCTTCTTACACTCAAAGGAAATACAACAGATAACAAAACGCAATTATAAGTCACAGAATTTAAAATAATTCATTTGAAATTAAACAACAAAAGGTAATTGAAAATTCTAAGAACTTTTGCACAAGTTAAATTGAGTTTCAGTAAATATAAGTAAAAAAAGGAGGATTTTTTATATATATCTTAAACTAGTCTTTCTTACAAGCAGCACTCAACATCTCTATCCAGCGTTCCTTTAGGATGTAGACG
The DNA here is from genome assembly GCA_903632075.3 of Acanthosepion pharaonis. Classification (NCBI taxonomy): domain Eukaryota; kingdom Metazoa; phylum Mollusca; class Cephalopoda; order Sepiida; family Sepiidae; genus Acanthosepion; species Acanthosepion pharaonis. The sequence continues at coordinate 901,935 of CAHIKZ030003813.1, forward strand.
ATCATGACTTTCCACAACTTCCTATCATTTGTAGCTCTAGACAATGTTTGACCTTTTGCCATCGCATCACCCCCGTTCCATCGTCCTTCGCACAAGCTCTTCAAATACATTTCTGCTGTCTCCTACTGTCTCTTTTGACTTAGATACGACCTGTGAGTGTCAAATTTTCTATGCCATCCTTCCTCGTTATTTTTCATAAATCGCAGTTTTCTTTCAGATTTTCGAGTATAAATGTGTTTTCATTTCCATTTTCTTTAAAACTTACTCATTCATTACTCGCCCGTCTATAGTATTCTCAGCATCCTTCTGTAGCACCACATACAGTCTTCTCTTCATCTGCGTGGATATTGTCCAGCATTAACGGCAATATTGTGTAAGAGTTCAGCACGATGGAACTCAACATAAGCGCATATATTTCAATATATGTACATTGTAGTGGATTTTAAAAATAGGATTGCACTTTTTTGCATATGTTAAGTAGATGAGAAAAAAATAAAGTAAAGAAAGGACCAGACTGAAGTTGACTACTGATCACTTTGTTGTGGAACAACGCAATACAACAATATGGCGTCGCCAATAGGATGTTTCAGTCGCTTGGTTGAAACAGAATTTATCGAGATTTGGACCCGGTGTTTTGCGACAAAGTCTAGGGCAAAAAAATTGACAGACAACAAGAGGAGAAGAAAAAGAAATAATTGACCTATTTCTAGCTTCGGCAGGTTGCAAAGCTATGATGAAAAATCCTGTTATGAAATACCCAAAATACTTGGAGAATTTGACTTTCGTCGAAATTTCATAAATTATAAAATGTTTACGACCTAAAAATAAACGTGTCATAGCCGAAAGAATCATATTTCTGTCCATTAATCAAAATGAATCAATTATGCGATATCTTCACAGATTAAGAGAAGCTAGCAGATTCTGCGAATTTGATAAACTTGGAACACCAGATTTGACTGTTGAGAATGAATTGATTTAATTACAGTTGATTGAAGGTATGGCTGATATATGTAATAAATACAATATCTTGGAACAATTACAATTGGATAATGTTCGTAACTGCATGTGTGAAAGTTATACAAAAGTTGAAATTGATAAAAATATAATTCTATTGAGGACAATGTTGAAACGTACAGTATAAAAAACGACGGCAAGAAATGAAAATACTGTAACTAAAATTGACACAAAAAGTACCCAGGTTTTGGAAAGATTTGCCATAACTGCAGAAGAAAAAATAATTTTAAGTCTGTATGCAAAATTAAAAGGAAATAAATAGTATAGAAAAAGTGAAAAAAGAGAGAATTGATGACGTTCTTTCAGTATAAAGATATAAGGAAAATAATTGTTTTGAAAAAATTAAATTAAATGGCATGGTTTTTCCAATGCAAGTGGATACGGTGAGTGATGTCACTGTGATCCAAAGAAATTTCTGGAAATAAAAGGGTAAACCAAAATTGAGAAATAGTCATCTGAAATTCAGACAACTAGATCTTTTATAATAACTTTGGGGTACTTCAATGAAATCTTATGAAACCTGTAACCGATTTGAAATTATTCCAATCCTAGTAGTAGAATGTAAAAAAATCATGGACTACTAGGCATAGATGTTCTAAAGGTGGATACATCGAAATTAATCAGTAGCGTAAAATCAGAAAAAGTAAAAGAGTATTAAAAGGGTATAGAACGAACATACAATAAAATGAAAATAGTATCCCCTCTTATTTTAAATCTCATAAATTACCTATTCACCTTTATCTTTAGTAGTTGCTAAGTTAAAGAAAATGGTAGAGGAGGGATATTTAGAACGTGTTCCTCCAGGTGGCAGTAAATGCGCTTCTTCCAGTGCAGTTTTACGAAACGGAGTTTTGAGAATATGTGGAGAATTTAAAACAGGTGGAAATCATAAAATATAATATTTTCCTATTCCTGATATCAAAACCGCTAACCAAAAATTATCGGGCATAAAATGATTTGAAAAATTAATTTGAAATCTGCCTACAATCAAATAGAGATCGATGTTAGATTCAAGAAAATTACCACAATAAACCCCCCATAACATGGGCGAGACTGGTTTTTGAATTAAAAACAGAAAATGCCATTTTTAGAAAGCAATGAGAAAGTGTTAACGGACGAAATGAGTAATATCTAAAGAAATTAAAATAGGACATGTGTTAAACATGTTAAAAATATGGGGATGACAATAAACAGGGATAAATATAAATTTGATACAATGTCGTATTTAGGGTACCAAATTTTAAAAGATGTCATTGCACCAGGTCCAAAGTTAGTTAAGACAAATTAAGAAGTGTCTGTACTTACTAATAAAACAAATTAGAATCCTTTTTTAGCATTGGTTAATTTTTATAATAGATACTACCAAAATACAGTGACTTAATAGAATCATTTGCTGAACTGCGGAAAAGAATAGAAAGTTCATATGAACTCTAAGGCAAAACTTAGCGTTCAAGGATTTAAAAGGGAAACTCACAGAAAAATACATTATAAAATCTTTGATCCCAGAAAGGAAGTTGCATTAACTGCGAGTGAGCGAGCTGTGTCCGCAATTCTATCCCAAGAAAGCCATCCAGTAATATACCTTTCACGAGGATTGACGATAGCAGAAATAAATATTAGCCATTTTCTGGAGCACAGAGTGAGCTCAACAATATGTATTAGGTAAGAAGATCCTATTAAAATTGGACCAGAAACCTCTAAAGTTGATTTTTAATTCTAACAGTGAGCTAACAAAAGTTATTTCTTTCAGAATTATAAGGTGGGCAATAAAATTAATGGATTATGATTTTTACATTGGGTACGTAAAAGAAAATACAGTATCTCATGTTGATGTGCGGTCAAGGTTATATTTTAATAAGGATCAAAAAGAAGAAATAGAAAGGCCCGATAAAGAAATATTAAATTGGGTTGAAATTGTCATCTACAAAGATTGGTATAGGAAACACTACAGGATCAAATATTAAGCAAGATTGCTGAAAAAAAGAAAAATAAACAAGACGAATAATTGTTCCCAAACTGAAAGACTTTATAAAGAAATAAGGCATAAATTAACGATGGAAAACGATGGGATATGCAATGGAGATGTGATATAACCACGAGAAACAGTAAGAAAAAATATTTTTAAAAGTGTATATGATGATGTCCATTGTGGAATAATGGCTACGCAATGGAGATTCAAAATGGAGACATGGTGGCCAGTGTAGTATCGCGACCTAGAAAGATATGCATAAAAATGCCCAAAATGTGCAGAAATAAAGAATTCTTAGAACACAATCATGGCCTAAAGAAACGGCACTATAATCATGTGTTCGTATGGACTATGCACATATTAATGGCATGGGACTATTTATAATTTTAGTTGATTATTTCTCTGGATGCCCCGAAGTCGTTATAATTAAATGTATAAAAATTACTATAATAAAACAAATACTAAGAGTGGTATTTTCTAGAAATGGGGTTACAAAATCATTAGTTTCAGACAACGCACCAGAATTTTGGGATGAAGATCAATGTAATTAGTTAGGCGGATTGGCTGCTTCCCTTACAAAATACCGCCATATCACCCACAATCTAACGAGATAGAAGAAAGGATTTTATAGACAGTAAAAATCGAATTAAAACCATTTTCCCCAAGTAAAGATACTATACACGGTTACTTACCAAGGTTACTACTTAGTTATAGGACGATTCCACATGCAGACAGATTGCAAAGCCCATCTGCGTTCATTGGAAAACAAATAAGATCTTCATTCACAATGTCTTACCGGACAAATGAAAAGATGTGGTATAAGAAAGACAAAGTAGCAAATCCTGAAAGATCTAATTTCATCGTGCAAAGGGAACATAACACAGCCATTATATCAAAGAAAGGGAAAATCCTAATTGCCCATTCTGACCAATTAAGACCCAGATTTGAAGAGGAAGGCGTTGTGATGAAAGAAGGCCTTGACAGAGAAGAAAGGATGCGTTCTTCAGATCTGGATAATGCAACAGAAAACGAGCCAATGCATGATAGCGGCAGTGACCCAGACGCGGAAGAAGATAAAATAAGACCTCTATTAAATAAAGTAGGACATAAAGCTGAATGAGGAGAGGAGGGAAGAGCTTGTAGAAGAATTTCAAGAATAACCAAAGGCATTAAAACTCAGGTGTAGTGGATTCGTAAATAGGATTGTACCTATTTTCATATGTTAAGTAGAAGAGAAATAAAGTGTATAGTAAAAAAGAAAGAGAGACAGGCGGAAGTTGACTATTGATCACGTGTCGTAGAACAAAATATTCCTCATTTTTATTTCAAATTATTATAGGTGTGCAAATGTTCTCATAGAGACAAAATACACAATAGACAATCGTTTTTCATATATTCGCTGGGAACTTTAGCACAAAAAATGCATTTCTTTTACTTCCTAACTACCTGACATACAGAAGAATAGGAATGTTTATATTCATCTCCACCTTCTTCGTAACAATAAACTCTTTGTGCAGTGTAAGGTCACAATCTCACTACACGAGATTGTGCTAATGCTTTCCGTAGAATGTAAGATTCTAAGTAGTTGAGTTGCCAGCTTTATGGTCAACCTAGGCTAGGTTATAAGTATAATAATTTATTCATTGTACTTTTCCTATATGTAAAATACGAAATATCCCGATAGTCACGCCATCACAGCTTCCTCATATAAAAATCCATCAATCTTAAACGTTTTCCACCTTAGCTATAATAGCGAATATTTGTACAACTATAAAATTGTGATTATAAAAAGAAGTTAAGACTTAAATCCTCTTCTTAAATATTATTCTAAAAACAAGTCAATAATATCAAATAAACACTGATAAACCACGAATTTTCTATGTGACTAATAAAAAAATGAATATCTAAAGAAGATCCTTAGTCGTCGCTTACTAATATTAGACTCATCTATCAAAAATAGGGTCATAGTAAAATCACGCTGCTGTAATTTCTGTTGTCAGCTCCACATCCAACCGACTTTCAATTCAGATATGTCTTTCTGCTAGAGTTGTTGGTAACCAAGGCTAGAGAAAGAGAGAGTCTTCACAGTTATTCAAACTAGCTGAGCGAAGAGGAGATGCATTTATATATTTCCCAAGCGAATTTGGGCGAAAGTGTACACAACGTTGTAAGCTGGAATTTGAACTCCTCATGACGATTCTACTTTTCGTGCTGATAAACTATAAACGCGATGGAACAACCATTGATAGTATTTTGCATCAGTAGATATCTCCTGTTGAACGGTATTAATTTTAAGACGGGAACAGCGTTAAGATGGGCCTGCCTAACACAGGATCTTTAAAATAACCAGAGGTGAGGTTGATCATAAATAATCAATATCTATCTATCTATCTATCTATCTATCTATCTATATAAGTAAAAGAAATGCGTGTATATATATATATATATATATATATATATATATATATATATATATATATATATATATATATACACATATATATACATATATATATATATATATATATATATATATATATATATATGAAAAAGTGAATATTAAAATCAACACCCTGAGGCGGCAGTCTGTTTCATGCTTAAACGCAATTGTTATGCCCTGACGATTGTGTTTAAGCATGAAACAGACTGTCGCCTATGGGTGTTGACTTCAATGCCCACTTTTATATTTATGTACACTTTGCCTCCTGATATTGAGCACGTTAACCCATAAATATAACATACTTAAAACTATATTTTATCCCACACAAACACACACACACAAACACACAAACATATATATATCTTGTTTTTTTATGATACATGCATTAATTAAATTACATCTGCGTGAGTATTTACACATGATTATATATATATATATATATATATATATATATATATATATATATATATAAAATCACAATCAAGCAAGTTCCTATTTGCCTTTAAAGCACACTCGTTCAAATTTTCTCAAAAGACAGTTTCGTATGTGAAATGTAAACAGATTTTTTAAAGAATTAATTGGCTGTATTTTATCCGAAATATTTTTATGCCTTCAGGCAAATTTTCTTTATTAGGTTTTCGCGATTACGCAGGCCGGTAGACGTAATAAATACGGTTTAAAAAATACTCAAGTACAGGCGTCCACTAAAAAGAACGTTTGACGTAATAAATATATGTCGGATTAAAAAATGATTAACTCTTTATAAATTACTTTCTTTACGTTTCGGATACAAAACTAAGCCGATTTTTTTTTTCGAGAAAATCTGCACGGTTGATTGTGCTTTAAAAGACAAATGGAACTTTGTGGCGAAACCTTTTTGTAGCTCTTATAAAGTTAGTATCATGCTGATATTTGCTGGTTAGTAAGTCTGTAAGGAAAACACTGGAAACAAAATGTTGACTGAAGGTTTAATCACATGAGAACGTGGATTGAGCATACACTAGTTCAGCGCGGCAAGTGTACGACTGAAAGGCGCTTCGTCCTTTTGAATCACGTTTTTACCACTGTTCCATGAGCAGGCGTTCTATTCATAGCGGATTGTCGAGTCCTTGTCTCAATAATAAGAGTAGAGAAGGTTAGTCAGTATTTCTACACAACATTAACCCAGCGGTCAAAGCACATCTGATTAGATGGATGCACGTGTGTGTGTGTGTGTGTGTGTGTGTGTGTGTGTGTGTGTGTGTGTGTGTGTGTGTGTGTGTGTGTGGTGAGAGAGAGAGTGTGTATTGCTGATATCCCCTGACGACTGGATGGAGCTATTGCTAGATGGTCGGTCTACATAAACTCTAGAGACTTGATGCTGAAGGTAACATCAGTCAATATGTATTAATTCTCTCTCTCTCTCTCTCTCTCTCTCTCTCTCTCTCTCTCTCTTATATATATATATATATATATATATATATATATATATATATGTTCTGCACAAGCCTTTACCACTTTAACCAAATCACATGTGTGGCTTTTCTGGCGGTTTACCTTGATTTCTTCATTATTATCCATTGTCCTATTCCGAAGCAATTTTGTGGTGAGAAACAAAACCACCAGTCTAAAGTTTTCCAGAGAGACCATTGAAAGTAGAAGACAAAGCCCTGAACTATGTAGAGTCTTTCACCTATCTTGTTAGCATAGTCAACTACAGTGGAATTTTAGATGATGAAATCATGCATCGGATTGCTAAAGCTACCAGTGCTTTCGGCAAACTTCACCATCGCCTTTAGAATGAGCGGTTTATTCGACTGTATACGAAAATTCTGGTTTAAAGAGCCGTTGTACTTGCCTTACTTTTGCATGGCTCAGTCGTGGACTCCATACAGCTACCATATACTCCAGCTGGACGTTTTTCATAAAAGCTGTCCGCGTGCAATCTGTGGAGTTAATCTTCAAGATAGGACATCTAACGTAGACCTGTTTAACAGGGGTAATATTGAAGGAATCGAAACTTTTATCATACAGTCTCAGTTACGGTGAACAGGTCATGTCTTGAGAATGTCTGATGACAGGATACCCAAGATCCTAATGTACAAACAGTTAGATCAGGGCTACAGGAATGTAGGACGCCCATGGCTAAGATATAAAGACAAGCTGAAAAGCACCTTGTCAGCTGTCAATATACCACATAACACTCTTGAGCGCTTAGCCTTGGAGCGGGTAGAATGGAGGTCAACGTGTTTTAGTGGACTCAGCAGTTTTCAATCTGCCTGTCTGAATCATGTGGCCTCCTTTGTAAATCACTAGCGGGTCTTATGTGCTACTTAAGATTATCACACAAAATTTCATAACTGCATCAATTAAGCTGTCAGATTCTCATACGTCGAAACCAACAGGAGAGTATTATTATATATATATATATATATGTGTGTGTGTGTGTGTGTGTGTGTGTGTGTGTGTACGCGCGTGTGTGTGTTTCTGTGTGTAGGGGGCATTAATAAATTCTCTACAAACAAGAAATAAAGATTATAAAACCTCAGTTAGCTTAGGCGCATTTTTCAGTTATAAGTTTTACGATACGCAGATATTAAAATATCTATCGTATAATTTCTTTACCCTTTCCAGATATTAGAAGCCAGATTCGGTAATTTATTTATATTGATCATCTTTTTAAAATGTATATCTTTTGCCTTGGGTGGTGTTTTAAATGCGCACACTCACAGACGTATGAAGTAATAAACAGTTCTTTTTCGTTTATACCCGATCAGTTTCGCCCATTTTTCTTCCTGTCTCTCTTCCTAAAATTATTTTTTTAATGTTACTACCCTTTTTTTTTTACACAATATTGAACTTCTGTAGACTGTTGTATATAATTTATTATATATTTTGTGACACGTATATTTTTTATACGCGATGGTATGTCGTCATAACAGGTAATATTTCAAACATACTTTTGATTGCGCGCCAAAAAAGATAACCTTGTCCGTTTTTCTTGCTTGTTTTTTCTTTTTCTAACTCTTTCTTTCTCCCTAGCACTCTTTCTTTGTCGATAACTTTTCTTTGCTTTTCTTTAAATCTACACAAAAATGAACAGATTATGTTATACAAGAGGGAAAAATTCACGCATGCTTTTGAGAAAATTCATTTAAGCACATTGAATTGTGAACGTTTTTACGTTCTCGATCTCCAGTCGTCTTTTAGTTTTATAAAATTCTATGTGAAAACTCATTTAACTACTAGAAGAGAGAGAAAAATAAAGAGAAAAAGAGACGGAGGCAAAGATTCATTCATTCATTTATTCATTTTCTACAGTTTATTAACCCATTTATTTAAAGCCAGAAAATATTTTAGATTGTAAGAATATTTCAGATAATAATGATTTACTGCCACAAGGCTTACTAATTAACCCATAGCTGGGGGAGAATCATGCCTTTCTTAGGGTATTTGCGCGTAAGTGAATATAATGAACCTAACTGAAATGAACAATTCAGAACCATTATCCATTACACCACCCGCACATCTAAATTTGCAGCAGGTAGTATTCCACAAGCAGTCACACATCTAAGTACTGACCAGCCTCGACGTTGCTTAACTTCGGTGCTTCAACGTGATGTGGTCGTAAACAGAGAGACAAAGAGAGAATGACAGTCAGAAAGAGAGAGAGACTAAACAAAGGGAGAGAGAGAAAGACAGACAGACAGATCTGTGGTCATTTTAGTGAAAGATGAAATAACGTGAAGCATTCTCTATTAACTTATTTAACTTTTATCAGTTTCGAAAATACTAAGCCAACGACTGTATTAGTCTTTTATTGCTTTAAATCCGTGTATACTTATTTCTATTATTCTGCAAACAGATGTGAAGTGATGATTTTATTAACAGATGGTATTTTTATGAATCCGTGTGAGGGAACGGGGTGAGAGTATATACACTCGTTTCAGTAAACAAATTTATGAAAATATGATTCTATTGAGAAGAGAAATTTTCAGAATATAATTTTACTGGGAAAGTCATTTACTTTTCCGAAGATTAAAACTAATCTCCACGATAACAATTTTGAGTAAGTTTATTCATCTCTACTTACTGCAGATAAAAACGTTTAAAGATAATTTCGAGCCAAATCTCTACTAGGAAATTTTTTAGGCTTAAAGCCTCAAGTAATTGAGAAAGTTATCACACTTTTTATCAATCAAAACGAAGAAAGTTAATATTATTTTCATTATTATTATTTTCATTATTATTTTCATTTTTGACTTCGAGCTTAAATGGGAAAGAAAGCACTTTTATGAAAATTTTAAATGCATTATCATTTTCAATTTTAAAACGCATCTGAGAAATACGTAATCTGAAACTAAAACAATTGCAATAATAAAATACAGCCGTATACTTCATCCGAAAAAAGGATGGAGTAACTGATTCTTCAAAAATAAATCAAAGAAAAAATCAGTACTTACTTTTCCCTAAACAAAAACATTAATTTACAATAAACTAATTTATTACCATGAAACCGGAAGTTATCTGACAAGCATTTTTAAAAGAAAAATCATACACCATGTAATAACTGAGTACACTTTATTTTAATTCTATGCATTATAGACGCTTAGACGATCATGTATCTTTCGATATATGACTGACGAGGCAGATTTTTTCCTACAGTAGGTTTCCATTGCTTCATGCTGTAGACCAGTTGCCATTCAAAACTATAGAGCACGGTCCTGCTATTTACCCATAGCTGGGTGAAGAAGAAGATTAATACCTTTTCCGAGCACGTAAGTGAATGCAATGCATCTAACTGGAATTCGAACTCGGCTCTCCGATTTCTCAATCCGAGCCACTATCCATTACTCCACCCTGTATGGGCCCGAGAACCACTCAAGGTAGAAGGTTGCAGAGTGAGAGCTTTATAGTGAGGCTGTGATATAACGGTTAACCCTAGACTTGTACTGGTTAAGATTGTAGGGATCAGGGAAGCCTCATCCTTGGAATCAGTTCCACAAAGCAGTGATTCTTGGGAAGAATATGTTAGGAGAGAAATGTCTTCTACAGTTTCATAGTGTTGTGAAGCTTCCTTCCGTTACACTATAGGAAAGGGATTTAAAGAAAAGAAAGGAAAAAAAGGACTGGCAACAGAAGTGAATGGTTACGTAGAAAGAAGCCAGAAATTCCAAGGCTCTCGCAACCGGCTACTGCGACATAGATCGGAGGAAAGCCAGAAGTCTTGTTGTCTTAAAACATCCTGTCAAACCAATAAAGAATTTCAAAACATACCCGATGAGAGATGTAAAAAACCGTTAGAATTTCGTATGTTAGACATCAACAATCAGCAAAACCAGCTTCCAATTTTCACACAAAGACAAATTTTCCCAATCGTTTTGTAACGGAGATAAGTAATATTCTGATTTGTCAATCACTCGGTTAAAATAAAATGATTTCAGAAAAAGTGAAAAATATAACATGCAAACGAATTTAGACATTAAAAAAAACGAAATAAATTTTATATCGCAGACAGAAGGCATAGTTGTTAGTAAAAGGAACAATTCAACATGTAAATTGCAAATTGGAAATACCATAATCAAATAAGTACAACCATTTAAGTATTTGGGAAGTATTTTAACAGGGAACGAAAAGTGCGACATTGAAATAGCGAAAGTGGCCTCCCAAAAGCTAAGCAAAGTATTAAAAATAGGAAATTTTGGTTAGAATCAATGAAAAGTGTACTGAGATCAGTCCTTCTATATGTGAATTATGGACAATCTTCTTGAAGCAACAGAAATGTGGTTCTACAGAGGGATGCTGAGAATACCATGTACCGAACATATGAGCAAGGACGAAGTTTTAGAAAAAATGGAACAAAAAGGACACTTATACTTAACATCAGAAGGTGACATTTGAAATTTCTAGAGCACATAATAAGAAAATAGGCTACGAAAATCTACCATTCAATATTGCTGCCATATTTGGTCTCGTGTACCTACCTTCGTGGCATTGTCTCTTTGCTTGGGTTGTGCTAAGGGGTCCACCCCTTTTTCATACAAGTGGACTCGCCTAGTGTGTACTTGTACTGCTGCTGGTGAATATCCGGAAGTCAGTAACAGTGATACAGTGAGAGTGTGAGGTAACCGCTTTGTAGGAGTCACAGTTGCGAGCACGTAGATTCAGAAGGAAGTCATACTTCGATACTGAATTTCCCAGACTGTATATATATTATTATTGCTACTAACCGCATTTCTGGATCTACTAACCGTATTACCAATTGTATTATTGCGTCAATACATTTATTTGCTATATTTCATTCCTGCGTTTGTCATTCATTTGGGACCGGATTTCATCCCGAATTCCACAACAGGTTGAAATTGCCTTTAATAAAAGTTATTTGACTGTAAAAAATGTTTGGAATGGGTGACTATCGGAAGATTGGTAAATTTAAAGCTCCTGGGACTAAGACGCAATTTGTATTAAACAAGTTAATATAATCTGCATAAAAAAGAAACCACAAACAACTTCTCTTTTCAGTCTTCTTACTTGGAGATTTGTTATTTACTTTATTATGCAATGTATTGCTAGTAATTATTTTTACCATGAAAATGTATTGCCGGTATTTTTACTATAAAAATGTATTTTTATGCTTTCATAGTGTTTTGACTCCAGTTTTGGAGTCAACTCTTTGCCCAGAGTTGGGACCCTAACACGTGCTACCACTCTGAGTTAGAGTGAACCTGGGAACAACAGCAATTAAGAGTTACTTCCACACACCTCAAAATCTCCGGAGCAAAGTCCTTGCTGCCGGATGTAGTTTATCGTCATACCCAGGACGACTGAACAGTGTGAGTAGTGATAACCTGTTTTTCCTGTGTTATGTCCGCTTCAAGATATCTATTCTCTATTCAATTTATCAGATGTTACTTTTGTATTTCTTTTTATGTTACCAACTAGGCCCCGAAAATTAGGGAAAATTTGGCAAAAATACTGTGCGTATTTGCTTGTTATACTCACACCTACGTTCACGATACTCGACTTCATTTAAGTGAGGTTTATTCTAGGACCGAAAGAAAGGGGAGAAGATCGGGGCTGCATTTGATTTTTTTTAGGTGTGCGACTAGATCATAAATACTTAGCTGTTTTTAGTTCTATCTTTAGAAATGATGATATTGAAGGCAAACACGGCAATTCAATATCCAACGTTTTCGAGCATTCATTTCAGCTTCAAAATAAGTTGCCAAGGGAATCTACATTCATTATCAACAGTTTCTGAGGTCACTTAGTTAATATAATGAAGTGTAGTAAATCCCTTTAATTTATTCTTTGTAATCAAGAAATAAATTTGTCACCAAAAAATTACATTAAGTTAAAATTGCGATCTATTTGAATATAACTAAGCCGGTTTTGTGGGAAGTGGAAATGGCCTTGAAAATGGAGTTGTGTTTTGTAAGTCAATAAATTATGTGCGTGTGTGTGTGTGTGTGCGTGTGTGTGTGTGCGTGTATTATCTTTCCTCAACTCCTACTCGAGCGAACATGATAATAATTGGTTAGATTTTGTAATCATGTTTTTCAATAGCATTTCAAGTGACTTTGTAAAATAAGCGGTCAGAACACCTACTAAAGATTTTGGTGTTTCATTTTTAGAGTCAGTATGTGTTAGCCGTTGACAGTGACGTCCCTTTGCCAGACATATGTAAGCTATGATCCGAAACAATTCTCTTGTGTTGGTACCACCGTCCTTTATCGGTTACCCATATCCCTATTATATACGTTTGCGTGTGGCAGTGGTGGCTATATTTTGCTAAACAATGATTGAAAATATGTTCGCCTTTATCCACTTGAGGACACATGGCACAGTGGATAAAGACATTAGTTAGATCCTGTGTCAGGATCCAAAGAGTGTAAGTTCAATACCCGGTTAAGGCAGTGGAGAACTTTCAGAGGGAAATTAGCAGGAGATAACTGATAACTGACATCCATCAAACATGGCACGTGGAACTAGAACAGTCTACCCCAGTGAGCGAAATAAAGGGTTAAGTTCAACATTCCAACCAACTGAAGAAGACCGGAGCGTACAACGGCCGAAACATTGTGATAAATATGGCGACAAAGATGAAGACAATAGTCCGAATAATGTAAATAAGGGTACATAATACCTCATCTCAGAAATATAAACAGACTCTGAAAAATGTTTAAATATATATATATATATATATATATATATATATATATATAAACTAAACTAATTGAGTCTATTTTTTTCCTGGTTTTGCCTTTTTGACACCATTTTTCGTAAGAATCTCTGAAAAACCGTTTGAGAACCAAAAAAGAACATGTTAAAATCGTTTTGTGTCTGCGCCACTGACACCCCAAATGATCAATGGTGAGAGGAAAAAAGATCATTCAGGACTTCAGTAATGGTACCAACAGTCATAATCTGGCTTCCATCTTCAAAGTTCACTCGAGAAACAACGAGAAAACGATGTTTAAAAAAAAGGGGAAAATAGAGAGCAAAAATGGATCAGGAGATCACAGAAAGGGAGGGATCATCATTTCAACTTATAGCTAAAGAGATTAATTAGAAAGCATCAGACTTAATCCATAAGATGTTTGGTACGGGAGAGAGGAGCTTCGGCTATGACAGTCTAATGGGCAATGAAAAAAGACTTGAAAATATAATTGTACGTGAAAATTGTGAGGCAACTTGTTACTCCAAGACAGAAAGTTAGAAGTTTAGAGAGGGTGAAGATCATCTTAAATAAGTTGTAATATAATCCTGGAATTATATATATATATATATATATATATATATATATATATATATATGAACTTAATTTCAATCCTTCATGAGCTTCCGTTCCTTAGCTATGTATAATTAATGATGAACATCTCATTTTCATTTAATATTGATTTCATTACGATTCTTCTCTTAAGCCTGGAGAGTAATTATGCATTCTTATTACTGAAAGTAGAGTCCAATAGCGTTATAAGACCCTTGGAGAATTCCGGTAAGATATTTTTAATCATTTCTAAGATGCGACGGTTCAAAGCTTAATCTAATAAATGTACGACTTTGCTTTTACACGATTTATACAATTTTGCTGTTACAACTGATATATATATATATATATATATATATATATATATATATATATATATATATATAATGTTGAGCTGGATAAATTGTCATCTAAATAACGCAAAAATCAAAATAGAACTTATATCTCATTTTAAATCCACTCAATAAAATCACCACTAGCTTTAACCACTGGCTTCGATCACGGCCTCAAGATGACTTCGGTACTTCCTTCTGTACGTTCTCCTTGATTAATTCGGTGAATGCTGCCATAATCCTTTCCTTAAGTTCATCTTTGATGTTACAAGAAATTTTGTTGGTTTGATACTCAACTGTGCCCCACACATAATAATTAAACGGGTGACAGTCTGGTAATATGGGTGGCCAAATATAAGGGGTGATGCCGTCAAAGAAATTGTCTGTCCGGCATGAGTGGGTTCGCTTGCTTGTGTCGCATGGTTCAGAGTCCTGTTACCAGCAACCGTAATGTTGACCCAGGGCAGAACTACCTCCACAAGGTCCTTAATGTAGGCATCCGTGTAGACTCTGAAGCCCTCATCAGCAAATTCGGGATTTTTTTTCTTATCAGAACGATCAGAGTGTGTTTTCCGAGCTACCGTATTTTTGTAATCACCATTAAACTCATCCAACCCTTTCCGAATACTCTGAACTCTCCTCAGATTGACAGGTTAACAATTTGAAATTTTAGTATTGGAGCTTCCGGCATTACTATATGCCGTTTCCAAATCTCTGGCGCAGTGAATTGCGTCATGGTGCTCTTTTTCTCACAGATGTTGCCCAAATGACCCCAGGATACTTTGCAGTCGATAAAATCAAAAACAAACAACGAGCAAGCGCAGAATTAGAATAGTTACAATTACCCATCGCACGCTATATATATATATATATATACCACCGTAGTTTAATTATACAACAAATATCTCTTTTTCCACATATCATTCTTCCTTTTCAATATGTTTTATTCGACGGAGATTATTAATCGTATAAGTTCGAACAATGTACAGTGAACCACGATCTATAATTATAGTTATAAATCCATCTTCATATACATGTTTATTTCTGTGTATATACCCGTTGTTAAATTGCACATACACACAACATATATGCGCACACATATATATACACATATAGATAGATAGATAGATAGAGAGAGAGAGAGAGAGACATACATACATACATACATACATACATACATACATACATACATACATATAAACACGCGCGTGTTCGTGTGTGTGTGCATGTGTATACTTGTGTGTGGAGGGAGAGATTTAAATTAAACAGAAGAGTCCACAGATTCTGAGATACGCACAAGTACGCGCACGATAGCTTAAGAGACTTAATCCGACATTTATGCAAGCTGACGTGCCACGTACACGACTCAGAGAAGGTGAGGTTTGTTTACACGCTTCTACCGAGACAAGGTGAAGCAAGCGAATCTCAACAGAAAAGTTTCCATACATAACTGAGGATGGTATGTGTCGGCATCAGGCTCTGTTCAGACAAGTGGTCGCACGTCACATAAGACAGAGTTAGGAGGAGAAAGTAAAATATTAGAGAGATATGCTAAAAGAAAAAAAAAGGAAAGGTTATAGCCAAATGAAGGAAAGAAATGTTCGCAGTATTTTTAAGAGAAAAAAAAAAACAAAAAAATTGGTGTATGGTAAATGAGAAAAAAGAGAGAAAGGTAGAACAAAGGAAAAGAATGTCGGAGAGGGACAACGAAAAAAAAACGAGGAAAATGAAAAGTAATCTGTAAGGTGAGGGGAAGGAAGAAAAGAAAAATATACATTTGTATAATTTCAATCTGTTGTTCTCATCATCTTGGTTGATATATATATATATGATTATAGACACAACATTTCGACCAAGTATCCTATGCTTATTACCATGACCAGGTGTCAAAAACATGTGACATTGAATATAAAAGCTTCCAAAAACATTACTAATATCCTTCAGAATTCTAACGCAGTGAAAATAGGAGTTGATCATGCATATGTTACTGTAGGTACTTCAAAAAAACAAAATACCCACAGTTTAAAATTAATTTTTGAAAAGGAAAAATCTGTCTTGACGCTTATATTTTAGCTTTAATTTCAAGCTAATAGATTAAATTTTATATTTCCGATAAACGCAATACGTTGCTGTATTTCAAAAGTAAATTTAAAACTAATTTAAAAAGACTAAGAAATTTTTTGTTGGGCTTTTGTTTTTTGGTAAAATAGCTGTAAGCCAAATTTTTAGTCGTCTTTCATTTTAATGTAATTCTCTTTGTTAAAAAAATTTCCAAAAATAAAGCATACTTTTCTGAAATGTTATTTGAGGAATAATTGCTGATTTAAAATATAATCAATCTGATTTAAAAACAAATATTATTTATTTAATTTTAAAAAATCTCAGAAATTCCATTTTTTTAACCCGACAATTAGCTATTTATTTAATGCGTTCACGGGTTTCACACATTGACACATTGATACTTATCTAATGTTGTTCTAGCGTGGTCGGGGCTTGGGACTTAATAGAATTAACGCGAGCGCCTTGTATATATAATTTTAAGTACTCAGTAATCATAGAAATTTAAGCAAATATTCTCCATAATGTAATGTTTCATTGAATTTTAAATATTTTGATCTCTAAATTTACCTTAGTTTTCACTCTGATTTTCAGTTAATGCCGTGTATGGTTGACCGTATATAAAAAATCGGTACGTTTATAAACAGAAAAATAAATTCAAAATTCTTTTTAAAATATTAGTCTTTGATGATTTGAACTAAGATTTTCAATTTAGGATTAATATAATTTTCACTTAATAACAATATCATCTAAAACGCTGAATTTAATACATAATTTTAAAAGATTTAAAACTCAATAAATTTTTCTAATTGAAATTTTAAAAAGTGAAAACAATTCTTCTAAAAATTCATTATTCATCAAAATGTTTTTTTTTTTCAGATTATAATGTCCTTAATAAATCTTATTTATAAATGCGATTAAAAGCTTTTCTAATTAAATAATGTTCTATTGCATTCTTTATTTTAGGATTCAGTGCAGATTTTTGGTAAATAGTGTTTCTCTTTGACAAAAACAAATTGATGTTTTAAATTATCCAAAGAGTCCTGCTTTTAACTAATATAAATATGAAAAGGCTGAAATTTTATTTCTCGAAAGTCTTGAAAATTTCTAAGTTCTGAAAATTTCATTAAAGTCCGATAATTATTTGATTTTTACAAGAATTTTCAAAACAATGTATTTTTAACGCTGAAAATCCCTATACTGATCCATCTGACGCAAGAAAAACAAAATTTTAATCATGATTTCGAACGTGTTACGATTAAAAAATTTAATAAAATAAAAATCTTGGATCTTTCCTCTTACTATTAACATAAACATTTAGACGATAAAACTTTGTTTTTATCAAGTTTGTGGCTTTTTCCTGATGTTATGCTCTTTTTAGAAAATATTTAAAGGTACCTATGTTATTGTCACCTAGTGATCTTGAGTTGAATACCTGGATCAAGTAGTGAAAACAGTCATAATGAACAATAATTGACATCACAAGGACAAAATAACACAATAAAAATAGATATCCAATATCAGCTTACCAATGGACACGTGATAATGACAAGGGGTTATTTGGTAGAACGGTTGTATCTATAACATCTATATATCAACCAATATTAGAACAGTTCGAAATAATACAAATATTACTAGTTTGGAAAAAAAAAGCCAGTAGCCTCATTTACTCATCTCTCAAATTAAACACTAAATTAAGAAAAACATTATAATTAAGACTGAAAAAGAAGGAAGGCGGTGAAAGGAATGTAGAAAATGGAAGGAAGAACGAAAACGCCGATAGAAAGTTGTCAAATTAAGAAAAATAGCGGGAGAAAAAGATGGATGAAAAAAGGTGAATTGAAAAGGAAAGCCTGGAAGAGGATGAAGTAAAAACAACGGCTTAAAGAGAGGCTGAAGAAAGAATAATAGTGTTGTCAAGATGGAGGTTTTGCAAAAATGTACATTGATTCATTCCAACCATTGTTTAATTGTTGTAGGCGTCACTATAGACACAAATTTACAACCGACTACCTTCTGGCAATCATCAGGAGTCCATTATTATTAGCTAATATAAGATATCTTGTATCCATGGATTATTCTGTTATTTTGTCTCTAGAGTGTTGTTCTTTGTTTGTTGCAAATGGATATGAGTATAACCTCAGCACGGAAGATTTTAGAGACTTATTCCAGGACAAAAAACTATGCCTTGACGCCGGTAAATACGGTAAGTTATCTTCGAGCAGCTTTTTTCCACGAACCGCTGCTCCCAAGTGGATGATTCCCCAATCACTACAATCTTAACCTATTCAAGTTTAGTATTAACCGTTATCTTCCCCACATATCTGCATAAACATTTCCTATTATTCTGTTACCCTCTGCCTGGAGTGGCTCCCGGGCTTTGTACAGGGTGATCGTCACTGTAAAAAAAAAAACATTTTGGACGTTGTACTCTTAGTTTTAAACGTGATGTCTTATTCCGGAATTAGCAGTAAAAATGTCTGTAATAAATTGGCGTTATATTAAACAAAAGCAAACTTCAGTTTAGATCTACAGACATGTCACTAATAGACGTGACTTTGCATATAAGTAATTACTTACTGCTCAAATCATCTGCAAAACTACGGTTTGAAATATGCAGAGAGAAGTAAATTTGTACGTTTGGTTCTATTAAGCCTCATAAAATTAAAGAACGTTTTAGGAAAAAAAAATCTATGATTTAATATGCAGTTGCGTGTGTGATGGTCACTGTGCTACGCTGTTAAATCAGCCATGCTTTCCTCTTTTATTAGTTTATATTTAATCTATTTTATTTTGGGACATGTTCTTCAGCTTGCATTGTGGTGTATGGAGGATTTAAAGAGAAAAAATATCGAGATTTCTATAAATGGAAACAAATAAAAGACAGCATTTTTTCTCTCTGAATAAGAGCAATTATGAAGAAACGGAATCTTAGACCAGTTTACCTTTTTTTTTTTTATTTTTGCCATTTTTGGCAATTTCACCAAGGCGCCGAGAAACGGAAAAATTTCGTTAGAAACAAAGAAAAGATTTGCTGGATTGCTATGTGGTATCCATCCCCTTATATGGCAGTGAATGCTGGACAATTTCCCTAAGGATGTGGAAAAAAATTCGAATCATCAGAAATGTGGGTCTGTAAAAGGATACTGAATTTTTTATGGACGGAGCGACTAAGCAGCAAGGAAGTCTTAAAGAAAATGGCACCAGAAAGAAGACTTCTAGTCAAAATCAGGAAAAGCCTATGTTACTCATTATGTGTCCAATTCCTGAGTAACATAGGGATGATGGAAATAGAGACAAAAAGCGGCGAACCACTTACCTGGTGAGCTTGTGTGATTGGATGGCTGAACTAGAGGCGGGGGCTTTAGAAAAAAGAAAAAAAAAACAGCTAAGAGCAAACACGAGATAGAAAGTTGTGGAGAGACATGATCACCTATGTCCTGAAGCACTTTACATGTTCTCTTTTTTATTGTTTCGAGTTTCCAGAAAATCTACTTCAGTTTCTGGTACCTTATTCTTCGTGGATTTATGAATACATATACTTGGTGAGTACTTACACAAAATATATCAGAATATATGGATATGCTCGTAACGTAGCGGTTCCCAACGAGGAAAGTAAACGTTCAAATTTATCAAATGTACCATTGAAAAATGCATGAATGTATGTCTTTTCTCCTCCCTTATATGAGTTAAATATCAGAGTAAATTGGTCTCTCTAGCTTTGGATGCTTGCCAATCTAGGAGGCTACGAAAACCAGAGCAATAACAACTAGAAACACCTGGATAATTGATTGTTATGAGAATATAAATACGTATATTGTTCATATACATGTATGTTAATGTATATAATTTATTTTGTCTATATTTCTGAGATGAGGTATTATGTACATTATTTACATTATTCGGGCTATTGTCTTTGTCGCCATATTTATGGATCTAACCTAATATGCTACGCCACAAAAATCTCCTGAGCCGACCAAGCATAGAAATAAATACAATATGGGAACCAGTAATAAGGAGTGCCAGAGAAAAGCAATGATAACAGCAAAGTTGCAATATGAGCTCTGGTAAAAACATGTATTGATAAAAGCAAAATTGCAATATGAGCACTGGTAAAAATGGTTGCTGAAGACATTAGGTTTATAATAACCAGAAATTCATACCCAGATGTCCTCAAGGATCACATGGCACAGTGGATAAAGGCGTTGGTTAGATCTAGTAAGAGGACCCAAAGAGTGTGAGTTCAATACCCGGTTAAGTAGAAATTAACAGGAGATAACTGATAACTGACATCCATCAAACATGGCACGTGGAACTAGACCAGAGAGCGACATTCCAACCACCTGAAGAAGGCCGGAGCGTACAACGGCCGAAACGTTGTGATAAATATGGCGACAAAGATGAAGACAATAGTCCAAATAATGTATAACTTATTTTTGTCATTCATTTGAATGCCTCCAAAATAAAACTGCTCGCTTTCAATTGTCTGAGAGAATCTTTTTTACCTTCCATCCGCAGTTTTCCTCTTTGGTACCTAGACTTTACGAATTTATGCGCAGTAATAGATTGGCAACAAGGTCTAATTTTACAGTTGAAATGCAATGGAAAATGGAAACCTAAGTTCTATTCTGACCGTTTCTTCTCTCGTACTTCTCGCTTGTGGAATTCTATTCCGGCTTCTTACTTACCAATCAACTTTGATCTTCAAAAATGAAAATGTAATATCAATCGTTATCTTCTGTCTTATTTTCTTGTTATCTCTTTAATCATGTTTTCTGTTTCTCATACCCAATAAACCCCTTACCTTAGTGGCTTTATTGCCTTGCCTGAAATGAAATGATTAAAAAATTACCTTACTTTGCCTCTCGTACTTTGGAAAATTCCAAGTGCGTCGATTATTATAGGCACGACTGATTTTGCTATTAACCCTTTTTCTTCGGTGCCTATGTTCATAAATATTTTCTGATATTGCGATTTCTTTCCTTTTTATCATCTGGCTCGCAGATATAATCATATCTACAACTTGACAATCCTTCTCGATTGGATAATGTGTTCGGTCTGGACCATTATATCATCTCTATTTATGACTTTTTTTTTATTTTTGCCTGCAACACATTTTGATTTGAGCTGATACTGGGTGACGATCCCAGTGTGCAATATGTTTCGGAAATGCTTGAAAATCATGCTATGGATTGGCCAAAGTTTTTGATGGAATTGTTTGTCTTTTTTAAGCCGTAAATGGTTCTGCTAGCATCATAACCGAAGGATTGAAGGTTCTGGCCTTTTTTTCAAACTTTTGATGCACTCTCTTCAGAAAACAGGAATTTCGGTTCGGCAGACTTGCATATAAGTCGTCTCTTTGGGTATGAAGGAAATCCAAATATACTTAAGTAGGTGCCTGCAAAAGAGATTGGCTAGCCATTCAAACTAACAGGCATATGCGGATACGAGTGACCAGTTATACATGACAGAATAAAAGTCTTTTGCGCTCTCACGTCTTCCTCTTCAGTCTGCATGTTGCAACCACTTATAATGTACAGTCTCATTTCTTTCTCCATAGATACATCAGTGTCTATTTCACTTCATTTTCCATTTTTCCAGATTTGATCAACATTTACTCGTTTATTTCTTCTTCTTCTGGGCACGTCTTAGGCCGTATATATACATTAGGTGGCTTACTTTTTTGTAATGGTGAACTTATATCCTTTAAAATTTTTAAATATTAGATTCGGTGGCACTATAACTGTGATAAATAAAATACATAGACCTCATCTGATAATTCCTTCACTTGGAACTTTTGTTAACGATTCATTGGTTAAACCAACTAAAATCATTCAATTGCATATTCTTGCATATTGTTTTTATATACATTGCTTGTTGAGGTAATAAATTTCTATTCAATCAGTTAAATGCATATGTGATCCATGTTTATATGATCATGTCTCTTTCAATTAATGACTGACTAGACTGAAGATTTTCCAGCAGTAAGATGTCGTTTCTTTCAGTGGTAGACCGGTTGCCAACAAAAGCTATAGGATCCATTTTTTCTTGCTATTCAGTCCATAGCTGCGGGTGAAGAGTTGGATTCATACTTTTTCCAAGGGTATTTGGAATTGGAATTCCGTATTCCGATTTTACATTCCGAGCCGATATCCATTTTATCACTCGCACTATTTCCTTTATTGAATTTAAAATATTTCAAGATTGTCTCTTTGAAAAACTGGTTTTTTAGTTGGAGTTTTTAGATGAATTATCATTAAAATATGCCTTACTATTAAGACCAAAATGCTCATCTTAATTATACAGGATGCGGCAAATGTACCTCCCACATAATGGTAAGACATTAGTCCGATGAAGACACCATTGCCAGTAATGTCTTACCATTATGTGGGAGGTATTTCTGTGACATCTTCTATATACATATGTATTTGTTTTTAATAATTTTCAATTTTTCTGTGGAGTTAAACATCAATCTCACTACGGTTTCGTTAGTCATTGACAATTTCGGACATATCGACATCCATATATCGGTGATTATATTGTGCACTTTCCGGATGTCAATCCATTTGACTTCCGTTATTTTCGTTTTCATTTGCCTTCCTTCAGCAACACGAGACTAATGTAGAGCAGGTCATTTGATTATCTAGTTCCCCTTTTCCATCTTTCTGGTCTTCTGGTAAAAAAAGTTCATTGCGTTCCATAGACTCTTCGTCTTTTATTTATTCAATAACGATATCCCACATCAAGGTTAAGATTTCATTCAGTGTATAGATTCTCGCCAATGTTCTGTGTATATTATCTTCGGAGGGGTGCCAAAAATTCCTCGCTTCTCAAATTCTGAGAGTTATTTTAGTACTAAATTTTTGCTTTAAAATACTAAACTGCAAGATCCTTGTAATTATTTTTAATTTATTTCAGATCACTGACTGAACCATATTAACAATAATTTTAGAATTTTCAAGAGTTCTAATACTGATTGTCATGAAGTTACTGTTCCTGCAGACGAAAATTCTGAAGGATATGCATGTGTGCATGGCGGAACCATTCAGTGATCATTGTGCTCACCTGTAAAAACTTGTGCCAGCTTCCATTTTGCAGATTTTGAGACACATGATGCAGCACGTTCAGAGAGAAATTCAACTGTGTCAACCTTGAAATTGTTGATCATTAAATTTATGATCAGTTCTGATATATTTTAGGTATCCTAGGAACATATTAATTAATGACCAGTTGTGAATACAGAATTTTTCAAACAAATTGATGCCAAAAGTTTCAAATGCCGACAAGAAACAATGATCCCCGAGTTGATTTGTAACATTTTTCGCATTCTAGTGTTAATATTTTGGAAAAATTCGTTATTGTTGATGAAATATTATTACTGCACTATTAACCTGAGACCAAACAACATGAAATACTGCTACTTGGGTTCTCAACAGTCACCAAGAAAGTTCATGGCTACGATATTTTGAAATAAGGATGGTATTTTGGTGATGGAATATCTTGAGTATGGTTAAACATTTAATCCATAATATTAATCTATTTTGCTGTAGAGTTTAGAAGAAGCGTCATGCAAAGAAAACGTACAGGAAATGATTCTATTTTTGCAGAACAATGCACCTTTTCGTATAGCTGGTAGAACGATGGAGTTTTTAAAGAATTTGAATGATTTTCTCTGCATCCTACTCACCAGACATTGCTCATCTATTTCTTGTTTCCAAACCATAAAAGAAATTTCATTTTCGTATAATTCGAAAGTGATATACAGCAACAGAACTTTACTGACCAAAACAGATTTTTTCTTTTAAAAGCTTAGAGAAACTTGAGAAAATGCTGTGCCAAGTGTGTTGAACCACGGGATGTATATATGCCTTCTTCTGTATGTATCTTGTAGTTAATGTTTGTCTATCTGTTATTTCTCCCAAATCTACAAGCCATACCTCCTCATTATTTCTTCCTGGTGTTAAGTATAAGTTTCCTTTTTGGTTCCATTTTCTCTAAAATTTCCTTGTTGCTTACATGTTCGCTCCATGTTATCCTCAGCGTCCTTCTGTAAAAATACGTTTCTGTTGCTTCAAGTCTCTCCTTCATCTTTGTGGAAATTGTCCAGCACTCATCGCCATACAGGAGAACGTGTATCACATAACAGTTTAGTACCGCTTTCCTTGTGTCTAGCGAAATATTTCCATTTCTTAGTACTCAGTTTAGCATTTGTAATGCATCTTTTTTCTATCCCAATATGCCATCGTAATTCAGTGTCACTTTCTGTTCTCTGTTAAAACACCAGATATTTTAAATGTCTGCACTTGTTTGATTCTGTTATCTCTGATTTGCAATTAACTCTTTGGGCTCTTTCTTTTACTAATTCCCATTATGTATGTATTCTTGCAGTTAAACATTAATCTTTTCTACTCGCATTCCTTAATTATCTTCTGTAGAAGTTGTAGTTTTCTTCCTGTGTCTGCTATCAATATCTTATATAATATGTTGTTAAGATTGTGGCTGACAGTAATGCATCCTGGTAGGAATATTGTTCACTCGGAATCGCCTCGCTGTATAAGTGATTCAGATTGAACTAGAAGTCCTCTAATACATTATATACTTTTGTTGTTGTTGTTGTTGTTGTTCCTGGAGAATCTGGTTTTATGTTATGTCTTTCTTCCTTGGTGAGCCTCTAATTTTTTTTTTCTTTCTTTTTTTTTTTTTAAACGTCATGTTTTGTGCGTTTTGCATTCAGCGTGATCAAATACTTTTCTAGTCTTATTTTTTCGTCAATATTTTTAGTTTCTTTCACAGCCGCAACCATTCTTTCCAGTTTCCTTTCTCAAAGAATATTTTTGATGAACAATATCATTTATATCTCAACAGATATTGTACATCGTAAACTACTCTTTTGCCATTAAGCTATAACAGAAATCCTCACAAAAGAAACACTTGGCTCCATGGAAATTTTAATTCCAATAGTCAAAAGAGCATTTCCCAAGCTGGTTTATCATTCTCACTGGTCATGGCTTACTTTTTGCTTAGAAACTTTGACATCATCATTATTTTACCTGCGTATATCAAGTCATTCAGGCTTGTTATGTTGCTGGACTCAATATACTGTAAATCTTTGACATTTTTGACTCCAGCTTTTATTTTACCAATACCGACCTATAAGAAATAGTTGTGATCTCTCTTCACGCAACTTTTTTAATATACTTTTTTTTTCTCTTCTGATGACAGTTTGTAAATCTTGTTTCGAATTTGAATTTGACGTTTACCCTTGTCGTCCGCCATGTTTTTAATAGACTGGTTTCTATATTACTTTCCGGTGATTTAGAGATAAATATTCTCCAAGGCAATTTCTTGTACTCTCACTTTCCATTCTTCGTATTTTATCTTTCTAATAACATATCATCATTATTAATATCGTCGTTATCATTATTATCATTATCATTATCATCATTATCATCATCATTATTATTATCATCATTATTATTATCATTAACATCATTATTATTATCATCATTATTATTATCATTAACATCATTATTATTATCATCATTATTATTATCATTAGGACAATAATTATTATCATCATTGTAATTATTATTATTATTATTATTATTATTACAATTATTTCACCCCCAAATAAGGCAATAAAGATATTAAGAAACAAGTGGTTACTGAGGGTGAAAGAACAAGAAAATGAGAAACATTATTAAGGAGAGAAAACAATAAAAAGAGCAGGAATTAAGAAGGCAGAAAATAACGATTGTCACTGCATTTAAACTTTGAAGACCAAACGAAATTCGAAAGCAATGATCACGAAGAGAGTTCCACAAGCGAGAAGTGCGAGAAAAGAAACTGATAGCATAGAACATGTGGTGATATATAGCAGTTTCAATTGTATAATGATGTGACGTAGCTACCAATATAGTGCTGCACTTAATTTTGTAAAGCTGAGTTACCAAAGCGGAAATTTCATCAGAACATTTACCCTGAAAATATTTATAGAAAAGGTTATATTATGACGGTGGGAAAATGAAGCAGATACCAGGTCAGGACCGATAATATTGCATATTCTTCTTTGGATTTTATCAAGAATATATAGAATAGATAGCAGGAGACCCAGACCATATGTGACAGCAATATTCATTCATGGACAAATGGTAGTCTTATAAATGTATACGATAGATTCTCGATAGATTCTCGATAGAAAAATTATCCAGAACGACTCACTGAATCAATTTTCCTAGTAGCAGACCTATTATTATTGTTGTTCGTGATTACTTTTAGTAAATTTATTTTTATGAATCATCATCGTAATTATAAACTGGCGCAACAGTTTTTAGATTATTATCATTATTATTGTTGTTGTTGTTATTGTTGTTATTAGCAATAGTAGAAATAGTAGTAGTAGCATAATCTGTTATCATTTGAATAATCAACTGTTAATACTATTTTTTTCAATAATGATTGCTATTATCATCAGTAATATTGTTATTTCTATCCTGGGTTGTCTAACTCATTACTCTTATCAGCACCTGATCTCGCTTCACGGAAGTAAACAATATAAGTGACCATTTCAGAAAATGATAAATGAAAAAATAAAGGAGGCAGAGTTATTGCGGG
Organism: Acanthosepion pharaonis; assembly: GCA_903632075.3. Lineage (NCBI taxonomy): Eukaryota > Metazoa > Mollusca > Cephalopoda > Sepiida > Sepiidae > Acanthosepion > Acanthosepion pharaonis. The sequence continues at coordinate 929,111 of CAHIKZ030003813.1, forward strand.
ACGGGAAAAGGGGGAAGAGAAAGTCAAGGAAAGAAGAGAAAGGAAAGAGATCATCTAAGAACTATTCGGAGTAAAACAAAAAGAAGATGAGACTATCATTGTCTCGCAACAACATTATTCTTCTTCTTTTATGTGCCGTGTCCCTGCAGGACGTAGGCGATCATGGCTGACCCTTGTAACTCTTAATAAATTTTATATTTCTGTTATTTCTCCTAAACCCTATTCCGCCATTTATTTACTCAAGCTCACTAAGTATACTATGTGTTGTTTTCCTCTATCCCTCTTGCCTTTAATGGTGAGTATCAGATTTTACAAGCCACATTATGTGCCCTAGAAGCCTCAACTGTTTCTTCCTGCTGTTAAGCATAAATTTCCTTTTTGTTTCCATTTTCTCTAAAACATTGTCGTTGCTCAGAAGTTCGGACTATGATATCCTCAGTATCCTTCTGTATAACCACATGCTAGTTCATTCTTTAATCCGGATAGCGGCTCGGATTGAGGAATCGGAGAGCCGAGTTCGAATTCCAGTCGAATCCATTACATTCACTTATGTGCTAATATCCTTGGAAAATGTATGAATCCTCTTCTTCTCCACCCATCTATGGATAAATAGCAGTACAGACCGGGTTCTATAGCCTTGGATGGCAACTGGTCTACTGCAGAAAGAAATGGCAACATACTGCGAGGAAAAATCTGCCTCGTCAGTCTTATATCGAAAGATACATGATCGCCTAAGCGTGTATCACGCATGGCACATGACTGACTGAGTTCATTAGACGTCGCTTCCCTGACTGAAAGATGATCAAATTTCAAATCTGAACTGTCTTTTTGAAATGCTACATTTACAAGAACATATATTCAGTTGAAATACAGGAGTCATAAAAATGACTTCAAAGGCCGAGACATAAAGGGAAATTTAGCCTAGCAACACAGTTACCCAATTTTTGCGTATATGTATGTGCATTGTAATTCAATGACAGGCTTAAAAATATTTCTACAAAATTTTAAAAAAAAACTTTAAAAGTAATTCTTTATTACCAAAAGAAATTAATACATTCTTATCTGATTGTTTACGGTTTAAAAATTAAGTTATTTTTTTGTCTTCCACTTTGAGTATTAATAGCGTAATGAGAAATTATTTGAAGAAAAAAGTCCAGAAGTGGAAAGACGACAATGCTTAAAAGGAAAATGCGTGAGTGAATATATAGACATCTAGGAATAGGTGGAGAAAAGAATATTGGAACTCTAGGAAGAAGAAAAATGCCACCAACTTTCTCTCCCAAATTGCGGTGAATTGCGCGAGGAAAATGAATAAAGAAAGAATATTTATCAATCTTCACGTGGAAATGAGATAAAAGAAAAAAGACAAACACAGACAAACGTGCCCGCAAGAAGCTGATTTTTCCATGTCACTGTTTTTTTTTTAACTATCTTCACTCTTCGTTAATGTTTAATGTTTTAAAAGCCATGATTAAAATTGAAATGAAACCTATACACTGTTGTTCTTGAGAATATATAACAAACATTAAACACTATTTACTAGTGTTGAAACTTGACTAATGCATGGAATAATAATGCAACACAAAATGTACTTAGAACAAAATGTATTGAAACAAGAAAGTGTACACAATATTTACATATAGTCTTTTGTATATTCCTGGTAAGACCGTTCCTGGAGAATGTGTTGACTGAGTTGCAGTCGGGCAGAGTCTCTGGTTGAATCTCTTGATTCCTCTTACTCTCTTCCCGGTACCAACCATATTTATATGGTCGGTACTCCACTATGCAAATTAAGTGGATCCTACCACAACAACTAGATAGCTTTGCAAGAATAATTTTATATTTACAACATTCTGAAAACTAATACAATTAGAACTAATGCAATATTTATAATTTACTAAGTTATAAAGAAATAAATATGAAGACAATTTTCTTATAATGTAATCCTTTACCATTTGAAACGTTTCAATGGGTTTTGAGACCAGCAAGAGAGACTATTAAGATATTAAAAAATATTCACATAGGCTCGCGAATTTCTTTCCTTCTTCGTCAGCTTCCCCTTTAATTTCCTTGAAAGGCAAAAAATATCACATAGGCTAGTGTCGTCAGGTCGTTGAGCGAAAAAACCTCAACGACCCGAAACGAACCACTTTTCATGGCAATACCGGTCGAGATCAAGACCACCATCTCACTCCACATTGATGTGGACAACGTTCACAACCTCACTCACGGTATGCTTCACCAGCTACGATACAGCTCTGGCCAGCAAGTCCACATATGCTGAATAAACAACGAAGTCACTAGGCAACACACGAGTATGGCCGTTGCAAACATAACGAGTCTCCTGGATCGCAGGCACCACTAAACCGATGGACAAATGATCACGAAGCCGGCGGTTAGCTTTTCTCCAATCTCTCAAGTCCCTCATTCAAACATGCCAACTTGACGACCATTTTCTAGCTATTAGGAACACACTGGACGAAAATCTGTTGTGGACAAGACCCCAGCAAATTATCTTAGGGTACCAAAGTCCCATGTCGGAAGTAATCCGCCTGACCTTGCCAATGCCACCGATATATGCTTGAAAAGTTAGTTTATTTGCCCTATACAGAGATGGGTAGAAGGGTACCGAGGCCCTCGGAGAACAATTCTTGGAAAGTTTTGTGAACTCAGGTGACTCAACTTGAGCCATCTGGTGCTCGGGAAAATTTTCTTTGGTGGTAGAGATGAAATCCCAAACTTTCAACCCGCCGCCGAAGTTCCGTATTAATTTATAATCCAAGAACCTTTTGCAAAGTCCTGGGGTCTTCTGTCGACTTCATTTCGACAATTATCTTGAAGAGAGGCCTCCAGATGAGCCACCTTCGGGAAGAAAGATCCTTCTCGAAGACCTAGCTGTTTACTTTCAAAATTTCTTCCATTTTAGGGAAGTCTTTTTTTGGAATGTGTTGGGGGTGGGAGATGGCGGAGCCCTAGTGTAGAAGTTTGCTGCAGCTTCGGCAGCTTCGCTCGGTTTGGAATATCCTGTATGGTGTGGAAATAGGTGAGGCAGCTTTTGACTTCTTCATTAATTCCCTCCATCACTGATAATCAGGGGCCTTTTCTGCGGCCATATTCTACTCCACCGCTACTGTTGGTGGTGTTGGTTTGACCTGTGGCGCCGGTTTTCGTTTAGGACATGCCTTGGACAAATGCTTCGTAGCACCTCAGTGGAGTCTCCTTCCACGATGGTGTAAATTTGCTGCCCTCGGAACACCAGCGTGCCGGAGATATCCAAAAGGTTTTGTGGGACATGGTTATATGGAGCACGAAGTCCGCCTTGTTCTTGATACCCGAGGCATCCCAACAGGTCCTTACTGGGCAAAAAAAGCCTCCAGTGGGTAATCTGTAATGCCATCCGCACCCCGTGCGGCGTTATTTTCGTTTTGTGGGTGTCCATATATTCGGTTTGTAGCCTCACCGATATTATCGTGAGGCTAAACACGGTCAGATTCTTTGCTTCCTCCTCAGTTGCCAGCAGGATGTATCAGATGTTTCATGACTCTCCACAACTTCCTATAATTTGTAGCTCTTAGTAGGTTTTGTCTTTTCGCCATCACTCCTAATCTCTGTTCTGCTATCCATTTACACAAGCTCGTTAGGTAGGTTACTCGCTGTTTTTATCTGCTTTTCTTACGTTCAAGATATCCCGTAAGTGTCGGATTCTCCAAACTCTTTTTCTTCCTTTTGAGTGCTAAAAACTTCAAATGTCTAGTTCTGAATCTACGTATAAGCGTTCTTTTGTTTCCATTTTCTCTAAAACTCCCTTGTTACTCATATGTTCAGTCCATGGTATTCTCAGCATTCTTCTGTAGAACCAGATTTCTGTTGACTCAAGCCTCTTTTGCATCTGTGAGGAAACTGTCCGGAAATTATTGTCATAGAGGAGTACCGACAAGTACTGATTTATAATGAAATTTTCTTGTTTCTTTACTTAACTTTTGGAAGTCATTTTCGCTATTCCAATTAACCCCGGTATCACATTTTCCTTCCTCCGTTAAAACACTTCCCACCAGCACAGGGAATGATTAAGTTTGGATTTATGAAGTAGAGTGAGGAATAGAGTGAAATATTGATAGTTTCGGGTGAAGTAAAATGGGGAAAAGGAGTTCAGAGAAAGATGTACTTGAATGTGAAGGGAGAGGTGTGTACGTATTTCGAGTCAAAACATTTTCATTTAAATATAAACGCATTGTCATTTTTTGTCATTCTTAAAATATTTTTGACGTGACTTCATTTTTTTTACCTTTTTCATTATGCCTCCCGAAACCTTTTTAATAAGTCTTAACATTTTTTTCCAGTTTATGAAGTGAAGTCTGAATTGATTATTTGTATATTTTGACATTTTTTTCTATTGGCATTTTTCAGAATTTATTATTTATATTCATTATTATAGATTGATTTGAAAATTTAGGTTTTGCATTGTATTATAATAGTCCCTATGGTTATCAATATTTTTCTTTCTTTTCACAATATTCACAATCAGTAACAAAGAGAAGAAACTTGTCAAATATTAAATATCACCGTTGCAAAAGATTAGGAATAAAACTGAAAGAACGGGAAAGGCTGGACAAATATCTACGCTTTGTAAAATAACTTAATAAGCTTTTCTATCAATACTTTCATGCTAATTGTTCTGATGAGCTTTCCTCTTTAGTACCTAGACTTTATGAATTTCATCCATAGCATAGCTTCCCACTGCCTTTTCTATAAATCCTTTCATGTTAATTGTTCTAATGAACTTTCCTCTATGCTACCTAAACTCTATGAATTTAAGTACTAAATAGGCGGAATGAGTTCATCACTTTAAAACTGAAATGTCGACATATAACCGTAAGTTCTATGCAAATAGTTTCTTCTACCGTTTTGTCTTCCGGTTACTTACTTTCCAGTCAAGTTTGAGCTTCAGAAATTTAAATGTTATGTCAATTTTTATTTTCTATCTTCTGAATTTCTATTCTTTTATTGTTCTTGCTCCTAAATAATGTTTTACTTTTTCTTACATTCTTTCATATTTATTAACGTTCTGCGCCTTCGTGGCTATTTTGCCTTACTTGGGGTGAAATGATTAAAAAATCTGAAACAGGAAGATGAAAATTATATCAATCTCTGTTGAAGCGTTTGGAGTATTTCCGAATATACGTACAAAGAGTTTGAAAGAGTTCTAAAAACATCTTAATAGAATTGAAAACATAATTATGAGGTATTTAATGCTCACCATCCGCAAGATGGAACTATGGGTATTAATGGGTTCTAGGAACTAGTAGCGGATTTTTAGGAACCGCTGTAATTTCTATACATAGCAGTGAAAGACAGGAAGTTCCTTCATAGATGAGATTTAAAGATGTACTTATAGAGAAGGATGCAGAAAAGTTGATGGCCGATGCATATATGCAATATATAGTTTTAAAGAAAATGTAAACAAAATAGACACATATATAGAATCAGAAAAAGGTTGCTGAAATTTCTAGGATGCATAATGAAGAAAGAGTGCTTGGAGAATTTGACACTTAGAGGACATATTGAAAACAAGAAGGACAGAGGAAAACATCAAGTAATTTACCTATCAAGATTTTGAATTTTTTTTTTTTTTTTACAGTAAGGTTCACCGTGTAAAAGACTCGGAGAGGAACTCGAGGTAGAGGGTTATTTATGCGGATAGGAGGGGAAGATAACGATTAACACTAGCCTAGAAGTGGTTAAGATTCTAATCATCGAGGAAACATATTTTGGGGGAGTCGATTTCAAGGAGAAGTGATTCGCGAGAAGAAGCTGTTCGAGTTGAATTTCTCACCGATAAAATACGGAGGAAATGTGGTTGTTTTGCTACCATGTAAGTGGCATGGCTTCTTGTCATGAAGGTTTAAAATGGCGGGGTCAGGGAATGTACTTCATCCGAGCACTTTCCGTGGGAGTAGCGACAGAGCAGTGAAAGACTTGCTACATACTGCCTCTGGGAGAAAGGTGGGGAGTCGAGATTAATTCGTCACCCACGCTTTTGGAATCTATCAAGTCTGGAGTGTGACGTCTAGGCAGATCCCGCATATATCTGACAATATGGAAGGCGGGCCAGAGAATGAGAGGGATAGTAATAGTAAGACAAACATTGTTTAGAACAAGGAAAGACAAGAAGTTATAGATAAATATGATCACCTACCTTCTAAAGAGACACGGTACGTAGATGAATAAGAATTAATACCAAATATCTTTGTATGTGTAATACCGAATATTTATGTTCATTTTTATAAGTAACTAGCCGAGATACCCGGCGTTGCCCGGGTGTATATGGCTGCAATTGTCTAGAAATGTCTGCCTACGTCACCGCGTGCATGCATCACCGTTGTTATACTAAGTTACGACCCCCTCATCTTTTTCATGGTATGTTCTTTGCAAGTGGTTGATTGTTCTTAATAAAGGAATTCCATCGATAAATCCTTCTTGTGCGGTCGTTGCTCGGGGTTAAATTGTTTCAATGTTTTAGATATTTAGTAAATTTCCTATGTCCGTAATAACTTTAAAAAAATATGGCATTGTTCACAAATCTAATAATCAAACAAGAACAGGGGTGAAGCGTCAGCGTTTGATACAAATGCAAATGGAAACGCATGTACGCCCCTCTCCTTCTTCATTGTAAAGCTAGGGTTAATAAGAGGTTTTTTGGAATGTTTTCCCTTTTAACGCTTCACTAATCATTCTGAAACAATCTTTATATCAAAGGTTGTTCGAATGCCAATTTAGCATGGAATTAGTCGAAGAAACTTTTGGCTAAATGGAAAAGCCGATTTTGGACCTAGTTTGTCTCAGATTTTGTCCACTTAACTGAAATAATCTAAACCAAACATTTGCACAAGAAAGTTTGCGCGTCATATTTACATAGTAAATTTGGAAAAAATCAGATGAAAAACCAGAGCGTTGTGGCAGAATAATGGGCTTTTTGAACAGTTTTTCGTGGTTTTTCATTATACGTGGAGGAGCGAACAGGACTAAAACTGCATTGTCTTATATTTTTTTTCGTATGATGGCAATTTTTTGTAATATATTTAAGGAAAATCAGATAAAAATGAGAAAGTTATTCAAGATTTTATTTTAAGTAGTATGAAAAACCCGACTTTTTCACAGGTTTTTGCAATTTTTTGTGTGAAGCCTATGTCGCAGGAAAACTATCAATCACTCTACATAAACTTCCTAACATGAGTTATGTTTTGCATTAAGTGCAAAGAACAGCAGTTCATCCAGTAAAAGTTTTGTTCGCATGTAACTTTGCCTTGGTTTTTGGAAAACGTCGTACCCACCTTCAGTTTTATCGATTTTTCTGCCAAACTAGGCGGGACTGGAGATTGAAAATTTGGGCATATGTGTAAAATTTCATCGAAATCGGTCGTGAAATATGAATGTACATAAATAATATACGCACACACAGACAGACAGACACACACACACAGACAGATATATAGAAAGACACACAGATATCATCTATTTTATAGATATAGATACCGGATTTTACAGTGGATATTAATAAACAGAATGGTGAAAAGGATGATGGAACAATGAAGAGCCTTCCTGTCACTTGATCTCCTGTAAAGGCCACCATTTAATGCTGGTGGGAATATCCCAATTGCACTACTACTACTACGACGACGATGACGACGAAATTATAATAATAATAATGACGGAGTGGGCCAATATCTACATTGGAAAATCTGCAACATTTACGGAAATGAACCTGCAAGAAATTGGTATGAACACAACCCAAACTCGGTAAAAGAGATAGAACCTGTAACAATTTTATGGATCTCAACAATACACACAGGCAGGACAATAAAAGCTAATCGCCCAGACATCGCGATCACAGACTGCAGAAATATTTGTGCATTCTCATTGACATGGCACTCCCAGCAGACTGTAATGTATTTTTGAAGTTCTTCAAAAAATCTATCAAAATACAAAGACCTTGATATCAAAGTTAAAAATGTGGCAAGTAAAATGTGTGTGATCATAGGGTTTTTTTTTTTGGGGGGGGGGCCTTAAAGAAATGAGTATACAACATAAATCAAAGGAAATAATAATAATAATAATAATAATAATAATAATAATAATAATAATAATTTTGAAAATAGCACTTAAGTATATACAACCGCCACAAAATCAGTAAGAAAACTGAAACAAGAAGAGAAAAAGCTAGGAAAAAAAAAGCAAATAGAATAAAGCTGGAGGCAAACACCTCGACATAGCCAGTTCATTCCCCGGGGCAAAAATGCCGATGTAGATCAATTCGCAACCAACTAGCTAAGGAGTTCAGGAGACTAAATGGTTTATTCTTGCTGCACAGGAGCAGAGTCAGCTTACATGAAACCACCAAGCTAATATCTTTCATAATAGTACGAATCTAAAAATGTAGCTTTTGCAAAGAATATATAGAAACTTTACCTTATCAGTTCACCTTATCCCAACATTGCTCAATACTGAAACTCAATGAGTACAAAGACCGTCATGACAAGGTAAGTCAATATTCGTATTAGATGATCTGTCATCATTACGGGATAAAAACAGATGAAAACTAGTATGAACACAATTCTGAATCCATAGTTAAGGAAGCAGATGTTACAATCCTCTGGAGTATTTTCTGTCAAAACAGGCCGAACAGTACAAGCAAATTGTCCAGACATTACTACCAAAAACAGAAAATAAAAATGTTTGCACACTGATTAACATGAGTGTACCAAGTGACAAAAAACATCTCTGAAAAACTGCTATAATCAATTCACACCAATCAAGGCGATAATGCAACAAAGACGCAAGGGGCTAGTGGGGAAAGAACCGGAAACTCAATCCTAAATAAGAAATAATGGATAAATTTCTACTCTCTGAAACAGACGATAAGCGAACCTATGGAAGCGTAAAGAATATTAAAACTAAAACAGTTTCTGTTGTGGTTGGAACTTTGGGTCTGATAATGAACAGCAACAAATCAACAAAATTCCTGATGCAAAATCTCTTCAGGAAATCTAAAAAAAATGGCCCAAACAATCACAACCCATATCCTGCGAAGAACTTTGTTCATTTTACTTTGTTTTTTTTTGTTTTGTTTTTTTTTGTTAATAGCTATTCCTTATTTACTTATGTGGAAAGAATAAAAATTCGTACCTCTCGCTTGTCCTAAGTCATTATCCATGATCCATCACATGATTATAAAACAAATCCAGGTCAAAAATATTTTTTAATTAATAATATTAAAAGAAACTGAACAAGACAGATTGTTCTTGAGAAAAGCGAAAAGTTGCTTTGTCTATTTGAAGACGGACTCACGCCATTCTTTTGTAATCTTAAAATCAGAGATAATCATAATCAATCCGAAAAATTTCAGAACATCTAAAAGATAATTCTTATGAAAGAATATCATTATAATATCAGTTCTGCAATCATCCGGAAACCGAAAATGGCATGTAGTAATGAGAAAGATAGAAGCAGTGTAAATGACATTTTTATCTTTAGAATGCAAACATATGAAAAATGGTGAGTAAGGAAACTTTCAATCCTTCAAATTATGTTGCCAAGGAGAAATAAAATGGCATTCCTATGAAATACGAGTAGCAACACCAACGACGAATCACAAAGAGACAAAAACGTTTAATTAATGTTAATATGTATAGTGAACACAATGTCAATCTGACTTCATATTCGACTTTTCACAAGACATTTAATCTTGATCTACCATATAGCTTGAAACTCGAATGAATACAAATGAATAAATTAAAAACTGCTTTTCAAAACTTGTTTCTCTCGTTTTACAATAGTTTATGTATTTATCGATGTGTTTTGTGCGTGTGTGTACCTGAACGCGCGCATGCGTACTAGATATGAGTTATCCAATACATTAAAATATATCTCTCTTTTCTTCATGGGTAGAGTATTGTAGTTTTTTCACACACCAGAACGCAAACAAAGACTTACACTCAAAACAACATACTGAAATAAAACCCTTATATATATATATATATATATATATATATATATATATATATATATATATATATATATATATATAGAGAAATGTATAAAGCTAGAAAAGAGAAAGCCATAGATACATATATACATATAGCCATATATATATATATATATATATATATATATATATATATATATATATATATATATATATATATATATATAAAAAGGGAGAGAAATGCCTTCCACATATGCCTGCCAGAAATACCTCGAACATAATGGTCAGGCATTAAATGCAGATAAAGACACCATTGCCACTAATAATTTAACATTATATGTGAGATATGTCTGCATATATATATATATATATATATATATATATATATATACTCATAGATAGGTAGATAGATACAAATAGGTATATATGCTTAGAAAAGTTCAGAGTGGAATATATATATAGACAGATAAATACACATCGGTTGATAGATACATAGATACAGGTATATAGATATATAGAGGCATATATAGGGACACTTGGAAGTGTTGTAATGGTTGGTGCGCTGAGTAATGAGTTCGATCCTCAAATTATGTACTGACACACATCCCCTCGTCCGTTTAAGATAAATCTATTCTAGTCGGATAAGAAGTTATTAACATTTTTATTTATCTATTCACTACAAATCCTCGTTTATTTTTTATTTTTTCTTTCATTTTGAGCAATTCATTTCCAAAAATCTACGAGACTGAAAATATTAGCCTCCAATAAATTGCTGGTCAACAAATTTTGTTCAGCGTAAAATTTGTTAATATTATATGCATATGCATATGCAAAAACGTTATTTTAATAGTTACAAGTGTTTAACGTGTCATCCCTTACAGTGAAATTAGTGTCAACCGCCCAAGATTAAGAAGACCTATTAATGAAAAATCCGACAGAAATCGAACTTTTTTCCCATCTTTTCTGTCAATGAAACCACATTTTAGCCGAAGACTGCCCTAACAAATAAGACACGTGTAAGGTTCAATTGCCTTATTACGAAATACACATAACTAGTTACAACCTTGTGAAGTCCATATCTGATAATTTTATTTTCGAAACGGAAATCAAAAGAAATTCTAAGAAAATAATGTATTTTTTTTAATCTGACTCCATTATTATATTACATTTATAGTAATAAGTTGTATTAAAAATCCATTAAAGGCTTAACACACAAATACACGCGCGCATACGCTCACTTGGATCTATCTATATATATATGTGTGTGTGTGTGTGTGTGTGCGCGTGCGTGTTGGTGTCTATGTCTGTGTCTGTGTGTCTGTGTCTGTGTATGTATGTGTGCAATTAAAGTGAAAAATAAGAAAGAACCGTTAGGTTAATAATCCGAAGTTCTTTACTATTTTTTGTTTTTATTTTTAAAAAACAGTGCTCGATACGCAAGTAGAGCCTATATTATAATTATTTTTTTTAAATGCGCTTGGGAATGAGACAGAGCTAGGTATTTTAATTTGATTTAATTTCTAATTGAACTGGAAGTTTTTAGCGTCTGTTTTTGAAACATGGTAATTCCTATGTAGCGATGAAATCATATTTTAAAAAAAAAAATAATTATATATCTATATATACATGTGTATATGTATATTATATATATATATATATATATATATATATATATATATAGTTGGATAGATGTCAGTTTGTGACCTGGGTTTCACGCTTTAGCGATCGTCAGACAAAAAGCGTGAAACCCAGGGTCAAAACTCACATCTATCCAACCAACTATGTTACTCTATCTCTGATATTGAGCACTTTCTAATAAGTACCGTGCATATAATATATAAATAATTATACATATATATATTTATTTATATTTATATACACTTTTCACATATAGATAGATAGATAGATAGATAGATAGATAGATAGATAGATAGATCATCAATACCGCATTTATATAACCATCTTGTTGTCAATGTAGTTAATTCAGTGTTAAATCTTAATGACATACATTGAAAATTATAAAGTGGACATTTCAGATCAAAATTCACCTAGTACCTATATATGTGGCTGTGCTCATGTTGATGGGCCGTCATCAATATGATGTATATAATTGTGTGTGCGCGTGTGTGTGTGAGTGTGTAAGAAGATAAACAATAGAAATCATGATAGTTCAGCGTGTGCATCCACAGATGTACGTTTGTCTCCGACCCCCACGTAAACGAAGAGTTTGTCCTTGTCTTTGTTGATCCTTAAAGGTAGTTTCTTTTTGTTTGTTTCATAAAGTGGTTTTAATCGTTGGCGTTGATAAAAAAAATGCCTTCCGGATAACAAAACAGTGAGTGAAAAAGAGAGATGAGTTGCGAGGGACGACAGATAGATTTACGCTAGAGAGGAGGGTCAACTCTCAATAGAAGAAGATTCTGAAGGGAGACAGAAAGATTAAAGAAGAAATAATGTTGATTTAAAATAAGCGGTTAGAAATTCAAGACGTAGGAAAAATGGAATTATAACAAAACATTATGAATGAAATGAAAAAGAATAAGCAGAAATATTAATTAATTGATTATCCAGCTTACGATATGATATCCGTATTAATATATCGTACAGCTTAGGATATGATGTCCGTATTAATAGATTATACAGCTTATGATATGCTATCAATATTAATTGTATACATAGCTTACGATATGATACCCTTATTAATTGTTTATATACCTTTCGATATGATATCCATATTAAGTGATTATACAAGTTAGGATAAAATATGAATATTAATTGATTATAGAGCTTAGAATAAGATGTCCGTATTAATAGATTATACAGAGATTATAGATTATGATATGGCATCAATATTAATTGGTTCTACAGGTTACGATATGATATCGATGTTAATTGATTATATAGCTTAAGGTATGATCTCCGTATTAATTGATTACACAGTTTGTTATATGGTATCAATATCGATTATATTGCATACGATATGATGTCCTTATTAATTCTTTATATAGGTTATGATGCGATATCCATATTAAGTAATTATTCTAGGCTGGGATAAAATATCGCTATCAATTCATAATAGAGCTTTCGATGCATTATACATTTATAAGTGATTATATAGTTTATGATATGCTATCCATAGTAACTGGTTCTACAGCTTAAGATATAATATCGATATTAGTTTATTATGTAGCTTATGGTATGATGTCCGTATTAATTAATTATACAACTTACGATATTGATATCAATATTGAGTGATTATATTGCTTACAATATGATGTCCGTATTAATTGATTATACATATTACAATGTGATGTCCATATTAACTGATTATACAGTTTTCGATATGATATCCATAATCTGATTATACAGGTTAGGATAAAATATCAATATTACTTAATCTGCAGAACTTAAATGTACTTATTGCCAATCAGAAATAATATTGAATCCGTTGGTTTTAACCTTATGTTATTAACGACAAGGTTAAAAATATATTTCAATTTGGAAAAAGATGCTTTGGCTTTGCTATTCATATAAAGTAATATATTTAGTGATAGTTGGATTTATTCAGATAAATAAAGGTTTGCTAATTTTAAACAAGTTGTTTTCGAAATACAATTAAGGTTTTCAAGCAATTAGAGCATCAATTTTTGATGTTTAGCTTCCACACATGATGTCATATTTTATTGTGCAAGTCAATGTATGCGAAATAAAATTGTTATTAGCCAACCACTGTTGGTAAATATTTAAGGATATATTCACAGTTGCATGAGTAATATTGCATGTGTTTCAGTCTCTAATATTTATACTTATAAATGATATTGATAATAATTTGTCGGAGGGGGGTTGATACGTTTTATTACTAAGAGAAAAGTATTACAACAAAAATACAAAAGATATCGGCCATAGAAACATATTTGATAAACACAATATTCCATGTTCAATTCATGTTGATCTTTCCCTGAAAACGAGCACTTTATACAGTCGACTGCTGGTGAAATTATTTCCATGTATGATTACGAAAGATCTCATTTTATAATTCCACAAGTATTTTGTAGTGCATGTACTTTACATAAAGCAAAACAAGTTCTCGGCCTTATTGACAAAAATCGTGAGCGTTTGATGTGGCTAAGCGGAATGGTGTTCTTGTCTTTATCGATCCACGTGGTTATCATAAGCAGCAATCACTTGAAAGAATTGTCTTTGGCCCACTAAAATGTCCCTCACTTCAAATGGCACCTGAATATGAAGATAGATAGATAGATATTGTCGTGACCTTGTTAGGGCCAGAAATAAAGACACAAAGAGAGGAACTGAGTTAAACAAATATATTTACAGAAACAGTAATACAAACATATACAAATTACAATTACATATAACAATTACAAATTGTTACAGCAAGAATGTTCGGCCCGGCTGTCAGAGCTGAGTTCTGGAACTTCTCTCCAAAAGGCAGTACCTGCTCCTATTTATAGCTGGGAGTGTCCATGCGTAGATAAATTACCATAATACACACACACACACACACACACACACACACATATATATATATATATATATATATATATATATATATATATATACACATGTGTGTGTGTGTGTATATATATATATATATATATATATATATATATATATATATATATATATATATATATATATATATATATATATATATATAATATAGTTGGATAGATAGATAGATAGATAGATGATAGAAATTTTATTGCTTAAGCATTATTTTTAGTGGATACTCGTATTTGCGTAGACGTTACGTTTATTTTTTTTAATCATTTCACACGAAACAAGGCGGTAATGCCACTAGTGCGCAGGGGGTTGCAGGGAGTAAAAGTGAAAGAGAAGATTTAGAATAGGGTGGATTGAATAAAAGACACAAAATAGAACGGGGCTCAAAAATACTGGTGATGGCGATTGACGTTGTATTTAAACTTGAAAAGTGTAGCTATCAGGGAGGCAAGGAAACGGAAGGTGAGAAGTGCAAGAAATGAAAATGTTGGAGTAGAAGTGGCGGTTGCATTTAACTATTTCAACAGAAGAGGGTGTGGTCTAGTTGCCATTCTAATAGTAGGCTTAAATTCATATATTCAGAGGACCAGGAAAAAAAGTTCGTCAGCACAGATGCCATTAAAATATTTGAAAAAAGCCAGAGGTACATCACGAAATTCTTGGGGAGGATCACTTATATTACAGATCCTTCTTTGGATTTTGCCATGAATCTTTTAATGTACATCAGAAGCACCAGACCAGATATGTTAACAGTATTCAGTCATCAGACGGATGGTAGGTCTGTAAATGTACAAATGAGTTTCTGACGAGAAAATTTTCTAGCACGCCACAGCAATCCAACTTTCCTAGCAGTAGATGCAACTATTGATTCGATATATTCGCTCTACTTCCTGATTAAAAAGATATTCGGACTCAAGTTTCCTCCAAATCGCATCTGGAAGTAGGATTCATGTGTACGATCCATTGCTAAAGATGATGGGGGAAAATGGTCGGCTCATTGTAACGCTATGTTCTATCTTTAGAAAAGTAAGCAGATGGAGCATTTCCGTCATATCTGGTCCGAAGCTGCGAAATCCTCACTTTCTAGTCATTAAAAGGCTTTATGCAGCCTTGTGGGCGTATATCTGGTAAGAAGGTAGGTTTATTAAAATATTTTATTCCCAAGAACCGTTACTTTGTGGAACATGTTCTCGAGAGGGGTGCTTCACTTATCACCACAATCTTAACCTCATCAGGTCGAGGACCAATCACTATCTCTCCTTATAATCTGCTCTTACCTCCTACTCTTACGTCCATACAGCAACTTCATTAAGTAACCATCTACCTTGAATCGCTCTTGAGCGTTGTACTGGATGAACAATAGCATAACAAATAAAGATATTACCGTTAATCATTCTGTACACGAAATAGAAAGCAATGTGTTTGTACTTTTTATATTGTTCTTATATTGTTTTCTTCTTTGGGAGGTTTCTTTCTCTGATGTTTTCTCTTTGTAACGTTTGGTTCTTTTAACGAATCAAGTTCTTCATACAACAGTCAACATCATCAATGCTGATGAGCTTTCTTTTCTTTTGTCTCCTCGCATAACATCAATTAATGTCATCACTCGGTTCAAGGCTACAGATACTGGCATTAACTTCCTTGGTTTTCTGATCCAACTTCCTGGGTTCTTCTCTTTTACAGTTTATGAAG
Source organism: Acanthosepion pharaonis (assembly GCA_903632075.3). Taxonomy (NCBI): domain Eukaryota; kingdom Metazoa; phylum Mollusca; class Cephalopoda; order Sepiida; family Sepiidae; genus Acanthosepion; species Acanthosepion pharaonis. The sequence continues at coordinate 945,309 of CAHIKZ030003813.1, forward strand.
TGTCCGACAATAGAAAAAGCCCAGTAATTTATTTCTGTTCATCGAATTCTTGTTTGTTTTCTAATATATTACAGTGACCTTCTTATGGTGATTTCCTAAGCGTAGTTTAGATGTAGCACAAGGCCGAAAGTATGATGAATCGTAATTGATGTAGCGAGACAAGTTTGCTATGACACCACGTCGAAGCGCCCCAATGTATTTTATGTATTCATCCCAGATGTTTTCTCTCGTTTCGAATTTGTTAGTTGATAGGTTTTGTTTAGCGCCATAAAAACCTCTATGTGTTATTTAATACGGAAATGTAAACATTTTGTACATAATTTTATACTTATTTATATTCTATGCGTATGTTTTTAGCTATATAGTTTGTAGATAATAAATATAGGTTTTAGATCATAAATTGTAGATCATGTTTTTTATTTAATGTATGGCTGGCAATTTCACTCCAAAAATATTGGGTTGTCCCAAAAGTTCGTAAACACTTGCAAAAAATTGAAATTTTACTCGCCAAGTAATAACAAAAACAACAACAATTATTCCTCAAAATAAAGACCATTTTCCAAGACTCTTGCCCTTTCTGAACCCATCGCTTGATTCGATTATGCTGGATTGTATTGCATAAAAATTCAATTTTTCTCAAGTGTTTACGAACTTTTGGGACAACCTAATATATTGTTTATAATTTTACTATAAAAATGTATCGATCGATCTGCAAGCTTTCGGATCTGGTGAAAGTACCATTCAGCCGGCTTCGAATCAAAGAATTCTTGACACGCTTCCTCGACTTCATCAAACGAGTCGAATCGGCGGCCCTTCAGAAAGTGTTGCATTGAGCGGAAAAGGCCGTAATCTGATGGAGCACAGTCAGGACTGTAGGCTGGGTGTAGCAGAACCTCAACGCTGTCCAGCTCTTCAAACTTGTCTTTGGTCTTCCTGGCGGTGTGTGGCTTGGCATTGTCCTGCTGCATCAAAGCGCGCTTTCGGTTGATCAGAGCCGGGTACTTTTGCTTCAACTTTTCGTAGACCAACTCCAGTTGCTGACAGAAAAGTTCGGCACTGATGGCACGACCATTCGGAACCAACTCAAAATGCACGATTCCTTCAAAGTTCCACCAAACTCACAACATGACTTTCTTGCCGAATCGATCTTGTTTTGGAACCGACGGTGTATCTTGCTCTTTCTGGACGCTTGTCTCGATTGTGCTGGATTGTGTTGCATAAAAATTCAATTTTTCGCAAGTGTTTACGAACTTTTGGGACAACCTAATATATTGTTTATAATTTTACTATAAAAAATGTATTTTTATATTTTTTCTTAGTGTTGCATTGATTGTCATTTTGTTATAAAAATGTACTGTTAATTTTTATTTGGGATTCACTTTTTGCACATATCTGGGACGCTAACAAGTACTACAACCCTGAGTTAGGGTGGACCTGTGACAACAACAATTAATAGGTGGATCGACGCCCCTCCAAACTTCCAATCTACCAATCAGGGGCTTTGCTGCCGGATGTAGTTTATCGTCATACCCAGGACGACATTTCGAAATGATTCATTGAACCCGCTTCTAATATTCCGGGATAATTGCTATCTTCTTCCGCATTCAGCGTCCCGATAATTTTCTGCTTGATTGGTTCAGTTGCTTCTGTTATCATTGAAACATTGGCCTTACTAACAAAATATATTTCTTCATTGCAAACTTTCTTCTGATGAACAGTTTTTATTAAGGTCACCTGTTCCTTTATTTTTCTTTGCAATTACTTCATGCTTTTCTTTTACAGGAAGTGATTAAGGTTTTCCAGCCATTTTGCATATGTTTTATATTTTTAATGTCATGATCCTTCAGGACACAGGTGATCATGGCTCTCCACAGATAGTGGTTTCCCGTTACCTTCTACGCAGTCTGTAATTCAGACTGGAGTCATGGTGGGGTCATGGATTACGGCTCGTAGTGGGGAATCAGAGAGCCAAGTTCGAATTTCAATAGGGTTCATTACAGCATTTTACACATGCAAATGGGGCCCAATAAGAAATACTTTCAACACAGATAATCCAGTCAGACTGTCTCCAATTAAGAGTGTTCTCAAGTATATAGTTGTAACTTAATTGCTTTAGCAGCCTCATCCCTCAAACTTAAAAAAGAATAATCTTCTCGACATTTTGTTACGGTTCTCCCCAATACTCCCGTTCATTAACAGAGATGCACAGTGAATCGGCCTCTAGAGGACATACCCTGTTGGCTATGGTCGAGCAAATGACAAGCGAATATGCGGCAGTGAATGGGATATATACCGTAGTCCATCTTAATTCACCAACACAAAACAATTTGCTTATTCTCATTTCCGGGAATTAAATTCTTGTAATTACTTTGTTGTTAGCTGTTTTAGGAGGCACGGTGGAATAATAGATTGCGTCTCGGACTGAGGAATCGGAGTGTCGAATTCGAATTCAAGTTGTTCATTATATTTGCTTACGTGGGAATCCTTATCTTCTACCCCCGTCGTATGTTTAAACAGCAGAACACACTGAGTTCTATAGCCTTGGGTAGCAACCGGTCTAGGAGATGGAAAACTCAGAATTCGAAACAGTATGTTGACCTGGAGAAGCACATACTGAGCAGCTAAGGAACGGATCTTTCGCATTGACACGATGATCCCGACTAGAGTCGATTCATTTAAGACCTCAGTATGGAAACCCCACATGATAGCGCTATTTGAATTATAGCTGATGTGAAGAGACATGAACACACGCCTTTTCAAACAATTCATTGTTGCGAAAGTATATTCATCATACTTGCCTCGAATTTAAAAACAGCTTCCAAAATCCATTTTCCACCCCGATGACAGTTACGCTGTCCGGAAACCGTATCCTGCATTATTAATATTTTTTATAATTGGCTTCTTCTTCTATGTCCCATGTAACCTTAAGACGTGACTGATCATGGTTCTCCACAATTTCCTGTCCTTTTAACTCTTAATAAAGTTTGTCTTATTGCTATCTCCCCTAAGCATTGTTCTACCAATCATTTATACAAGTTCGTTAGGTAAAGGCTATGCGCTGATATTCTCTGTCCCTCTTCATTTCAATATGTCCTGTGAGCATAAGATTTTCTAAATCCTCTTTCCTCATTATATTCCCTAGAAATTTCAACTGTCTATATCTATCCTGTTTGTTTTCATTTTCTCGAAAACTTCGTCCTTGCTCACATTTTCAGTCCTTGGTATTCTCACCATCCTTCTGTAGAACCACATTTCTATTGCCTCAAGTCACTTGTTTTAAAGAGTGATAATTGTTCAGTACCGATATTACATAACAAACATTACTCTTTTCTTTATTTCTAACGAAAATTTCCTGTTTCTTAATACTTCACTTAAATTTTGGAAGACATATTTCGTTATCTCAATGCTTCTTCAGATTTTGGTGTCGCATTATATGTCCTATGTTAAAGCACTTGTTAGATATTTCATTTTTTTTTTTAATTGTAGGATTTTAGCTTTTCCATGTTCCATAGTTCGCATATTAGGCTCTTCCTTTTGCTGCCAATTATACAGTCTTTCTTCTTAATATTAATTTCTTGTCCTTTCTTCTCGATTTCCTTCATTGCCTTCTGTAGGGTTTCCTGTAGTTTTCATTCTGTGTCTGCTTTTAACACTGTGTCATCTGCATATAATCGTTAAGATTATGGCTGTCAATCATGAACCCTGGTAAGATTTTTAATTCTCTCTAGATCACCTCACTGTAAATATTGAATAAGTCCGGCGAGAAGATATTTCCTTGTCTTATGTCACTTTCCATTTTTCTGTATCTACTGCATTCATTTTCTATCCGTATCAATATACGCCATGGATTATTGTAACATCGTCCCGACATAAATCAAGCTTACTTAGCAGTTCAAACATTTCTTTGTGATGTAATTTATTAAACGCTTTTAATCTGTGAAACATAGGTATACATCCTTTTGCATTTGTATTGCTCTTTCTGAGAAATATAATTGCTATAATAACTTTCATCGCACTTTTGGAAGCATTTTTCAGGCCTTCTTATATTTAAAGTTCTCAGCGTGTTTTGTTTCTCGTACTTACAGTGGCGTAGCTAGAGTAAACGTCACCCGGGGCGGTCCGCTCAAATGTCACCCCAATGACCCCGATTCACCCTATGCTGAATGGTTAGCTGTAGCTAAATTTTCATACATGCTCTACCTCTACTTTACTCTGTTGACCGGTACGTTACTGTTTACATGTATGATCCAAGACAAAATCCAATACCACAAAATAATCAGTTCAAATCAAAAGATTTTTTAAAATGCAACTGTTCACTTTCAGAACAACTAAATACAAAACACGGCAATACACAAAAGAATGACATTCGATACTATGGTCTTAGAATGAATGTTTTCTTGTTTTCATTGTGGCAAACTGGTCAATGACATCGTCAAAATCTGTTTGTCTTGTAAGCTCGTTTTCAATGGACAGCACCGCCAGATCCGACAGTCTTGACTGGCTCATGGTTGACGTAATTTTCTGTTGCTAATTTTCCGGTGTCCAATTTTCCGTTGCATCATTTTCTGGGTACCATTTAATTATCAATGATGTTTGAAAGTATTTTTCTTGACAAAAATGTTCTATTTAATTTTTTCTGACGGGGGGAGAAAACTGGGGGGGTCATAAATGATTTCCGGGGGACCATATGCCCGCCTGCGAAACCCTGTGTCTCCACCACTGTTTTCAGACTATTTTTGGCACTTTAGCCTGGTTGAAAAATTTTGTTGGGGGTGACATTGTGTCACCCTTCCTGTGCGCCCCCCTCGCCGCCCCATAGCTACGCCACTGCGTACTTACATTCCCAGATTAGGTTCTTGATTTTGCTTCTTTCCATAGATATTGTTTGGTCAGTGGTAGTTTCTGCATTATCATGGTTCTTGTTGATATTCTTTCTGCGTTTCAGACTGGACTTTAATCGAATATTTATTTCCCCCCACCCCCAATATTATATGCTGGCTTCCAATAGGATCTCCTCCCTAGTTTGAATCCTTTTTTAAGAGACCTGAGGTAAAGAAGTTTATACTTACGTAGAAAGTTACTGACATAGATTGAGAGGGTTTCTCTGGGATCATAATCAAAAAATTTTCTATCTTAGTGAGAGATTTCGTGGAATTTTAATAAGGTATATACCAGTATGCTCTTGAATCATTCTTAATATTCCTGTTGTTACTGGAATAGTTGTTGTGTTTAAACGCCAAATTCTTACAATATTTTATTTCCAGGTCCTTATATTTTGCAATTAGGGCATATAAGAAAAATTCATATTTTTCGAAGTTTTTTTTTTATTATTATTATTATAAGTGACCTATTAGTTTGTATCGTCCGATCGATGAATATTGAGAAGTTTATTATGATTTTATTTCTGTTTAATATTCATTTCTTTCCAGGTCCCGACCAGAGACCTACGGTTCAGAAAAATGCATCATGATATTTTCCATTGAACAGTTTAGAAAAAAATCGCACATATTCTACGTAGATAAAGACCTTCGTAAGTTGTGGGATATATTTGTGAGAACACTTTTTCTGTATTTTTTAAAGCATGGGCTACCAGGAATCCCTTCAATGAATCTGTTGGAATCTTTTCTAATCTATATGAGAATCAAACAACTGTAATTGTTGATATCCGCATGTGCCACATTTTTAAGATTTCGATTTCACGGACCTTGTATTTTGATAGTTTTTTTAATATCATCAAAGATACATTGCAGTCTGCAGGGACTACCATATCAATAAGAAGACACATTTGTCTGTGCGATTAGCATTGATTGTTCTGTGTGTATTGTAAAGTCGCGTAAAATTGTTATTGATCCTATTTCTGTAACCGGGTCTGGATGGTGTTCATACCAATTTCTTGCAGTTTCCTTTCCGAAAATGTTGCGGATTTCGCAGTGAAGATATTGACCCACTCTGTCACGCCGAGTTTTATATTCTGAGGGTGCCAATACCGTACAGCCTGATACAAGATGATCAATTGTTTCTGCATATTTATCACAGTATCGATATTTTTGGCTAATACAATTGTTCAGTATGTGTGCTTGGTAATTTCAAGTTAGCAAGCATTGGTCTTGTGAAGCAAGAATAAAATATTCGGTTTCAGCTTCTAACCCTGCCTTACGTAGCCAATGATGGGCACAGAGTTTGACCATATCAGCTTCTTTGGCACAGACTGGGTATTGAGAGTGAAGCGGTTTATCTTGCCATCGTTTCTGTATTTGGTAGGCTGCATTTGCTTTTGCTTTCTTTTTAAGTATTTTGAAGCTGCTGTTAGTTTATTATGCTTTACTTGCATTTATTCACCCATTTGAAACTCCATTTTGCACTTGTTGACTTCCTTTTTACTGAATAAAATTTCTTAATTCGTTCATGTTCTTTGATACAGATCATCATCCAGTTTTCTGTTTGTTTCCAGGTATCTTTGAAGTCCAATTATTGTACTTTTGTAAGACAATTATAGATGTACTAATCCTCTGCCTCCTTCGGATCTGGGCACATACAGACGATTAACATAAGCCTCGGTAGGATGCACGCGGTTGCAGGTTAGAACCCTTCTCGTTTTGGCGTCCATTCGCTTAATTTCAGCTACGGCCAGTTAAGAATGTTGAAACTATATTGCACCACAGGGACAGCCAAAGTGTTTATGTCTGATATTCTGTTTTTCGAATTCAGCTTTTTATTCAGTATCAGACGAACACGCCTGGAGTACTCATTTCTGACCTTCTCCTTCATTTGGGTATGCTGTACTCCATCTTCTTTGCTAAGTCATAGGTATCTATAAGCTTCTTCTTGCTCCAGTTCCCTACTATTTGTGACAAAATATAAATCTATTGAGTGTGTTTCTGTAATTTTCCCTTTCTTAAATGTTACTTTTGTACATGAATCTAATCTAAAATCCATACCTATGTCGTCACTGAAACATTTTACATTATTGAGGAGAACCTTCAACTGATTGTCTTCTTTGGTAAAGAGTTTAAGATAATCCATTTACAGTAAGTGATTGAATATTTCTTGTCATTGTTATTATTATTAATAATAATAATATTATCTAAGAATATGCATGTTTCCACCAGATGTCTAGTGTTCATGTATTGAAAGTTAGTTTCCTTAAATCTCTAGTACCTGACTCGGTATCTTTGCAGTAACATGCAAAAGTCTAATCTAAAAAGTCTCAGTTCTTTCTCTCATCACTAATTTTTGTGATGTGTTAACCTCGAAGAAAATAATTCTAATTTTCATACTCCACAGTTTTCTCAGCTCTCGGGCAAGGTCCTCGTATTTTCTGATTTTTAATTTTCTCTTGTATTCACACTCCATGTATATGATCTTGTAGTTCCTTTTCCTATTACAGAATCGGAATATTGACAACTGCCATATATTATGTGAACTCTCTTAGAGGGCGAGATTTGGCGGGGGGAACACTACGCTAAAATTCTGTTGTTTTTTTTTTCTACGACATCTTTTAATTTGTAGCCAGACCATATGTCTGTATGGTTGAACTCTTTTCATAATTCCCAGTGTCTCATAACTTCTACTTTATGATGTCTATTTTTCATTTTGGTCAGTTTCCTTCTTTTACTTATAATGTGTTGGGTTTTTTCTCCACAAAGGCAGCATTTTTTTTTTTTTTGCAGTAATAATCGTTGCATTAGTAAAGGTGGTGATAAAATTGGCAAAATGCTGGAACTATTAATTTGGTTATTTAGACGGTTATAAAAACCTCCCAGTACTACCCACTTCCAAAATAACCGAACATTAGATTTTTGTTAGGAAGGACTTCTTGGTTAGGCTGAAAACTTTTCAGCTTACCTTTGTAAATAAATATTGTTGCTAAAAATCCCAGTAGTAATAAGAATTCTTGCAACATCATTTGCAATGTTTTCTAATAAGATTAGAAGCGACAAAGATGACGATAATATATATATATATATATATATATATATATATATATATATATATATATATATATATATATATATAAATATTGTTAGCTTTGAAATAGTAAATCATTGTGGTTGTAATTTACATTGAAAAGAAATTTGGGGGGACATAGAATGAGTATGAATAAAATGAAAGGGAGTAGCTGTAATAGTAATTATATTTGTAGTCATATATGTAACAGCAGTATTAGTTGCAAAAGTAGATTCTATGGTAGAAACCTTAACTTTGTTCTATGTTGAAAAGACGAAACGTTTCTATACGGATATCTTGAAAACAAGAAAGGGGAAAAAAAAAAGAACTTGCCTAAGGATTTAACCAGAGAATAATTAAATTATAAAAACGACTGGAATGTTTTGTTTTATTGTCTTTTCTGGAGGCAGTTTTCTTTCTTTTTTTTTTTTTTTTCAATATTTTCTCTAATTTTTGAAGAGTAACAGACACAAGACAGTAGCGTGTGTTTCAGTGCGATTGTGTGTATGTTTGTACTCCGGTGTTTGGCGAGGTTGGGATAGACAGAAAGAAAGAGAGAGAGAATGAGAGAAAGAGAGAAGGTTCTGGAGTTTTGTTTTGCTTTTATGTTTTTTAAGCTTATTCACCTTGAAATATTGATTTAACCTTCATCTAAGAATTTTGACAAGACAAATATAGAAATGATACATACTTGGAAATGTACAGAAACAAATATAGAAACGATACATATTGCGTGTGTATGGTTGCGCACTCGTATGCGCACATTTAAACACCTATATATATATATATATATATATATATATATATGTGTGTGTGTGTGTGTGTGTGTGTGTGTGTGTGTGTGTGTGTGTGTGTGTGTGTGTGTGTGTGTGTGGTATAAGAGTACGAGTTCAAAAAATATAGTATCAGTCATGGTAGATATAACTCTACGAAAATAGGCCAGATATTAATGTTTGTGTCTAAAATTTTGTTCATATAAATATAGGCTTATAAGAATTTACCGACTTTTACTCAAAATATCAGTGCATAAAGCAGTTAAAAATTACTTTTATCTGAGCCATCAAAATTTCTTCTCCTTCTTCTTCTATGCGACGTGTCTCTTCAGAACGTTATCGATCATGATCCTTCATAATTTCATGTCCTTTGTTTCTCTTAGTAATTTATGTCTTTTTGCTATCCCTATTCGGCCAACCAACACAATCTCGTTACGGAGGCTATTCGCTGTTTTTCTCCAACCATCATGCCCTCATTATTTCCTGTGAGGGTCGAAATTTCTAAGCTTTCTTTCCTCATTATGTAACCTATAAATTTCAACTGTTTCTTTCTTATATGTATCTTTTTGCTTACATTTTCTAGGATTTCGTCGTTATTCACAAATTCAGTCCATGGTATCCCCAGTATCCTTCTGTAGATCCATATTTCTGTTGCCTCAAGTCTCTTCTTCATCTGTGGAGAGATTGATCAGCATTTACTACTATATAAAAGGACTGATATTGTGTAACAGTTCAGACGCCTCAGATTCTGTTTATTTAAAGTATGGCATTCATTACAGATCTTTTCTGAACAGAATTATATTTCGTACAAAGATTAATCATGAAGTACGAGGCGATTTATCCTATATTAATCCAAATTTATTCGTAAATATTTTAGATTAGTCTAGATTAGGCTTACAACTAATTTTCCTCTCGGGAAAGATGAAGCTCATTATAAATATGTAATAAAAAAGCTATTCATTTTCTGAAAAAAATATAATTCTTTGATCTGTAAGTCACAATTATTTGACGTAAGATTTCAAGGTACAGGCTTCCATATATTTTTTGAATTATTTCACCCCAAGCAGGGCAATAAAGACACTCATACACTGCGTGTTACAGAGTATAAGAAAAGAAGAAACATTATAAAGGAATGTGTTCAACAAAAGTACAGGAAAGAAAGAAGACAGAATGTAACGATTGGCATTGCATTTGAATTCTTGAAGATCAAGAAAGCAAGAAGCAGGAAGAGCGAGAATTGTGAGAAAAGAAGCTGTTAGTATAGAACTTACGTTATATCTAGCCATTTCAACTGTAAAATAATGAGACCTTGGCCCCAATCTAGTACTGCGCTTAAATTCATAATTCACCATAGAGGAAAGCTCTTCAGAACAACTGCCATGAAAGTATTTATAGAAAAGGCAGATGGGAGCTAAGCTATATTAGAGTGGTGAGAAAGGGAATAAAGCCTATATGGTAAGTCAGCAACATTCTAGATTCTTCTTAGGATTTTATCGGGGATCTTTAAATATATAGCAGGAGCAAAAATCAAATACGGCGGTAATATTCAAAGCACCGATGAATAGTATACTTATAAATATGTAAGGTAGATTCTGGTAAGAAAAATTGTCTGGCACGACGCAGTAAATCAACTTTCCTAGTAGCAAGTCTAGAAAGGTTGCCTTCGTTGTCTAATAGCAAAGGCAGTAACTTCTGATAGATAAGTTTCATGCGGAAAAGGAATCTGAGTTTTAAGTCCGTTGGAGATTTTTCGTAATTTACCATGATGTTTAAACGGCAGTTAAGAATTTTCAAACAAAACATAAATCTCCAAAATTAATAATTACCTATTCTTAATGGGAAAAAAAAATTATTACATTTTATTTTAAAGGAGTTCTCGAAAGTAAATATTCCACTTCATGCTTGCCTTTTTTTCTTTTTTTTTTTTTTTTTCTTTTTTTATTACTTCATCTCTAGATTTCGTAGTGCATTGTAAGAAGAAAATTCTATATTAAGTTCTTGGTGGTTAAATATTAAACGTGACAAGTATGCTCCAACTTTATCAAAATTTTGTTGTTGTATCTTATTTATTGGAAACAGAGGAAACTAATACTAAACATTGGAAAGAGGCTGTTGAAATTTCTGAGACACGTAATGAGAAAGGACGACTTGGAAAATCTGATACTTACACGACAAATAGAGGGACACATAGACAGGGGAAAGCAACGCGTGACATAATGGACATGAGCAAATTGATGGCAGAACAGGAGTTGGGAGAAGTAACAAAAAGACAAAACTTATTAAAAGCTACAAGAGACAGGAGGATGTGGAGGCCCACAAGCGCCTACTTTCTGAAGGAAAGGGCACATAAAAGATCTTATTTATTGTCATTGTGGATTCGCTACATTTTTTTTCCTGAAGCAAGACTCAGATCAACGCATGCTCGAACTGATAGAGGTAAAATTAATCCGGCAAATTAATTTTTGGTTTGGTTGGTTAGAGATAGTTCCATGTCAGTTACTTTACACAGGTTTTGGACAATTTGTACGAGTTAAGGGAGTATGTTGCGAAGAGAGCCCTAAAAGCTTGTCCACCCTTATTCTAAAGCATAGTGTTGTTTACATGATGCCAGAACGGATCTCGTGATATTTTTAGAATGCTTCGAGTTAACGAATTTTTGATGATTTGATTATGAGTTGGGGTTACAGAGGATTGGCGGGTGGTTCTCTGTCGCCTGGAAGTGATGAATCAAAGCGTAAAGGTTTGAAAAGAAGAAAAAAGGGAAAAAGCAAGCGTAAAATAGATAGGTAGAAAGAAAATAAATATTGAGGGAAGAAAGAGGTTAGGAGAAGAAGAATTAAAAAGATATAAAGGGAATAGAAAAGAGAAAGACAAGAAAATAAAGGGAAAATGTAAGACAGTTGAATGAAGAAGGTATAAGAACAGTATAATGGAAGCGGATAGAAAGAAAGGTTTTTCACGAGGAAAAAAGTAATAAAAAGAAACAAAATATTTTTTAAAAGCAATCTATAAAGGAAAGAAAAAATGGTGGAATGAAAGAAAGAAAGAAAGAAGGAAGGAAGTGTACAATTACTTTTTGCCGGAACAGATACGCAGAAATATGTCTGTTGAAAACAAAGAAGGTAGTTCTGTCCGATAAACAAATTTTCCTGCACCTGCGCCCAAGGTTCAAGTACTAGATGAGAGTAATTTTCGCATAGGATAATATTTGTTTTAACGTTACATTTAGAGATGCTGGGTATGGCTATCCATGCTGTAAAGACAGTAGAATTTTTAAATGTTCTTATCTGCAGCTAAAAAAAAACACAACTTAGCAAAAACAGGGAAAATTAAACTGCTTTTGGTATGCTTTGGTTCTTTTACTCTGTTGGCCCTTTCACGTCGTCAATAGTTAAGCACCGAATAAAAAATAAATTGGTTAAGGATATATACACCAATACAGAAGGAAAGGAATAGTGTTCCTTAAATTCTCTTGGCCCTCTTTCTTTAATATTTTTCACAGAAATTCCAGCTGTTTTTTTTTCTGATTGTAAGTACAGTGTAACACGGATATAAGATAAACCCGGATATAAGAGAGATTTTCTCTGGTCCCAAATTAGAGCCTGTGTTAATGTATATATAATAGACCAAACCCGGATATAAGAGAAACCCGGATAAAAGAGACTTCGTCTCCGGTCCCGACAACTCTCTTATATCCGGGTTACACTGTATAAATTTCCTTCCTATTTTTATTTTTCTTAAGTATTGTATCTCAGATCTATTTCTACATCATTGAAGTGAGGATGTTTCACTTTTTGTGCCCATATGCGCATTTGTTTGCCCGTCTCTCTCTCTCTCTCTCTTTTTTCTCTCTCTCTCTCTCCTTATCTAGCTATCTATTCTCTTCTTAACCACCCGTCCTCTCTCACTATACATGTTTGTCTATCTATGTGTCCATATTTGCCTAACTCAGACTGAGTGGCACATTTGCTCTCACTATATATATATGTAATTTTAAAAAATTAGGACGTTAGTTGAATACGTGACCTTGGTTTCGACCTAACGGCTTAATCAGTCGATTTCTATCAACTGACCACCCAACGTTTTATATACACTCAACGTTATGCGTTTGAGCGTCGTGCATTTGTTTATTTTTGTAAAATAATAATGTAGCCTTCTTTGTGGTTACTTAATAAGAATAAAGCGTTGGGTGGTCACTTGATAGAAATCGCCTGATGACGCCGTGAAGTCGAAACCAAAGTCGTATATTCAACTAACCTCCTAATTTTTAAAGTTAAAAGCTCTACATGTTATTTTTGCCTTTATTTTATTTTATTTTCACACATGTATTGAGAACTTTTATACTACTGTTTCCTGGTCTGATTCAACTGTATCCATTAACCTTATACACACACACACACACACACACACACACACACATATATATATATATATATATATGCATGTTTAATTAAAAACGACAGACATGGTACTACGATTATGCTTTTCATTTAATTTTTTGTGTTCAAATAAGTGTTTTCTTTTTGCACTTTGTGTCCCCAAAAAAAAACACTTGTTCGAAGACAAGAAAAATTAAATAAAAAGCTTAATAATAGTACCTTGTCGTTTTTAATGAAATATGCATAAATGAAGGATTACTGCCTAAATATATATATATATATAAATACATACATACATATATATATATATATATATATACACTAAAAAAAACAGACAAAACTCAGGGTCTCGGTCAAATCATTAATCGTTGCATTGATTGACGAGTGGCAATCGTTTAGTTGGAAACTCAAGGGAACAATTTGGATCTAATTCCCCAGGTGCAATTTGGTTTGTTCATGTTACTGTTCTGTCTAGTATCTACAGTCATTGAGCACTTAAGTTTTTTCCATAGTTAAATGTTTTCTTTTTTCTTTTCTTTATCTTGTCTGATTTCTTTATGTTTTCTTTTCTTTTTCGTTTCCATGTTTTTCTTTCCCTTAGGTAAGTTTATGTCGGTAATGTTTCTTTCTGAAGATTTACCAATAGCTTGAGTTCTCCTATATATGTATACATATATATGCTTCTCAATACATTTTTTTGCTTCGCTCTCTTTTTATGTTCCTGTCTTCTATCTCTCAGGTTCACACACACACACAGATACGCACACATAAACTCTCTCCCTCCCCCTCTGTGACTTCCTCCCCCTCTATAACTCCCTATCCCTCTGTCTCTCTCACTCAAATGCATACACACAATTTGTCACGCCTAACACTGATTCTATACAGATGTGTTACATTTTCAACTGTAAATACCAAAATATCTTTTTAAAAATGATATTTACAGAAGCCAGAGCCTTCAATATCCGACATATTTAAACTTAGGATTGAAAATCAGATTTAATATTTGACAATATTATTATTATCCGTATTTATACGTAAACAGTATGTGGTTAAAATATTTATTAAGTTGTCTTAAGTACTGAACAAGGCTAGAATATGAAATAGATACCGTTTTGTGCCCAATACAACGGCCATCTGGAATAGTCACGCCGGTGGAAATATTTCAAATTGTGAAATAAGCGTACGGGGTCAAATAAACATTTCGACGAAATTTTAATATAAGTTTAGTCAGCGTTGCGGTTCAAATAACAGTGCTGGTAAATGTTTTCAAAAATAAAATATATGTAGGTATAATGTATGTAAATTTCCCATTGACAAAAATGCTTACAGGGTGTTTACCTTTTGAAGGATTTACCTTTTTTAATGTTGATAAAAGGACATGGATCTAAAGAAGGAACCTTTTGGCTACTTTTTGGGTTGGTTCATTTTTTGTTTACTTCCTTAGGTTATTTAATGGCGAAATCAGTCTATTCTGATTATATTCAGTCTATAAGCATCTAGTTCTGGTATAGATAAATACTGTTCGTCGATATTTCAATCCATAGGCACCAATTTCTTTCGGGGAATTGTCGCTTATATTTGATTCCATAAGCATTTGCTTTCGTAAGCTGGTTAATTGAGTCTTGCTTCGCTGTAATGGCGTCCTATAGCTTAATCACACCTCGCGTAAGGTTGTTTGTTCTTACAAATAAAAACTTAAACAGTGTACAGTTTCTGTCAATAAGATTTCCTGATAATAAGATCCTCGGTCGGTAGACATTAATTTCCTTATATATAATATATATATATATATATATATATATATATATATATATATATATATATATATATGTGTGTGTGTGTGTGTGTGTGTGTGTGTGTGTGTGTGTTTATCTAAAAATAAATACCTTAAATTCACCTTCATCCCATATATATATATATATTTATTCTGTTTATACGTTTTTAAATAAATACAGTTTATTTATGCATTTATTAAAATAACGTATAAACAGAAAATATGTTAAATAATTGCCGGACATCATATGTTGTCAATGTTTACGTTAAGTTACTTTTCGTGAAGAGATATGATCGTTCGGCAAAGATCGTCGAAGATTTGTTCTTTATATACAGTAATTCGGACTTTGCTAACAAGACGCTTCTTTGTCACTGAATGGTTAACAGCACATCAGATCAAATGATGTTTCACATTGGGAATACAGGTTCGATTCCTGTCAGATAAGCAATATTCTCTACGGAATTTATATATATATATATATATATATATATATATATATTGATTCGTTTTCTATGGCTTTTCAACCTTTTGCAGGTTATTTAAAACCAAAAAATATTTTAGATGGTAAGAACACTTTAGAGATATAAATTTTACTAATTAACCGATAATTGAGGGAGGTGAATATGTAGATTCATGTGTTTCCCAAACGTATTTGTGCGTAAATGACTATAACGAACCCATCGAATTGGAACTCGACGCTCAGAGTAACAATTTCGAGGCATTATCCATCGCACCACACGCACATCCAAGCTGACAGTACTTGATGTTCCCATATAAATACATCCATGCTTACATCACTTGATGTTCCCCTATAAATACATCCAAGCTTTACAGGCTTGATGTTCACCCATATAAATACTAACCAAGCTTAACTTCAGTGATCGTACGAGAACCGGTGTTTCAATTTGACATGGCCATAAGCCCCTATATATATGCCACAAGCAGCATGAACCGCGTTGCCCGTGCTTGATTCAAAAATCGTACGACTCATACAGCAATCGCTATCACTTGACTTAAAATATTTTTGCCCTTCTTTGCCTTTAAAGGAGTGCTCTTTGCCGTGCTGATGTTGCTACATGCCTTACTTCTTGTCTATCTCACACTGACAATTTTTTCTAAGCTCTATACTAAACATTAAATCTGTTACGAAAAAAGAACTAAACAAAATGAACACAAAACGATCAGCTTTTAAAAAAGGACTCGCAACTGGAAAAACTGAATGAAAAAAAGAATGTTAACAACAAATACTTTTTCACACCCAACCCAGTTCTGCGGAATCGGAATCAACGTTGAGTTTAAGCAAGCGAATGAGCCAATTGAAGTAAAGTGCGATGCAGATTTAAATTTTTCCCACTTGTGACGAATGCAGCTATCGATTTTTTTTGCATGCTAGTTAACATGCGTGTCAGTTAGCTGTTGGCTCTCACGCTGGCCAATAGAATCTTCCTGCCTATTCCTGGTAGCCAGCTATTGGCTCTCACTCTGGACAGTAGAAAATGGCCGCAAACTACAAGAAAACTGCCGTAGAATCATGACAAAATCGATTATTTCCACTATCGATGGTAGTTGGGAAATGCAAAGTCGGTCTTGGCCTTCCCTTGGAGCATGTGCATGTAAATTTTGGTGCAAATCCGTGCAAAATATTGCGGCCGTGCATTCGTTACACACACACACACACACACACACACACACACACACACATCCTGCCTTTTAAAGATAGAGATTTTCAAGACTGTACAAATGTTTCTCAACAAGACAGCAATTTTCTACTGAAAATATTCCCAACTTTAACACCAAGCAATAATTATATTACAGCTTAAATTTTTGAAATGAGGACAGAATTAAAACTGCCTGCTTGCATGTAGAATTATTACTATATTACTTAGAATAAAACTATAACTTGTAAATATATTTCTAAGTAACTTTTATATCAGATTAAATCCCAAAATACACCAATAGAAATCAATTATTTATTGATATTTAATCAGCTTCTTGATCGAACTGAAAACTTTGCGCCTCACCCCATTTTCTTTTTTCAAACACGAGACAAAATACAGGTGCCCACTGTCATGGAATGATTAACAAGGTACCAACGTTTCTCAGCATTCTTTGTGAATTCGATGTTCACTGAGTACGCCATACTCGTAGCCTTGTGCCAAGTACATATTATGCATAGTAAAAATCTTTATGGAAAACTATTTCCACGTTCCTTTATTTTAATTCTTGTTGAAAATTATGGTAGATAATGGCCGTACCATAAAAAGTTACGCAATGCTGCAATAAGGTTTTTCTCTTTCTCCCCCTCTCTCTCTACCTCTCTCTCTCTACCTCTCTCTCTAACTGTATACCCATCTCTCTCTTTCTCTCTCTCTCTCTCTCTCTCTCTCTGCATCAGTATATTTAATGGTCGAATGATCTTCGTAAGCCGATCAAGTCGGAAGAACTCAAGTGCGGTTCACGACCGTTTCATTACCTTTGTTAAGTTTAAATGCACTTCTCGTGTCGTTCACAATCTGGAAAAGGTAATGGCCTTACATCAAGATATCAGTAGACTCTCTTTCAATGCTATTAACAGTTGAGAGACACTAGCAATCTTGCCTGCTTGTTTCCGTGACTCTTAATACTATATTCCGTGAAGCTTGACTCTTAGGTTTCCTTCCACAACTACAAACAGCCCTCACCCCGATTTTTCCCCTTTTCACACCAATGCTCTGCCGCATCAAAATTGTTTCTTTGACTAAACTAAGTGTGGCACAGGGCCCTCATTCAGTGACGAGCAGCACATTGTCTCCTTTCAAGTAGCTGCTAAACCGACGTGCTCAATATTACCATAAATGACTCACTTACTGCAAGTTAGATCAATAATTTGAAAGTTTCCTTCTCGGTAAGTGCGAGGCATTATCTTATTAGGGCAATTTTTCTTCAAAATTATTTTAAGCCGTCAGGGTCAATTATAAGCAAACCTGTGATTCAGTTGCCTTAAAATGTTCAGTCATCTCGTGAGTTGGCTAAAGTTCTGAGATATGACGATAGGAATTTGAATTGTATGATCTGGTGGTTAAAAAATAGTGAAGGTTGGGGGAAAATAACGAAATAAAACATTATGTCGAATAATGGTGATATGTGAGTAGTGTAATGATAGCGGCTCGTAATGACAAGTCGGAGAGCCGAGTTCAAATGCTAATCGGATTCTTTACATTCACTTACGGAAATAGTCTTTGTGAAAGGTATGAATCCATCTCTTCTCCTAGCTATATGGTTAAATTGTATGACGAGTAACTGTATAAATAATTGTTATTCCCAAAATTCAAACGCATTAAAAATTATTATTCTAAAAATCCAAAATATGTTTCGGCCTTAAATAGCCCACAAAGTGTTGATAAGCCGTAAAAAATAACAAATAAATTAATCAATCCTCGAATATATTATCAAATCTTCTTCATTATTGTCGATATTGAAGAAGCCACAATATATCAGAAAACGTCAAGAAACATTAAGATGTTTTTTTTTTTTTTTCTTGTTTTTTTTTTTTTTTTATAGTGTTGTTGTTTGTTTTTCCCTTTGTGAATTCAAATGTAAGTACGATTTTGTTTAATTTATTTACATGCATTGTGTAGATATATGAGTAACGTGCCATCATGTAGCGAATGTATTCAATATTTGGGAGTAGAATATTTTGAAATGAGAATGATTCCAAGAATTCTAAAAAGATACAGTTTAAACACCTCTGATAGGAAACCTCATAAGTAGGCTAAAATGTTGTTTATAAAAACATTGTTGCTGTAGCATACCTACGGACGATAATGGGTATGTCCCCATTCACATAAATAAAGTAGTAAATATTGTATGTAAATCTGCTGTTGAAGATTTGTATTCACCTGTACTGGTCAAATTCTCTGCCTCAGGGCAGAGAGGATCCCCAGACGAGGCTATGTCGAAGGGCAGAGCCTCGTCTCGGGAAACAGCTACCCGACCCCGTTTTATACGGGGTCTACAGGGAATTTTTGGCCGGGCTTAGGGTCTCGGATAGCCCACATTAAATTCGACCTTATGCCACATCTGACCCTGTAGGACGTTTGGTAGATATCCTGCAGTTGGAGATTCATCGTGGAATTTACTTGACCCACTTCTCGCAGTTGACTAGTTCTACACGCCGCTGGCGAATCTTATATGTGTTGTTCTTGTCCTAAGTATTATCGTTCATAACCAACCTTCGTTTGATTATTCTATTCAGTAAACTTCCCTAGGTTACAACAATTGTTTAGTACAAAGTCGACAAATCTTTTATGATTTTGTTGGCCGGTAATGAGAGATTTATAAAAATAAACAAATAACTTATTACCTTTTCTTGATAATCCAACTTGTTAATCCAGTTTAAAACTAAATATCCTGAAATATAGAAAAACCGAGTGCCTCTGACTGAAGCAAGCAATAACTTTACAAGCAATCAGGAATATTAATCTAATTAATTGGTTTAACTAAAATGTTATACATTTTGCTTTTCGTTTTGCCTTCTCTAAATTGATAAGTACAACTGAGAAAATACATCAATATATCCGCAGACTGACCGATATAAACTAAATTATGATCTGAAATATGTATAACGTTTGAACTACGTGCTGAATGAAAAAAATTTGAATTAAATGCATCGAAAAAAAGATTATAATAAAAAATATATTTTGTATGAAATAAATGCGTTCACCTCGTTAGTAAAATGATTAATTTACGTACGTAAATCTGCAGATATTTATGAATCTTAGGTTTTTTACTTATGTAGAGAAAGATTCTATTGCTCCAACCTTCCTGTCGATAGAGCTCACTTGGATTCTATGTGATAAAACGGTGACTATTGGCGATACCACAGTAATGTTCAACACTGATAAATTTATTATTCACAACTGAGACGATATGATATTTAAAATCAGTTGTTTATCGTACGTGTCATTGTAACTAGAAAGATGCAAAATTGGAAAAACTAAATTTGCACCTTCTTTGATCTCTGGCCTTTCGGAACAGCCTCCCCATCAGCTTAAGACAGATACGACCAAAGTCAACCCCCTGATGTCTGCGGTAATTCCACAGTAGTCCACCAACTGACTTTGCGTCGTAAGCATTACTATCCCACTTTTAAATCTGTCCTCGTCGAGTAAGAAATACGTTTTTTTTTTCAATTCATGCCAAACAAGGTGGTAATTTCATTAAGATGCAAGGGACTACTGGAAATGGAAGAGAATGAAAGCAAACCCCAAACAAGAAACAAGGGATAAACCTCTACTCTTACGTTGATATCTTTATACATTTGGATGAATCGTTGCGTCTTTGTGTTTTTGTTTATTCATTTTGATTAGAACAGGTGCAATCTTTAATATGCGTAGCTGGTATTAGTGATTATGTATGTATTGAGCTAATAATGTGTGTTAATGTGCATTGTGTGTGAGTGCTCGTCTGTTTCAGTGAGCGGTAGAAGGAGATAAATATGAAACAGAAGAGAAAAAGGGTGAAGTAAAAATGGCGTTATTCATAAAGATGTCTGCGTACTCGCTAGGGACAGATATAAATGAGAGATTGCGAAAGCGTGTGAGAACAGATAGAGAAAATGGCCATATTTTTCATAAAGAAACGACGAAGAGAAACTTCAGGAAAAATTCGAAACGCCGTGAATATGGCAGTGGGGATGGGGAAAACTGCCCGAAGAATTTAAATAATGTAAATAACTATTCTCTTTCGTTTAAAGTTAGTTAGTTATCAGCAATGTGATTGGTTCTGACCTGGCATCTCAGTTTCAGTAATTTTTCTCACTTCTGTAAGGTATTTTCCCTGTGTTTTTTTCTATAAATACTTTCATGGTAATTATTCTGATGAAGTTTCCTCTATGGTACCTTCACTTTATGAATTTAAGCACAGTACTAGATTGGCAGTAAGATCTCATCATTTTACAGTTGAATTGGCTAAATTTATCCTTGTTCTTTTCTCGCACTTCTCGCTTGTGGAACTCTCTTCCGGCTTCTTGCTTTCCAGTCAACTTTGATCTTCAAAAATTCAAATGCAACGTTGACCGTTATCATCGGTGTTCTTAATACCTCTTCTTTTATTGTCCTCTCTCTCCCCTAAATATTTTTTTCATATTCTCTCACACCCAGCAACCCCTTGCATCTTAATGGCTTTATTGCCTTGCTTGGAGTGAAATAATTTTAAAAACTCCTTGAGAAATAAAGACTGCAAGCTCGTTCTCTTCTTATACACTACAGCGGACTGGATGCAGATCAGATTAACGGAGTAGGACCTTTAAAAAATAAACGTATTATATGTGAAAAAATATCCAAGATAAGTGGCTACATCATGTCTGCATATGTAACGTTTAATTTTTCTAACATGCTTACCTCTTCGAATTTTCCTGACATTCTGAATTAAGTTTTTAAAAACGATTTAAAAAAAGATTATTATAAAGTTCGGTGAATGGAATAAAAATTCTTATTCTGAATTCCTATGACGCACGGTTATTTATTTATAATGTTTCATTTAACTTTATACTGATATATTTTTTCCTAAGCCGTTCATGGTAAACATCATTCTAATAGTTTGATTAGTTGAATTTGTTTAGCATCGTATCAAGCTCTATGGGTTATTTAATGCCCAAACTAAATATTTTGAACGCAGTTGCATGCCTTCAACTACAGATAACATGTATTACTTGGTCACTTTGAAGAATATTGTTTTTGATTTTTTTTTTTTGTATAGGAAACATTGCAATGGTTCCTGGGGAAGAAGCATTCTGGGTGGAACAGTGAACGTCTGGACGAGTAGAAGGAAAGATTATAATTCACCTAAACATCTGCCATAAAAATAGCGAGAGAATAGCACCGTTTATCTGTAAGAAAGGGACAGTAAGATTGAAAACAATTTATCACCGACAAGTCCGTGTAAACACCTTTGGTTTCTATCGAAAATGCAAACTGAGGATTGTGCAGCTCCTGGCCAGATATGGCAGAAATACTTCATTTTTTGTTTGGTCTGACTCTGGTAAAGATAGAGCATGCCAGGGGTATCTGGGCAGTGTAGTAATAGACTAAAGAAAATTCCATGCAAAAATCCAAAGGCGCAAAAGAATAAAAAATAATATGTCTTCAGAAAAATAAGCAAGGAATTAAGATATAGGAAAAATTCGTTAGAAACAAAGAAAACAGTGCCAATAAATTATGTGACAGTGAATGATGGATAGTCACCTTTCATATGAAGGACAATCGAAGCGACATATCTGGTACCACGAAGAAATGCAAAGATTGTCTTAGAATGAACATATGACTTAAAAGCCTTCCTGAAAATAAAAACTACAAGGAAATAAAAGGACATTTTTCAATGATTATTTGCAATAGTATCAATGACAAGGTAATTCGCAAATAAACCTCCACAGCTATGAAAATGAACAAACTTCAAATATACCTTGAGTATTTTCCAGAAGTTTTTCGGGTGTTTAAAATTATTAAAATTATTAAAATAATATGAACTACACTTTTACATGAGAGTATATCTACTATTTTTAATTTAACATTTATATTAATTCAAACCTTATATTTAATGAATACACGTTTTTGATTAGACGCCTCGTTTTATAAACTGTGGGCATTTCATCTACCGGCCTGAGCACAAGAGACATTTTAATAAAGAAAATGTGCCATCCGGCATGGTTCGAACCCGGACTCCACTTTATAGGAAAAAAAAAACTTTTGGCCCGGGGGAGTTTTAAACCGCTCGGCTAAAGACATCGTTACAGCCCGGGAAGGTTTCTTTTTACCCATTTAAGGGAAGCATATACTCTCGCTCAGATTTTCTCAAAGACGCATATCTGCTGAATTTCGCAACCGAAATGTAAGCAAAGAAATTTCTAAAGCATTAATGAATTTATTTTTAATCCGACATTAAAGTGTCCATATATATATATATATATATATATATATATATATATATATATATATATATATATATATATATATATATTTTTTTCTAAGGTATGATGTATTTATGGGCCAAAGTGACCAATATCAGGAACAGATTATTGATTATTCATTACTGAGTAATAAATAATGAGTAAAAGTTAACAAACGACACAGCAACAAATAATCACGTTCGGGTGCACAATTATTATTACGCAATAGCATTTCGCATATTTTGAAGTATAACCCTTACCGGCTGTTAGGATAATACTATAGACCTTGCTACTCATAATGCACTACTGACCAATGAATATAAGTAGTCGAGCTAAAACACATGTCCTGAAGATTGTGTTTAGTATGAAACACATTGTTGCCGCTCGGTTTTTTTGACATCAGTATATATATATATATATATATATATATATATATATATATATATATATATAAATAAAATTTTTAAGGTATGCTATATTTATGGGTTAAAGTGCTCAATATCAGGGATAGAACGTATGTAAATATAAAAGTGGACATTAAAGGCAACACCCACAGGCAACAGTCTTTTTCAAGCTAAACGCAGTCTCTCCAAGTTTTTGTTCACTACTGCAGTAGCCAAGTATTGAACTCAGAAAACTTTGGCTCAAGTCACTGGATCCAGCTAACGCTTTTATCCACTGGGTCATGGGTGCATGAGTTAAAGGGAGATAACTGAAACACCTGGAAGAGGCATGACATGTGGAAATAGAATAATTTACTCCGGTGGACGAAATAAAGGGTTCAGTTCGAAATTCCAATCACCTGAAAAAGGCCGGAGTGTATAATGGTCGAAACGTCGTGAATATGGCAATAAAGATGAGGACAACAGTCCGAACAATGTAAATAATGCAAATAATTACAATTTCTTTTGTTAACAGTTCTTCCGAAAATTTAGACTAGTTGTACGCAAGCATTGATCACTATAATTAAATCATCATTGTGCCCAGTCTAGTGGTTCAGTTACAAAAGGATGCTGGGAATACCATGGATGAAATATGTGAGCAACGACGAATGGAAATTGAAACAAAAAAAGGACATGTACTTACACTAAAAAGAAACAGGTGAAATTTCTAGGACACATGATGAGGAAAGAGGGCTTAGAAAATTTGACACTCAAAGGAGATGCTCAAATTTATAGAGTCAGAGAAAAATATCGCATAATGTACCTAATAAGCTTGTATAAATGGACGGCAGGATAGGATTAAAGAGACAAAAAGACAATATTTACAAATGATAGAAAATCGTGGAGAGACATGAACGCCAACGTAAAGGGATATGGTACATAGGAGAATATCCAGCCCAAATACATCGAAATAAACAAAAGTCTACGCTTGATCTAGTGTTACTATTCTCTTTAACACATCGTCTTTATTCGTGTAAGACTCGATGACTTGGCATTGTCTGAGTATGTATTCGCATTAAAAAATTGTTCCCCGCACGTATGTCTACACATGTGTGTGTGTGTGTGTGTGCGCGTGTGTATGTGCGTGTATGTGTACGGGTGCAACTTTGCACATGTGTGACAGACCGGAAGTAGAGAATAATCGAAGTTGGAAGAATATAAATCTACCGAAGACGATTAAGTTAAACTTGCGAGGAATTTTTGTAATCTAATTATGGAAAATTCCGCAGAAACGTCGCTCCGCTTTTCCGTGCTAATTAAATTTCAACACTCATGCAAGTTGTTAAATGGAGACTTTATGGGCAATGAAAAAATATATCGTTTTAATGCCTACCATTGTTCAGCAATTTCGGGAAAAATGGCATCACAGGAAACGCTAGAGACTGTCGAAAATTAATTCAAAGAAATGTTCTTTTCATTGACATTAAACATAGTTTTATTGTCGCAATATTTCGCTCGGTGTATTTTCCAGACTTTTCAACTTAACAGCGTATTTTTCAAATATACGTGATTTGAATATTTGTCGCCATTCTTTCTACACACACACACACACACACATATATATATTAAATGAGTGTGTGTTTGCGTGTGTGTGTGCGTGAGTCTGTAATTAATTTTGTTTACAATACAGTCGGAGATTAATAAGAGTTAAAAATGTGACATTTGGGGAATTTTAATATAAACTAAAATATAAAATTGATTGATAGTTAATTTGTTTTACAAAAAGTTCAATATCTACTTTGAAGCAGAGAAAATATCTAAGATGGAGAAAATTAATATATATATGTGTGTGTGTGAGTGTGTGTGTGAGTGTGTGTGTGTGTGCGCGCGCGCGTCAATAAAGGCAAAAGGAAAACTTAGCCGACGCGTTTCGTACTATGGCGGATTATATCAAATGATAAAGTCCGTCAGAGGATAAAACGCATTGGCTGAGATAAGTTTTCCTTAAATTTATATTTATCTCTACTCCTTTTACAGACATATTTTAGTTACATCTGAAGCTTTACACACATACACACACACACACACATATATATATAAATGGTATTACTATAAACGTTATATTTACTGGGTGCACATATTTGACTAGATATCCTTTTTGTTTGTTTTTGTTTTTTTAACAGTGAAATTACTGCCTACCGACCTAGAGATTGCAGGTCTTATTAAAGGAAATGCGCCTACTAACAGGAATCGAGCCTACATTTCCAAATTAAAAAGAAATTCAGTTTCCTTTTGATCGATGACGATTCTTGCTCGTCTACTTCTGGACCTTTTCCCATAATTTGGATCCTAGACGATACGCAACATGTTTCTTTCTCCACCAATAGCCAAGAAACTGTATTCGACTTTCACTGATTGTATATGTAATCCATGGCTGGTTTCCATCCAGCTTTTCATTATTTTTTCAGCGGGCATTTAAGGTTTTCTCTCAGTAGTAGTGTGTGCATAGCATCTATTTTTTTTTATTTTTTTTTTACTTATGTCCAATCCAGGGCATTTGTAGATACAGACACTATAAAATCAACACTTCATTGTGATAGCGTTATGCTTCAAAGCGATCTTTGAAATGTCGCTTGGTTTGAAGAAAACATTGAAGCTTAAAATTGACAGTCATCATGCAGTGTCGATTACTATGTCCCCTCTATCTATCTATCTCTCTATCATATATATATATATATATATATATATATAGATAGATAGATAGATATAGATATATCGTTTGTTAACATTTACTCTTTGTTTATTATTGATACTCAATAATCAATAATCTGTTCATGATATATATATATATATATATATATATATATATATATATATATATGAATTTGCATCAAATATGTATTAGAATCCGACAGAACGACAGAATTTGGAACAAGTAGGGGACGTTTATAAATTTATCATTTTTTGCTTTTATTTAAGCTTCCTCAGAAAATGAAATATACATATATATATATATATATATATATATATATATATATAGAGAGAGAGAGAGAGACATAGACATAGACAGAGAGAGAGAGAGAGAGAGAGAAAGAGATTATGATAAAAACATATACACGCATACACTTGCACGTACATATGTACTTCTTTTTCAGATGTTATAAAAACAGTGCTGAATTCTATATAACAGAGCTGTTAAGTATATATTACTGAATATACATAATGTCCAACGCCCATAGCACGACTCAGAGTTTCATGCAAACGTGCAGTTTTCTGGTACGGATTACTCCTTCACCGTTTGAGTGTTATGAAATTCGCGTAAATTTTAAAATTCACCTATGATAGTGTTCATGTAGAAAGGAGCTAAATGTAGATAATGCTATGATAAAAAACATACATATACGCACATATGTTTGCACGTACATATATATTTCTTTATCAGGTGTTATAAAAACAGTGGTCAATGTTATATAACGGAGCTACAGATGTAACTTGTGTTTGTTGGAGAAGCTTATTATATTAAAACACTTAAATAACCCTAACACAAGAAATAAATCGATTGCTGTATGTATCCATAAAACTAAACGTCTGCTCAAACACATTGACCCTGATTAAAATAGATTTCCAAATAGATTTTATGGATATTAATATATGTAACACCTAGTAAGATTCATAGAACCCATCTTTAATATCATTTTAAATATATCTATACACATATATCATCACATATTGTCGTACTCGATTAGTTTATAACGTGCGTATATACAATTTTACCTGTGTAAGTATTAGGCTATATTCCAACATATTAGATGTATTATTATTATTATATAAGTACTAAGTTTATTCTATGATTACTAAGTTTATTTTATAACACACATTTTTAAATCAACACCACGAGAACACAAATTTAATAACGCTTTAATTGTCATTCGGTATTCCGCACCTGAAGATTGCAAGTTCGCATGAAACTACGAGTCATGCTATCGACGTCGGATATTATGCTTATTCTTATATATATATATATATATATATATATATATATATATATATATATATATATATATATACAGTAACGTCCAAAACTATGGGACAAAATTTTAAAACCTAATATTTGTTAGAAATAACAACTGTGAAAAGCTGAAATTTTGACAACTGGTAGTCGTTATCATCCATAATAACATACTAAAATTTGAATCATTTACAAAAGGATAGAAAAAGAATTATAACAATTATTTATTTATTTTCAAATTTGGAACGTCCAAAAGTAAAGGGACAAAATTGAGAAAAACAATGTAAACGGCAAAAAACAATAAAATACATATACAATCAATATTTAGTAAATGAGCCCTTGCTCTCAATGACAGCTGCACATCTTCGACTACAAGAACGAATCAATTCTTGACAATCCTCGATACTAATTTTAGACCATTCTTCTTAAAGCTTCACCCACAAATCCTCCGTGTTAGTAGGATTTCTTTCCATAACTTTCCTCCTAATGTCTTCCAAAGATTTTCTATTGGATTTAAGTCATGACTTTGCGGTGGCCAATCCATAATTTCAAATTTTGCTCCTTTAAGGTAACTCATTACCACCTTTGCCTTGTGACATGGGGCATTATCTTGCATAAAGGTAGCCCTATCGAAACCTGAATTCTGTATGATTGGCACAACATGATCTTGAACAATGTTTTTATAGATCTGCGCGTTTACACGAGTTTGTAACCGGACAAGAGGCGTTGTACCTTGGCTAGAAAACATTCCAAATACCATGACGCTTCCGCCCCAAACTTGACAGTTTTCTTAGTACACTTTGCACTTAATCTTTCATTAATACGTCTCTTTACATTGTTTTTCCATCATTTCCAAATAAATTAAACTTGCTTTCATCACTGAAAAATACTTTTGCCCAATTTTCATATGTCCAAATTACATACCTGTTTGCAAACTCTAATCTCTTCTTCTTATTCTTCGAACTAACAAGTGGTTTCTTCCCTGGGGTTCGATTAAACAGCCCTATTTCTTGCAGTCGTCTACAAACAGTCTGTCTTGACACATTAACACATGAGGTACTATTCATAACCATTTTAATTTCTGTGCAAGACTTAAAACGGTCCTTTAATGACATACGCTGCATTATTCGATCTTCTCTTGCCGAAGTTTTTCGGGGTCTGCCGGTTTTAAAAGCACTAACTATTGTGCCAGTATCATTGTAGGATTTAACAACCCTGCCTACAACACTCTTGGAACGTTTCACTTTCTCTGAAATCTCTCTAATGGTGTGCTTTTCCTTGTGTAGCTTCACAATAGCTTGTCTCACAGAGTAATCAAGTTTTGGCGTTTCGCCATGGTGCCGGCTGATGCAACGTTTACAAATGACTAAGTAAGACTTATTCTTTAAAGGAAATCAAAAAATTTGAATATAGCATACTGTTTACATTGTTTTTCTCAATTTTGTCCCTTACTTTTGGACGTTCCTATTTTGAAAATAAATAAATAATTGTTATAATTCTTTTTCTATCCTTTGCAAATGATTCAAATTTTAGTATGTTATTATGGATGATAACGATTACCAGTTGTCAAAATTTCAGCTTTTCACAGTTGTTATTTCTAACAAATATTAGGTTTTAAAATGTTGTCCCTTAGTTTTGGACGCTACTGTATATATATATATATATTACTTAAACCATATTTTAGTATATATGCGTATTTGAGTAGATCCGCTTATTTAATAAACAGTATATTTTATTGATTTTATACATTATAATATTCGGAAAATCTTATCAGATAAAAATAAGTTCGGTTGACAAAAATAAATTAATATACTGTTTAATAAATGAACGCAGCGTCTACTTAAATACTAGTATCCACTAAAAATAACGTTTAAGTAATAAAAATCTGTCGTATTAATAAATAATAAATCAATACCTTTCTTTATATATATATATATATATATATTCCCAATATTATTTTCTTGTTTAAATTAATCATTTAATCCATTTTTCGATTTATACAGAAAATTGCAAATATGCTTGTTAAAATTTTAATGCGTGGTTGTAATCTCTTGCCTTCATTAAAACTGACCTAACATTTATTTTTTTATTTTTCTGAGAAAAATAATCCGTGCTGGGTGTGACTACTTTAATTTAATCTATGCCAATTAAAATATAATCACTTCGCTAACTCAAATCCCGACCTCCAATGGCGTCAGATCAACTGCTACATCCACTTAAGTGAACACGATTCATAAGTGTAAGTTACCACAGATATCATCAACGAATGTCGATCGACCACCATCTTTTGAAGAAATAAAAAAAAAACACTCAAGGGATTTGGTTTTGAGTTTGAAGGCATTGGCCTATCAAGGAATTATCACACATGGCAACAGCACAGTCACAACAACACACCGTGAATAGGGAGTCTGCCGCCACTCGCTTCACACCAGTAATAACAATGTACGTGCATGTCGGTAAGCGCGAAATTCCATTACAAATCCGGGATTATCTCCCTTGTTTGTCAAGCTGATGACACGTGCCGCCTCCCTGGGGCAGAGAACATGCCACATCTTGAAAAATGGGAAACAGAAATGAATACACGGCTCGTTTAGAGGGGCTGGAGGAGGCAAAGAGAACAAAGGAATGGAAGCCGAAAGGCGACCAAGGTAGTAGCGCTTGAGTAAAGGGATTTTGGTTGATCGATTGAATAAAATGGGAAACAGCAAGTTCTTTCATGCACATTTTGTCAAATATGCGTAGCTAATCGTCAACATTAAGCGCGTAGATGTTTAGCGCTTCTATTCTTCCGATGCGTGCATGCTTAATATAGCCCTCTTTAGATAGATAGATAGATAGATAAGTAGAGAGAGATATGAATAGATAGATATGAAATAGATAGATATGAATAAATAGATAGAGAGATATGAAGAGATAGATATGAATAGATAGATATGAAATAGATATAAATAAATACATAGAGAGATATGAATAGATAGATATGAAATAGATAGATATAAATAAATACATAGAGAGATATGAATAGATAGATATGAAGAGATAGATATGAATAGATAGATATGAAATAGATAGATATAAATAAATAGATAGATATATAGATATGAATTGATAGAAATATATGAATAGATATATGAATAGATAAATGGATATGAAAAGATAGATATATATATAGATAGACAGATATATATATATATATATATATATATATATATATAGAGAGAGAGAGAGAGAGAGAGATATGTCCCGGAAAGGGATATATTTGAATGAAGTAGCTAAGTGGTTTTGGGGTTTTGGCTACTATAACCAAGTATAATACGTCGTAGTCGCAGGTAAGAAGTGTAGATCAATGGCGTAGTCCAATGGGCGTCGTTACAGACTTAGCTCTCAGAATAAGGCTCTTGACTCTCCTACACGTCCGTCGGTATTTATGACGGACACCAGTCAATCATATTCCAGTGAGGCGGAACACAGGTGTATGCATCTTCCATTATACACACACACACACACACACACACACACACACACACACACACACACACACATATATATATATATATATATATATATATATATATATATATATATATATATATATTATTGAGTAACATATTAAAAGTCATCAATACAAAGTCGGAAGACCAGACTTGCAGAGTTGTTTAATATATATATATATATATATATATATATATATATATATATATATATATATTAGCGGTATATGAAGACAGAGATAGATATGAAGAAACAGAGAGTGATAGAGTATATAAAGACAGATATGAAGTGAGTGAGAATATATAAATACGAACAAAAATAGTTCAATGCAAAAGATTTATGAAAAAGAAGGCACAAAATCACATCCAAAACCCGTATAACAATGAAATCATTCAATACGAAGTTCAACATCTGCAAAACACATTTCTTTCCATACGAAGCGAATATCAATGGAATTTGCAATAAAAAGAATCTATAATCCACATTCAAAAATATGACAAATGGAGAAATTCTTGTCATCTCTTCCATATGTACCAGACTTCAGTACAATTCATGTCTGAATTTTATACATTCTCTTCAATCATTTTATAGAGATCCATAATGATAGTGTTACCCTTATTAGTAGTTCACTCTTCATCATCGGTCAAATACTATTCCTACAACTATATACTATGTATTAATGGTAGTAGAAGTTATCGTTGTTGTTGTTGTTGATGATGATGATGATGTATGCTTCTTTTATTTGACGTGACTCTTCATTTTGTCAAAGTGAAATTGGCAAAATGACCGCAAATCAGTTGTTAACTCGTAGAGGAAATGCCTTGTACATTTTAACGCTTCAAAAACAAAATTGCTTTCTTTGAATCGTCATAGAAAAATATGTTTGCATGCCATCATCATGGCTGATGCTAACCATTTTTTTAAGCAAATCACCCCAAGCAAGGCGGGTGTGCCACTAGCACGCAAGGGGTTACGGGGAGTGAGAGTAAGAGTAAGGAAATGTGTTTGAGGAAAGGATAGAGAGAAGGACAGGGATCAAGGTCAAGGCATCAGAAGATGTCGATTGACATTACATTTGAATATTTGAAGATTATATCTATCAGGGAAGCAAGTTATAGGAAGGGAGTTCCAATGAGGTGAAGTGCTAGATAAGAAGTTATTGAAGTAGAAGAGATGGTTACATTTAGCCGTTTCCACCGTGAAAGGGTGGGACCGAGATGCCAACCTAGTAGCTCGTTTAAATTCATGGGAACCAGTGAAAGTATCTCGTCGGAGTAGTTGCCCAGAAAGTACTTTTAGAGAGACAGAGAGAAGCCACAGCACGTCTGTGAGATAACGACTGTAGACGGGATGCCATATAAGGACCAGCCATTTTGCATATCCGTCTCTGGATTTTGTTTAGGACCACGTGAACAGCCGGAGCACCAGACCATATATGGCAGCAATATTCCATGCAAGGACGAATGGTAGATTTGTAGAGTTGAAGGGTGGGCTCGGGCGAGAAAAACCTCCTGGTATGACATATAGAGAACCAACTTTCCTTACGGTGGATGAAGCAATAGATTCAGTGTAGTTGTTCCACTTAGAGAGCGTGAGATCAAGCAGTCGCAGACAGGAGCTCTCGTGAAGTTGGGCATCAGCCATCCTGATGGGAGGCAGGGAAAGTTCTCTATGGTGGGTAACTGAGAGCAGTTTTGTTTTAGAGGCATTAATCTCTAAGAGAGCAACTTGTTGCGCCTTTTTCTCGTCACGTTTCCTAATGACATGAAGTGGAATGATTATATTGAATCAATTGCTAAGTCTGCTTCTAGGAAAGTTTCCCTCGTCAGAAACCTTCTTGCACGTTTGTAAATCTACCGTTTGACTATGCATTGAATATTGCTGTCATATCTGGTCTAGTAATCCTGTTATACATTTCGTGATTCTCGACAAAATCCAGCGAAGGATCTGTAATGTTATTGACCTTGACCTGGCATCTCGACTTCAGTCACTTTCTCACCGCTGTGATGTGGATTTCCTCTGTCTTTTCTATAAATATGTTCGTGGCAATTGTTCTAATGAGCTACTTGTCTGCTTGAATTTAAGCGTACTACTGGATTGGCAATTAGGTCTCATTTTTTTTAAATAGCATGATGATATAACTGTATGTTATAATAGTTTCTTTTCTCACATTTCTCGCCTGTGGAACTCTCAACCGGTTTCGTCTTTCCATGTCATCCACAATCTTCAAAAATTTAAACGCAACGTCAACTGCTATCTTCCGTCCTTCAGATTCCAGTTTATTATTGTCCTTTCTCCTCATTAAAGTTTTCTCATTCACTTTCACCCTAAGTAGACCCTTGCGTTTTAGTGTCATTATGACTTTGCTTAGGGTGAAATGATTTAAAATTAAAATGTTCTCTCATGCGTGAATTTTATTTCATATTTCTAAGTTCTTATGAAATCTCATCCAGAGTAAAAATATATCTGATACCTGTATATTGTCGAATATGATTTTGAATTTAGATGTTGGTTTCCATGTGAGCGTTTGATTGAATAAGTGGATTAATCTGCTCATCATGGATGATATAGGGAAAGGCTAAGATAACTCTTTACTAAACTGATCACGCACAAAGGTCGCAAAAGTTGTGAGCTAATGAGGATAAAATCCACTCGGATCTTTTCTTTCAAAACATAACCAACAACCAGAGATGGGTTACAATGTAAGTCCACTTTTTACATTGTTGTGCATTTTTGAACATTAGACGATAACTACAGATAGCAACACCTGAAGCACGTATGTGTGCTCTATGTCTAGTTGTGCTTTTTTCACATACATTTAGGCAAAGCAAGCAAGAAAGAAAATGATAAGAAAACGTCAGGAAATTCTTTATTATCTTAATTTGTTTCTTTATTAGTCTTCAATGTTTTAACATTGAATTATTAATGTACTGGTAACAGATGTTTTGGTTGGCTTACATTCATTTCAGTACAAAGTTAGCCTGAGATCGAAGACTTTTATGACGTAATCCAAAATGTTTGCCAAAATGTTTTTAAGTAAAAATTACATTTGTTTTTTTTTTTTAATTTGACATTAAGGTATTTTTTATTACCACTTTTTTCTGCTTTTTTGATACAACTTTATGATTCCATCCTTCTAGAACTTTTCTCGTTCACAGAAAATAACGTCCAAGTGGCTTTGGCAAACTTCTACGGAAATCCTTTTTCTTAATAGGATTCTGTGAGGACCGAAATATGATGAGGATCTGAAGGAGCAATATCCGTTGAATTTTGGCAGATGAAGCAATATTCGCAACCAAGCATTAAAAATATTTGCCAGGTACCCACCAAAATATGCAGTTTATCCGTGTGAAATATAACTTTTCTTAAATAATTCCAGATACTTTTTCCTCGAACGCTATCATTAATTTATCTAATTACGACCATTATTTATTCCATAAAAGTTGCAGATTTTCCAGTGCAGATATTGGCCCACTCTGTCATGCCGATTTTTCTATTCAATGTATGTCAATACCGTGCAATCTGGTCCAAGTTGATCATTTTGTTTCTGAGTCATCTCAGAATCTGAATTTTGGGTTAACACAATATTTCAGTATGTTTGCTTTATAATTTCTACTTAACAGGCATTGGTCTTGTGCAGCAAGAATAAAACCTTCGATTTCAGCTTTATTATTATTATTTTATTTCCTTTGATTTCTGTTGTGTACACATTTCTTTCCGTGTCCTGCCCAGAGACCTAAGGCCAGAAATGGCATCATGACATTTTCCACTGAGCAATTTAAAAAAAGAAAAAGAACACATATTTTAGATAAAGCCCTTCGTAAAGTGTGGGCTGTACTCGTGAGAACAATTTTTGTATTTCTTTTATTATTATTATTATTATTATTATTAATATTATTATTATTATTATTATTATTATCTTTGATTTCTGTTGTATACGTGTTCTTTCCTCGTGCCAAACAGAAACCTAATTTCAGTAATATCTTCATGACATTTTCCACTGGTCATTTTTGTAAAAAAGAAAACCTAAGATCACAGACATTTTACATAAATAAATCTCTTCGTAATGTGTGAGCTGTACTTGGGAGTAAAATTTGTTGTCTTTCTTTAAGGCATGGGCTATCAGAAAGCCTTACAATGTGTCTATTGGAACCATTTCCAATCAATCCGCGGGTTTCAACTACGACTGAAATTATTGATTTCTTCATTTGCCATATTGTTTAGATTTCCACTTCAAGATCCTTGTATTTTGGTAGGTTTATGAAGATCTTCAAATATAGATTACACTGCAGGAACTGCCATGTCAATAAGAAAACACATTCTGTTTTTGTGTTGTTTGAGTTAGATGTCAGAACAATTAGCTTTGATTGATCTGTCTGTGTGTATTGTAAAGTCCCAAAACATTGTTACATGTCCATTTTCTGTAACCGGATCAGCGTTGCTATTATTATTATTATTATTATTATTATTATTATTATTATTATTATTGCATGTTCATTTTCACCACACCTTTCGTTAGTGATCAGGAATGAGCAGCAGCAAGTTTCCTCAGAATTCTCTTTTCACTTTTATCGGTGTTCTTGCAAATCCCGACCATTTCATCTTTTCGAATTCCCAATTTTATTTATATTGTTTTCTGCGCCGTTTAAATTGTCAACTATTACAAGCGCAATCCTTGCTCTTCACGTTTCATAATTTTCCTAGATGCTGCGTAAGTTCCTGATATTTTGTTCTTAGGCTTCGTTTATACCATTTGATAATCAAGTACAGCCACAACAACAGGTCGTCTTTTCCTTCATGTCTTCAAGTTCTGTTCCTCTCTCCAGAATCGGGTGGTTGGTTTGGATCTCAAAAGACCAGTCATCATACACTTTCTCTTTTCAACGATAATTTCTGGTTTTCCTTTTTTTTTTGTTGATGCAATTTATCTGACGAGGCCATTTTCACAATTTCACTCACCCTTCCTCATCATGTATTGTTTTATATTTTTCTTTACAAATAGCTTACTGCATTAACTTTTAATGCATGTAGAAATTTAATACGAGCGAATGCGTTTATTGATTTTTTCTTTTTTCATCATTCGCATTATTATCATTAGTGATAATAGTAGTAGTTGCGGCAGAAGTAGTAGTAGTATTAGTAATATTGGTGTTTGTTGTTGTTCATTTCTTATCATTGTTCCCACTGAAATGGTCTGATGTGGTTAATGACGCTCAGTCTTTTGTTATTTTTTTTCTACAGCTACCAATTCTACAGCAAAAGCGAATCAGCATCTCTGGTGTTATGGTCTGCATAAGCAAAAACAAAACACGTTCATAAAAGCTGACGCAACTTCTTAAACTTACTTTCAATAAAGAGAAATATACGAAAAGTTTTTAGGCCAACTCACAACTTCAAATTCCTATTTCAATTATTAGAATCCAGATACAAACTAATATATATATATATAGATAGATAAACCTTGGTTTATCTAGGTCTGCTCTACGGTTGTATTGAGCTCTTTTGTTAGTTAGTTGTTTACTCGTGTCAGGTTTTTTTTCTATGGGCTTTGAACCTGTATCTGTGCGAATTTTTTCGACAGACTTTCATGTTCCTGGCTCTTTCTTTTTTAAAACCTTTTTTTCCTTCGAGATTGATTTGATTATTGGCAAATCAAAAAATTCGAAGGTTTTTCGAAACAGTATAGTTATCGATATTTATATATATATATATATATATATATATATATATATATATATATATATAATTATTTATTTAAAAATATGATTCCAAATCGCGACATATGAAGTCCCATGTTTCAAAACAAGAGCCGAAAACTTCAATATAATTATTTAAATTAAATTGAGTTAAAATAAGCTCTGTTCCATCTTCAAGCGAAATTTTTTTTGGAATAACGTGTTTCTGAAATTTACGTGTTTTAAAAATTGAAATCAAAATTTCCATGGTAACATTTAGGGCGAATTGTTTAAATTGGGTAGGCGGGTGTTAATAATAAGTATCAGTATAGAGTTACTTTCGTGTGTGTGTGTGTGTGTGTGTGTGTGTGTGTGTGTGCTTGCGTATTAAACAAAAACAAAATCTGATGATAAAAACCAACGGACAACTTGCCTAAACCTAAAACACTTATCCTGAGAGAAAAAAAAACCCGCTTCGAATTCGACCTGAGATCGTTGCATTCACTTACGCACAAATACCTTTGAGAATGTATGAATTCATCTTCTCTTCCAGCTATGGGTTAAATAGCAGCATTTGCATCTAAAAAGAATTATTGTTATTTTCAAAATTGTTAATGTAAAATTCACTCGCATAAAAAGTATTCGTACAATTCAAAAGCTGTTTTGGCTTTAAATAGACCGTAAGAAACAGATTTATCACTCAGTCAATTTTGGAAATACAATTTAACCATTCGGATTTCTGTCATATCTTCTGCCGTCTCTTATAATACTTCCCAGATTGTTAAATTTCTGTACCTAATATATTTTGACGTCCCAAATTCCTAAATCACATCTTGAGGTGTATCTTTTGCTGTCAACCATATTTCTGTTTTCTTACAGTTAATAGTTAGTCCCTTCTTCTTGCTTTCTGATACTGTCTTATCTTTCAGTTGTTTTTTTTTGGGGGGGGAAGCGTGGTTTGAGTTTGCCATGAACACAGTGTCATCTTATTAAGATTATGTTCGCTGATAATAAATCCTGGTAGCTTTTCTGGAACTTCTAGGGTCGTCTTGCTATATAGATTAAAATTCCGGTGAGAAATTACTATGTTTGTGTATTTACTGAATGCATTCTGTATTTTCATGCAGGCTGTTTGTTCGCGAGAGACGTTATTTCTTTATTTTAGGTTACTTTTAAGTTACGGGGATCGATTTTCCGACATATCAACCGTTATTGGGCTATTTCATGTTGAAATCGGTATTTTCCTAATCATATTATAGATTGTATATATTTATATATATTTATATCCGTAAGTATTTACTTGGTTTTAGGATAGGCAAACATCGGTGGTTTAATTTGTGCCTATATGCATTTTTTGTTTGGAGAGATGTAAATATTGGTAATTTATAGTTGAATCTGTGAGTATTTACATGGTTCCGCAATAGGCAATATATTGTTCGTTTATATTTGAATTTATAAACATTTACTTGGTTCTAAGATAAATAAATATTGATCGTTCATATTTGAGTCTGTAAGTATTTACATGGTAGGCAGGCCAATTTTGTAGATGTGCCATAACCCTCTGCATAGGTAACGATAGTGGTCCCACCGATAGAGCTAGTTTTCTGTGTATGTGTGTGTCTTGAAATGTCTGAGTGTATATAAATATGGTTATGCTGAGATGATCCAACGCTTACTGGAACGGAAAACAGTATTGGCACTGATGCCTTTGGGAAAAACACGAATTCACATTCCTTCGCATTGTCCGATTACCAGAGTGAATTTATTCGCCACCTCACGGGACAATATACGACAACGCATCATATGGGTTTTATACGTGTATTTGTGGGTAATGAAAAAAAATATTCCTTTCATTAAGGCTTGTGTCCCAAAGGCGTCATATGAATCTCTACTCTTAGTACAACTGGATAGGGTTTTTATTTTTTTTGTCTCACCACGGAAAAATATATCAAAAATATATAATATCTGTTGAATGTGAGATCTTCACGCATGCGTATGGGTAGAAACGAAAATTGCTCCATCTTTGCGGCCTATATTCTCGTTAGATATCTTGCCATATGCCTTTTGTGTCATGCTATGATAGTTGATGGAAAATAGAATAACAGTTTTATGACCAATTTGGTAAAAACTTCCTTGTGGCATGTCACTTCAGGACGTCAGCGTCCATTGCTATCCGCAATTTAGCTCTTAATAAATGTTGTCATTTAGTTACAGTTCTACCATCAATATACTAGATAACTTGCTAGGTAGGTTATGCGTTGTTTTCCTCTTCTTCTTACCTTCAATATATCTGGGAAGTATCAAATTTCCTAAGCACTTTTTCCTGGTAGGTATGTGCTCGCGTAATTTCAACTGTATCTTTCTGATTTTAAGTAAAAGTGTCCGTTTTGTCTTTATTTTCTCTAAAACTTCGTTGTTGCTCACATGTTCGGGCTATGGTATTCTCAGCATATTCCGTAGAACGACGTTTCTCTTGCTTCGATTTTCATCTTCATCTGGGAGGAGACTGCCTATCATTCAATAGTATATATGTTGACAAATATTACGTAACAATTGAGAATTCTTTGTTTCTAATATTTTCTAGTTTCTTAATACTTAGCTTAGCTTTTGAACTTTTTCATAATTATTATTCAAGCATTTATGACTTTAAACATATACAATAATTTACACCTTTGACAGGGATATGAATTATTATAAAACTCAAATAAAATGTATGTTTGTAATAAGCTAGGCGTGAAATTTCTTTTCCAAATTTGATAATTGTGAGTGTTAAAATGAGTGGAGTTTGTGGAAATCTGTCGATTGGATAGGATTAGTCTCGAATTTAGTTTACCTGTTAATTTCCTAGGACCTCTGCCCCCAAAATGTCCAGAGACGGTGTAGGCTGAGGAAAGGAGCAAAAGTACTTACCTTAAGTTGCTAAAAATATTTCCTTCAGCGACGTAGCTTAATCGTGTAATAACTTGTATTGAGTTACAAGAAGAGTGAAAACAAAAAGGAGAAAAAAACATTTCGTTTCTAACCTCTTCAGGGATCACGTGGCAACAAGTTATGAGAGGCTGTAACTATGAAAAAAAAAATAGTAAAGATCTTTTAGTCAACAAGAACCAACCAACCAGGTAAGTACATTACTCCTTCCCCTGCCTGAACCATCAATTTCTCTATAGAGAAAATTGTTAGATTTACAACAATTTTCATGTTTATAATTTTTTTTACCTTACATAACTACAACCCTCATATATATATATATATATATATATATATATATATATATATATATATATATATAGAGAGAGAGAGAGAGAGAGAGATAGATTAATAAATACACATATAAAAATACCTACGTTTAGGAGTGCGACTTAAGTTTCGCTGGTTTTCCAGATCATCAGGCACAAAGTATATCTTATGTTTTTATAAAAATACAAAGATGACACATGGGTAGAACGCAGTTTCATAGACGAAAAATTAAACAGAAAAGATGCAGGAAATGAATTGTAGGTAATGTCCATTTAAAAGAAAAATGTAAAATCTTACTTATTATAAAACGCAGATGTGTGTGTGTGTGTGTGTGTGTGTGTGTGTGTGTGTGTGTGTGTGTGTGTGTGTGTGTGTGTGTGTGTGTACGTTTATATATTGGATCGGATTTCCTACATTTTTTCAACCGATTTCAACAAAACTTCACAGGACTGCGTAAAATTACCCTGTGGTGGTTCTGACAGCGCCAAAA
This sequence comes from Acanthosepion pharaonis, assembly GCA_903632075.3. Classification (NCBI taxonomy): domain Eukaryota; kingdom Metazoa; phylum Mollusca; class Cephalopoda; order Sepiida; family Sepiidae; genus Acanthosepion; species Acanthosepion pharaonis. Next base: position 985,392 of record CAHIKZ030003813.1, read on the forward strand.
ATTGGAAAAATACAATTGTTTTTGCACAAAATCAATTTGAAAACACGATAAAACACGATTCTGTCGCCAGAATGAAAGGGGGACAACTCATATCGAGTTATACTTATTATAAAACCCAGGTTGTTTGTGTGTGTGTGTGTGCGTGTGTGTTCGCTTATATATGGGATCGGATTTCCTGCATTTTTCAACCGATTTCAACAAAACTTCACTTTTTTTTTTGTAGGTAGTGTTTCTTATTGTCTTGCACACTTTTTTCTTTATTTTTACATTCAGAATGCTTTAAAAATTCCATTTACAAGACAATTGTTTATAATAAAATTCTATTCAATCGATAGACTCATAACGATTGAAAACAATGTTTTCGTTTGAGTTTGACCAATTCGTAAAAAAATAAAAACAAAACAAAAAAAAAAAACTAATTAAGACATGCGTGTCCATCAACCTTAAACAATAATCTTTGTCAATTTTCTTTTTCAGTTATTATGATGGTCGATACTTGATCCATCTCTTACTGTTACATTCCCGGGCAACGCCGGGCTCTACTGCTAGTAATAAATAAAGCGAGATTACGAAGCTAAGATTTAAAAATACAGGAGACGCTGGTCTACTTAAGATTTGTTAACGCTTGCCGACTTCAAGGTGTTTTAATGCTTTATTTGATATTATTTTCTTTATGGATTGTCTGTCATTGTTTTTTTGCTATACTCAATTTAAAATAAAAAAAAAATATAACGAAATAGTTTGGGAAGATATCCTCCTCCTTATGTTATCTTTTGCGTTTTTTTTTATTTTTTATTTTTTTGCATCACAAAATATTTTACCTTTTAATCATTGTAGTAATGAATAGCGGCTCAGATTGAGGAATAGGAGAGCTGAGTTCGAATTCCCCTCGAATCCACTTGTTAAAGGTATGAATCCTCTTCCTTTCCCACCAGCTATAGGTTCTATAGCCCTGGATGGCAACTAGTCTACGCCAGAAAGAAATAGCAACCTACTGCGGGGAAAAATCTGCTTCGTTAGTCATGTATCGAAAGATACATGATCGCCTAAGCGTGTATCACGCATGACATATGACTGACTGAAATTCACTTACGTGCTAAAACCCTTGGGAAAGGTATGGATCCTCTTCTTCTACCTCCACCCCCAGATATGGGTAAATAGCAGGACAGACCGTGTTCTGTAGCTTTGGATGGCAACTGGTCTACCACAGAAAGAAATGGCAACTTACTGCTGGAAAAAAAATCTGCCTCGTCAGTCATGTAACCAAAGATACATGATGGCCTAAGAGTGTATCACGCATGGCACGCATCACTGACTGAATTCTGTTGATATTCAATTTGACATTACTGTACCCTACTCGCAAGGGCTTGCTTTCCTTCAATACAATATATTTCATAATATTCACCTGTTCTTTTCTCAGACATATCTTTAAGATTATTTTTAAAATAACGAAGAGAGACGCACATTTCAGAAATACTTTGTTACGATTCGAATTAATTTTTCGAATTGAATGAATTATAATTTGAAGGAAGTTTTAGAATCTGTAGCAAATCAATTTCGTAAATTTAAATTATTTCTTTAAATTGTAATATTTTCTCGGAAGTTTCCGCGAAAATAAATAAGAAGCGGGTGGTGTAAGAGCGAAGAGGCTTGGAATATTTGTCAAAAATTAATAAGCGGTAGGTATAATCATTACAGACCGGAGAGTACATCTTATGGGAAGAAGTACTTGAATCTATACTTTTGGTTACGATATATGCTTAAGTTTAACTCCATATATACGCTATCACACACACACACACACACACACATATATATATATATATATATATATATATATATATATATATATATATATATATCACGTTTACAGAGTGCGAGGGAGGTGTTTGCGGAGAAAAGAGAACGGAAGACGGGTGTAGCGTGAAAGAGCGGCGATTGATGGATAAAAGTCAGGAGTGTGTGTGGGTACAGCATTAATTTCTTAATTGAGTTTTGGATATGCCGTGGTAGTTAAATTAGTAGAAATTAAATATGTAAGAAATGATGATCGCATTTTCATTTAAAGTCCAAATCGTCGTAAAAAATAAATAAATAAATAAATAAAACCAAATGTATTGAATAAAAGACAGCAAGTAACTTAGTGGGGATTATCAGTATATCCTCATCATCATCATCATCATCATCATCATCATCATCATCATCAATCCCATTAGCTGTTGTGGACGCAGATTCGTTGCGCTCGTGACCAGCTCCTTACTTATGTCTCTGTTGCATGCCAATGTCTGTGTCTCTCTGAATGATCTTCCAGTTCACTCAGTGATGTTGTTAGACCATATTTTTCTCTGTCTCTCTTTGTCGCTGTAAGCAAGTTATGACCCCAGACAAAAGAAGAAGAGTCGTCTTTTGTCTAGGGTGGTAACTTCTCGGATGGCATTGGAAAGGTTGTTGGCTCTTATAACGTGTCCAACCTATTTCAACTTTTTCTTTCTGACGGTACTTCCAAAGCATTTCAATGGGTTTGTCTCTTGCTGTGTCGGAGCAGCCGGCAGAAAATGTCGCACAGAAATCTGAAGGCGCATTGAAATAACGAAAGATGCCTTTCAAAAGATAAGCAATGTATTAAGAGACAGAAAAATGTCGTTAGTATGCAGGAAAAGAGAACCAAGTTGCTATGTTTTCTTATATGGCTGTGAAGACTGAATAATCTTCTGAGATGAAGAGTTGAAGCCGTACTTCTACAGACATGCTAAGAATACGATGAACGGAACATGTAAGAAACGAAGAAGTTTTCGAAAATTGATATAGAATGGATATTTATGCCTACTATCCGAAAACCATAGTTTAAATTTCTCAAACAATTATGAGGAAAGAGACCTCGAAGAATTTGACGCTCACGGGACATATTGAAAGCAAAAGGAACAGAGATAAATAGTGAGTAACCGAGTAATCGAGCTTGTGGAAATGGACGTCAGAGTGGTGTTTGCAAGAGATGAGGAGGAAAACGTTGCTTACAGCTACAAAGGAGAGGAAATTGAGGAGAGCCATGAACGTCAAATTGGATACTATATAGAGTACAATCGATAAATTGTTTTATAAATTAGGCAAAAATTAAAATAATACTGACATCTCATTTTATATATTTACCAAAATTTCACAAAAATATCTTGAAATACTAAAGAGTAAATTTATTCAGTTGGCTTCAACCACGGACTCCAGCCAACTTCGGTATCTCCTGCAATTCTTCTGGACGGTCTCCTTGTTTAAGCTGGCGAATGCTGCCATAATCCTTGCCTTCAGTTCATCTTTGGTTTTACAAGGAGTTTTGATGGTATCTGATGTAGGCCTTCGTTTTGAAGACCTGTAGGAAGATGAATGGGGTCATAACGTCGCCATCACTATTGATTAGTCCAAGCACCTTCGAAATCACCATTAGACTCATCGAACTCATTCCGGTGCCTCTGTGCTGTCCTCAGATGAACACCCAAACATTCAGAAATGTTCGTATTGGAGCTTCTGGCGCGAATGTCAAGCAGAACAGCCAGCCGTTTCCAAATATATATATATATATATATATATATATATATATATATATATATATATATATATATATATCACTTTAAACGTTATTTTTAGCTGATACTCGTATTTGAGTAGATGTCCTGTTTATTTATTTAAAAGTATATTTATTTTCATCTAACGGCCTGGGTGTTACAGAAATCTTATTAAACAAAAAATTATGCACTTTTTTTCTTTTCTTTGCTAAGATTTCACGAACATTCGGGTTTGTAGACGAAAATAAATAAATATACGTTTTAATAAATAAAAGGGGTGTCTACTCAGATAGGAGTATCCACTCAAAATAACGTTTAAAGTCATAGAAATCTGTCGGATTAATATAAATCCATTACATTTATTAGAATACATATATATATATATATATATATATATATATATATATATTGAAACGTCATTATTTATTGGATACTCGTATTTAAAATAGACGCCCCATTTTATTTTAAGCAGTGTGTATTACGTTTATGTGTCTGCGTATTCGAGAATTCTTAATAAAAAAATATGCCTTTCGGCATGCATCTAATCTGCGTCCCCCTTTGTAGGAGAAACCAACACTTGATCCGGCGTGCTTTACTACTAGATTACAGAGAGCGTCACTGTTTGTTAAGACTCTATTTTCCGTTTTGATGAAAGCACACTTCCTCTTTTAGATATTTTTCTGTTCAGTCTCGCATATATACATATATATATATATGTGTGTGTGTGTGTGTTTGTGTGTGAAAAGTGTGTGTATATAAATATAAATATATATATATATATATATATAATTATTTATATATTATATGTGCGTTACTTATTAGAAAGCGATCAATATCAGAGATAGAGCTAAAGCGTGAAACCCAGGGTCACAAACTCACATCTATCAACCATATATATATATATATATATATATATATATATATATATATATATATATATATATATATATATGGGCTTGTGTGTTTAGCTGTATGCATATATAAATAGAACCTGTAGTTCTTTACTCGAGTTATCATTATCTAATACAAGATTACAACATTGGATTACTTAGAGATCGAACTCGTTAACAATAGCTTACATTTCTTGTTTGTTAAGTACTGTCCTCTGGCAATCACCCTTAAGTACGCTTGTATTTTGAATGTGCGGTTCTAGCTTTGAGCTTACATATGTAAATAAAAGTTTCTTCTGAGTGTGTATTACGTTGATTTGTATTAATGAGTGTTGCGTGTGTGTGTCTAAGCATTCATGTGATTGTGAAAGGAGGTGTTGACCTTTCGTCTTGGCGATTTAAGCATAGTAATTGTAGCGCAGTTAAGGACAGACGATAAGTGGGTTTACAGCCGAGTAAGTCTCGACAAGTGCTGCTTCTTACCGCCCGACCTGCTATCTTACCACACCACCAGTCATGTTGGCCTACGTTGTATCCCATCGTTCGGATAGACGGTCTTCTGATGGCTTCCAGAACAAAAAAACAAAACAAAACAAAAACAAACAAAGAACTAAAAATAAAAGTGGCTGAAAAGGAATTAAAAAAAAGAGCAAGAAAGAGAGAAATAGAAATGTTATACCAAAGCGATCAGAAAAATAAAGTGAAAAAGAGCGGAGGAGAGAAAGGTCAGAAGAAAAAAATGCAATCTATCTGGAGAGAAAAAGAGAATGTTTAAAAGCGCGTGCAACAAGGATGCGTACAAATTACGTACTGATATATGCGCGATTAAAACAAATTACGCGTGTACTGATATGTGTGTGTGTGTGCGCGCGCGCCGCCCTCCCGCCCGCTTGCGCTTCATATAGATGTGTGTGTGTGTGTGTGTCCGTGTGTGTGTGTGTGTGTGTGTGTGTTTACAGTATGCTACCACTGAGTTCGGAGAACTTGAACAGTTAGACCAATCTATTTGTCTTTCAAATTAACCAGCTGTTCCAGCGACCCGTCAGTTATCATATAAACTTTTAAAATCTCTTAACCAGGTGGAAAAGAATAAGAATAATTTCATTGATATTATTTACATTGTTCGGACTGTTGTTCTCATTTTTTTGTTGCCATATTTACGACGTTTCGGTCGTTTTACGCTCCACACTTCTTCAGGTGATTGGCGTTTCGAACTGAACCCTTTATTTTGTACACCGGGGTAGATTGTTTTAGTTCGACGTGGCATGCCTCTTCCGGGTGTCTCTGTTATTTTACTTTAATTCAACTCTCTAAGTTTTATTCGCCACTACAGCAGCCAGGTATTGAACTCACAACTCATTGGGTCAAGTCAATGGATCCAACCAACGCTTGGACTTTTTTTTGAAGAAGGCATCCCGAGTATGCAGATAGCACTTGTATATATATATATATATATATATATATATATATATATATATATGAAGAAATATAGTCTTATATATTTATGGGATAAATATATATATAAATATAAATATAAATGAACATAGAAGTCATATAGAGGCGAGTCTTAGGGTGATGTTATTTTTCTGCTATTTATATATATATTTATGTCTGGACTTTAATTTATTTGGGTTAAATTATTTTGCTTGTCATTATTTATTTATTTTTTATTTCTTATCTTATATATATATATATATATATATATATATATATATATTATTTATTTAAGTTTTTATTAACGTATAGCTTATTCAATAGTTTTAAATTTAAATATAAATATTTATTCAATTTAGGGTCATTGATTATTCTAACTATTATTTTGGAGGGATCAGTTTTTTAATTTGTCTATTACTTCATGTATTTATTTGGATTGATTATCTTTATTTTTTTTTGTTTTTTCGTTAATTTATCGGAATCCTTTGTTAGTTTATTTATTTATTTGGATGAATTTAGATTAATTTATTTTACTTGTTTTTTTTATTATTTATTTTTATAATGTATATTTTATTTACTCTTTTCGGTTTTCGATTTTTAAGTAACATAGTATTTTTTTGGATCGTTAGATAGTTATAGCTGTGTTTTTTCGTCCTATTTTTGGTTTGATTTTTTAGTCTAACTTATATTTTGGTCATGTAATTTGTTTATTATTTACTTTATTTATTTTTCATTGATTTTGTTTTTTTTTTTTTTTATTTATTTATTCTATTTCGTCTATTCTAACTGTGATTTGGTAATTTGTTTTGGGTTAATTTATTTTACTTATTTTATTGTCATTTGTTTATTTATTTTATTTTTTTTTTTTCGGTTTTCGATTTTTAAGTAACGTAGTAAAAATTTGTTTTCATGTCTGCATTTTGAGATGAGCTTGGATCTTTTATTTTAAATTTATATTGGCCTGGGTGGGTAATGGTAGCTATTTCACTACGTTAATAAAAACACCGATTAGAATAAAAAAAATAAATAAGATAAGAAATAAAAATAAATAAATAAATAATGACAAGCAAAATAATTTAAACAAATAAACAAATAGATGTTTTTTGCAAATTGACACGTATATATAAATAGCCGAGGAAAAATAACAAAAGCACATCTGGCCTGACGATTGCGTCTTTGAAAAAAAGACTGTCGTTTTAAGTGTTCATATATATATATATATATATATATATATATATATATAAGTGCTATCTACATATTGTTTTCTTCAAAAAAAACATTAAGTCAAACTCAGAGGTGATGGACTGTTTCATGCGTTTAACATGAAACAGTCTGTCTTCTGAGGCAATATTTAGCTCCATTAAACTATATTTCTTCATATATATATATATATATATATATATATAATATAAAGATGTAAAATATATAAATATAGAGAAGAGAAGAGGAGAGAGAGATTTTAAATAATACAAATACCTAAGATCCCCAAAATTATATCTTATGTTTTTTATAAAAATACAAAGATGACACGCTGTTTCATAGACGAAAAATTAAACAGAACAAAAGACGCAAGAAATGAATTGAAGGCAATGTCCATTTAAAAGAAAAATGTAAAATAATAAATTAAGCGAGATTACGAAGCTAAGATTTTAAAATACGGTAGACGTTGGTCTACTTAAGATATGTTAACGCTCCTCGGGTTCAAGGGAAGTAAGCGGGTGTGGACCCTGAAGCTTAATACAGGAAAATATATTATAAAAAATTAATTTAATAAAAAAAGATTAATTTAATCCGACTACCAGTATTTTCTACGATTTTCTGTGCCTACAGGCTATTATGAGCTCTTTCTGTTTATCAAGTTGACATAGATAGATAGATAGATAGATAGATAGATAGATAGATAGAGACAGAGGCAGATATACAAATACGCCCTTATATATATATATATATATATATACACAAACACTTGTTAGACAAGTAACATTTTAAGAATATTTTCGTCTTGTTGGATTTATGTATTGGTCTTGAACGTGTGAAAGAACTGTCTTGCGTCCCTGTTAGTTCATGCTAATGTTCTCATCTTTCAACTGGTTTCAGTTATTATGAAGAAATAAATAAAATACAATGCTCTCGTTACACTTTTAAATATTTATGTTATTATGAAATACATTTTCTATAACTCATGAGTGATTTGATTTGATTTCTCGTTCTTTGAACAAACGGGTCATCAGAAATCGCGCGACACGCACACGTACACTTATATACACATATTCTTTAATGCCAGAGTCACGACACAATAGTAGTATGGTATTACGAACTGTTATTGCCCGCCACCTGAAGTCACCTAACGGTTGAAACCAAGGTTGTTTGCAGGTGCATAAGGTGTTTTTTCACCTTTATTATATTTACTTGCCCTGTATGTCCTTTTTCAACGCAGCTGCATCGAGACCTTTTCGAAAAACGGCCGTTTTGCAGTACTTTATTTTTTTCGTTTGGTTGCACATACACACATTTAAAATTTAAGAAACAGCAGATATTTTTATATATAGTGCTCAATATTAAAAATAGAGCATTAATGATATTATATAAAAAGATTACTGTTGTGCAGTGATTTCGCAGTGGAGGCTTATATTTGTACTAAGTCGGTCCTGAAATAGGTTCGACGTACAAAACGTTAGGAAATTGATATAATAGGTATTACGCAGAATAATCTTGTTGTGGTCGCTGATACTTTCGTATTTGACTAACTGTCGTCCGACATTGACTGACATCGACTGACCGTCGTTTCTCTTACTACTTTTAATTATATTAGGTGGGAGAGTCTTTTAACTATAGAGAAGGTGTGTTTCACCATAACACCCACTCCTAAAATTTTACTCCGTAGGAGTAAAACAGTTTTCTTTATCTATGTTTTACAGTAAATATGAAGAAAAAACAAAAAAAAAGAAAACTTCATATTTTTAGCAACATCGTAGCGTATCTGGATCCACTTTTAAATGATCAGTTCCCTTTCTTTTTCTTCTGGATCGGCGTACCTCAGGTAAAACCGTTGCAGGCGTTGTTAGATCAAACGTATCGAAAATCACCTCCATTGGCGTTTCTTCCGCGGGACCGCTGTCAACCACGTCTGAAGAGCGTCGTCTGATCTGGTTAATGTGCCGTCTGCACGTGAATTTTTCGCCTTTCACCAAGTACATTTTATTGCCAATCCGCCTTTCTATTTTTTGGCACCTCCATAGTGTTACCAGAAACAACCTTCCACTTTGAGCTTCTTAAGAATGGGGTCACAGTTTCTGTAGGTTCTTCTTGTGGTTCTATTTGTTCAGCCTCTAACTTCCCTTTTGTTGATCTTGTGCTTTTTAACGTTTTCTCTGGTGACTTCAGTTGACTTAAATCATTTAATAATACTGCATGTCCTTGGCTGCGGGTAAATCGCTCCCCAGTTTTTCTCGGTGTCGGCTTCATCTTTACTTTCTGGGGCTTTTTTTTTTCACGTATATCGTCGGTGTTGCCCATTCACTATACTCAACTTTTATAAGTACACCGGTTTTCTCTCATCTGTCCAATTCTTTATCTATCTGTTCAGTTGAAGCAAACAGCACATTCTTTTTCTTTTTGAATACCGCTTGATCGTTTTCTTTTAGCTGGAATTTTTCCTCCATCTTGGTACACGTTCCCAACCCTGGAGAAAAAACAATAGGAAATGTTTCCTTAAGTTTCTTTACTAATTTTTTGGGCTTCGATGTTTTCTACCTTGTAACAGAAAGAATTTATCGGTAGATTCCATGATTGGAATTCTGTTATCCAATTCGTACCAAGTAAGTTCGTGGTATTTTCTATGACAAATAGTTTAGCTTTTCGCGTTTTTTTATTTAACGTGACGTTTGTAACAAATTCCCCAATAAATTTTATTTTTTCTCCCGTCACTGACCTCGCGATTTTCTTTGTTTTCATTAAAGTTGGTTTCCCCAACTTCTTCCACGTATGCAAATTTATGATAGATAGATCTGAACCGGTGTCGAGTTACATTTTTATATTTTTATTACTTATTTCGACGGTAACACATTTTCTGGTTATTCCATCTTTTACCTCGTTGGACTTTAATTTTCTTATTTTATTTTCTTTATATTTTGACCTGCAATGCGTGCTTTTATGTCCCACTTTTTAACAGTAGAAAGATTTTTTATTCCTAAAATCGCAATATCTGTACCAGTGTAGTTCACCGCAAGCAAAACAGGGCTTCGGGAGTTTTTGTTTATTTTTCTCTGGTATTTCACTTTTTGCTTGATAATCCGCAATTTTAGAATTCTTTTTGGTAGACTGACTTTCTTCTTTGTAGCGTATTTTCCTTACATGCGAAACGCCAGACTGTTCTATCTTTTTTGAATCTTTCTTTACGCTAACATATCTTGTGCAGTTTTCTGCCAATTTCTGTACAGTAATACTTGAATCGCTTTCCAATTTTGCCAGTACTAATTTTCTCAACTCTGCGTCTCTTTCTGATACCAGCCCCTGAACAAACACCAAGCACTTAAAATTGTCTGCCCTTAACTCTGCCATCTTGAATTCTCCACGATACTTATTCACATTGGCTGCATACGTTATACAGTCTTGTTCGTCATCTTTCATCAGATTCAAAAATTTCCACCTCTTGTGAAACCGTGATGTCTTTTTACTAAATAATTCACTTAATATATTTACCGCCTCGGTAAATGTCAACTCGCTAGTTTTTTTTTTTTTTTCGGTAAAATGTAGTTTACCAATTTGTTCCTAACAGCAGTTCCTAATTTGCTTAAAAGAAGCCTAACCTTCTTTCCTTCAGACCACGAGTGGCAGTCCTCGTTATACACGTCCGTATATTTTTTATAATTCTCCTCAAAAGTTATCTCTTCATCTGGACTGTACGTGAATATTTCAATTGAATTACATATTTTATTCTCTGGGAAAGAATCATTTTGTAGATTTTTCTCTTTCTTCTTCTCAGTTATTTCCAGAATATTTTTTGAAACTCCCTATGCACCTGTTCCATTTTTTGTTGGAATTGCATTTGTCTATTAAAAGTTTCCTTCTGTAGCTGAGTCTGGTATGTTTTTTGTTGCTCTAATATTGTCATCTGTTGTTCCGACTGGAACTTAAAGAATTCCCGGAATATATTTTTGCATTCCTCCATCGTCAAAAAAGTTTACACAATGCCTAAATACTGTAGAGGGAGGGGGTCCTACAAATTTGCAATTCTTGACCTATTTGAGCAAACTGTATTACCGAAAAAAAAAATATTTCTTTTCTTAGTTGAGAATAATACAGATTTTTTCGTCACTAAGTTGACGTCTTGGCTTGCGAAAAAATTTGCTAAGCTTTTTTTTTGTTTTTTTTAAGTGTGAATCCGAGATTTTGTCGCCAAAGTTATTGTGGCGAGCGAATTTTTTCTTCCTCCGTATGAGTGTGAATTTCGTCGCCAAAGTTGTTATGGCGGGCGAATTTTTTCTTCCTCCGTATGAGTTCGAATCCCTCGTCTCCAAAAGTTGTTGTGGAGTGATTTCGCAGTGGAGGCTTGTATTTGTACTAAATCGGTCCTAGAATAGGTTCGACGTACAAAACATTAGGAACTTGATATAATAGGTATTACGCAGAGTAATCTTGTTGTGGTTGCTGATACTTTCGTATTCGACTAACTGTCGCCCGACATCGACTGACATCGACTGACCGTCGTGTCTCTTATATTAGATGGGAGAATCTATTAACTATAGAATAGGTGTGTTTCAACATAACAATTACTTAACTTTTAAATATCAATTTTATCCCGACATCGAATTTTGTTGGTCTGTCGCTCAACTGCGCCCCACACATAATAATCAAAGGGGTTTTAATGTTGGGAGTTATATGGCCAGATATAAGGGGTGATGTGTTCGCAGAAGTTATCTGACATCGATGACTAGATTCTTCTGCTTGTGCAGTATGGCGCAGAGTCATGTTTCCAGACATAGATTTTTCCAGCAGCCACTCTCTTGACTTGGGGCAGCTCTGCCATCTCAAAACACTTTATTTAGGCCTCCGTGTTGAGTCTGAGGCCATCTCTAACAAATTCGGGAGTTATTTTCTTACCAGAATGACTAGAGATGCCGTACCTTCGTAATCACCATTAGACTCATCAAACTCTTTACGAATCCTCTGCACTGATTGACAACCAAAAACTCTGAAATATTTGTATTGGAACTTTCGTCGCGAATTCCA
>CAHIKZ030003813.1:1002500-1090000 GCA_903632075.3 Acanthosepion pharaonis
CTAACTGTTCGGTCAATGAATACTGAAACTTTCCTTATAAGGAAACGGCGAATGTTATTATTACCATTACAATGTTCTCGGGTGTATGATATTCTTAAGGCAAGCTGTTGGATCTTAATGCATAACAATTCAAAACTCGTATTATTGACAACTACAATAAAATATTGAACATTTCTGCTTACGTTGTATTTTGATTCGTCTCTAGGGTACCATGACCTGTAACGTCACTTAAAAAAGCTTTTAACATCATCACTTGTATAACAAAGAGCGTCATGCCATCACTGACGACTTCCGTTATTATAATGACAGCTCTGCCATTGACGATAAGAAGAGTATGCACCGGTATCGATTCATTCGCCATCCAAGCATGAGAAAATTATAATTTGAAGGAACATAGAGAAATCAAGATTTGATAGTTGGAAATAAATAAATAAATCTTGTTTCTTATTTCATCCAGACTAATTATTAATTAATAAATGTAAAGAATATATTTGTACGATTTGCTTGGTACTAATTTTATGAACTAAAAATGAACCATCGTAATTGTTGTAACCTACAAAGTGTTACTGAATGAGGAATATCTAAAACAGGGGGTGGAAATGAAATGGTAATCTTTTTAACATCAATAAAATACAATACTCGCTAGCGGCGTGAAATAGGCAAACCACTGCTAGTGGTGGACTACTTAGACAGAATATTACCCCCACTTACAATAGTGTCCAACGGATTTATGAGGATTGGAACATACCTATAGTGTTCATAGGTACGGTATATAACATTAATACAAGAAACTTTTAAATACATGATTAATTATTATTTCTCTTTCTTTTCTATTGAAAATGCAAAAAAACATCGTCAGTTTCTTTCTGTTTTCAATACAATAATGTTATATTTATTAAGTACAGACAAATCTCTCATCATCGGACTTATACGGGAATGGGGTGGGCCGTTAAAGCCGATTGTTCATAGATGGGAAAGGATTATTTTTGATTTCTAAAACCGCTAGGGTAATTACCAGTAGTTAAGATCATAATGTAAATTCTATAGACATGTATAAATGGCATAAATAAATATATACATTATATACGAGGTTCATTCAATAAATAAGGTGAATTTTTCGGTATAAGGACTTCTAATACAGATAGAAGCTTACTTTTCTTTTCTTTTTTCTTTTTTTTTTTTCAAGGTAGTCTCCCAGCACTGTCACACACTTTTCCCATCTGTGCACAAGCTTCCGTATTTCCTCAGCGTAAAAATCTTTGGACTGATGTCTCAGCCAGTCGCTCACAACACTTTTGACTTCATCGTCACTTTTAAACTTCGTGCCTCTCGTGAACGCTTTCAAGAGACCAAACAGGTGAAAGTCTGAAGGGGGCAAGGTCTGGGCTGTAAGGGGGATGAGGGAGCAGTTCCCAGCCCAGCTCGTTGATGGTCTGCACCGTTTGGGCTGCTGTGTGAGGCCTTGCGTTGTCATGATGCAAGATGACTCCTACTGACAGATGACCCTCAGCAGTTCACAGTAGTTCTTCTGTCAGATTGAATAAGGTCATTGACTAATTCGATCACCTCAGGAGACCTCACTTCTGTAGGCCTCCCAGGCCTGTCATCATCCTCAACACTGCTCCGTCCTTCTTTAAACAATTTAGCCCACTTGTAGACGTTTTTTGACTGAAACATGTGGTACCATACACAGTTGACATTCTGCTATGAATTTCAACTGGTTTGCACCCTTCAGCAACCAAAAACTTGATAACTGACCGCTGTTCAATCCTGGAGCATGCTTCTTGGTCGGCCATCTTTGTTAATCGCCAAAACTGTCAAAGTTTGTTTTTTTTAATCTGCAAAAGTAAATCCATGTGAAAAAGAAGTAAAACAAAAAAATAAAAATAAAAAAAGTAAGCTTCTATCTGTATTAGAAGTCCTTATACCGAAAAATTCACCTTATTTATTAATCAAGACAACAAAAATAATAGATTTCTCACAGCTACTTTCTCATGCCCACGCTAATGTATCGTACTTTATATACTGTACACCAATCTTTGTTTACATTTGAAAAGCCCATCACCGCCTCCACGTGATCACTTTGAGAACTAATACGACTCGTTCCACTAACCCAGCAAAATTTGAAATGCATCACGATTTGGATTTTTTTTTTTTCCTGCAGAATATTTTTTTTATTTTGTCTGCAGATTTTGTCCGTTGTATCCGAAGTCCGTTGATGGGGGGCTCCGTAGATGAGAGGTTTGAATGTATTAGCATTATTTTAATATTAAATTAGGATAATATTTTGAAACCAATATGTCTTAGATCTAATCTGATCTGCATGTATTAAATAAACAAGTCGTTATTCTACTGTGTGCTTTGTCCCTTCAGGACGCAAACGGTCATAGCTCTCTACAGCTTCCTATCTTTTGTAGATCTTAGTGATATTCGTCTATTTTTTCTGGCTTCGAGTCCCAGTTCTGCCATCCATTGACATAAGCTCATCAGGTAGTTTCTCCGCTGCCACCCCGCCATCATTTGCCTTCGTTATGCCCTGTGAGTGTCAAATCTTTAAAAACCCTCCCTGCTCTTTATGTGCCACAGAAATTTCCGCTCTATTTTGCTTATTCTAAGTATGAGTTTCCTTTTTGTTTCTATTTTCCTTAAAATTATTCCCGCTTCGCCCACGGTATTCACAACATCCTTCTGTAAAACCATATTTCTGTTACCTGAAGTTTTCTCTTTATTTGTAAGTAAAATCTCCAGCATACACTACCATGTAGAAGGATTAATAGCAGTTCACACATTCTTTTCTTTGTTGCTGACGAAGTTTTCATGTTTTTCTGATTTTAGAAGCCATCTTTCATTATTTAAATGCGCCTTCGGATTACGGTGTCACATTTTCCAACCCCCGTTAAAACATTTCCCACATATTTGAATTTATGTACTTGTTAGATTTTGGCATCTCCAATCCATATTTCGCATCTTGGGTTTTTCCTTTGCTAACAACTATGCTTTTTTTTGGCTTCTTACAACTGATGGTTAGTCCTTTCTTTTTGCTTTCTTTGTAGTTTTTCTTTTGTGTCTGCCATCAACACAGTGTCATTTGATAATCCTATATTGTTAGGATTTTCTCCCCGATACTAAATTCTGCTAGATTATCAGCGCCCGTTGGATAATCTCGTTTTAGAACAGTGTTTCTCAACTTTTTCTTACCTGTGGCTCATTTTTGGTGACAAAATATTTCAAGCCTACATAAGCAGAAAAAGAAATTCCATGCATTTATTTTATTTACGAAAGCAAAATGTAGCAGAATATATAAATCCTGCCTAATGACTACACTGCTCCTGGTTTCTGTCTATCAGTTTGTCAAGTTGAACTTCCAAGCCTTGGTTTACCTTCAAGCATAAGTTTCCTCTCTTTCAATCTTCATCCTCTGGCCCATCTAAAAAAAAATTCTTAGGCCCACTTGTGGACCTAAGGCAATGGTTCCCAAACATTTTTTTCCCTCTGGGCCGCATTTTCGGAATGAAATTTTTCACACGCCTCACGAAATTTTACATAATAAAAAAATTCGAAAATAATAAAAAAACAAAGAGTAAGAGAGAGTTAAAGGGAGATAACCGCGGATTCGAAGTCAGAAAATTACCATTGATGACTCTCTCCTTCAAGTTGCGGACCCCAGTTACTATATTTCTAATACTTGCTATAATACAAAAGTGTCGCAATCATAAAATCGGTTAATAATTATTTATAACTGTTTATAATGAGACTCATGCATGCAATTACAATTAATCCATAATAATATTTTAAATATTGAAATCATATTTATTTTTTTCACATTAATTTTTTGAAATTGTTTCTATATCTTTGATTGTTTTTCAATCATTCCGCTTCACTGAGGGTTTTTTGACTCCGTGAAAATAGTATGGCATGTCCTACAAGTAAAGGCCTGAACTGGTAGAACTAAAAATTGGAAGGCATCTAAACATTTAAGGGAATAGTAATAGAGTAGCGATAGGTTGCGTCTTTGGAAAAGAAGAGGCATATTAGAGAATAAAACTCCCCCCACCTCGTAAACGATTTGAATTATATCAAAACTGAGAAATGGGGACAGATAAGGCAGTAATACTTCATTTTTGGTTCAATCTGACTCTTGTAAAGAAAAAGCATGCGGAAAGAGTAATAGAATAGAGCCGACCATTTGTCCAGCTTCTTTTGCAATAGACTGTATGTATAGACTTCATGAAGAGTGCAACCGTTCATCGTTACTGGAATAAGGTTTAGGGTTTGAACTGTGACGAGGAAATTTTACTAACTTGGTTTCGGAGGTAGTGGCATTTACAAGCCAGTTTTTAGCCCAGTGTTTCTCAACCATTTTTTTTTTTTTTTTTTACTTCAGGGTACACTTGTAGAATAACTAAAACTCTAGGACGCACTTTAAATTTTACTAAGGAAAAATTAATATTCTTGTATTATTTCTGTTGTGGTGCCCTTCCTCTAAAGAGTCTATATTGGACTCTTCCGCCTACTATAAGATTAGTAGGAAAGAAGGCCCTGGGGGAACAGTCGAATAGATTGAACGCTGGGCCAACCGACACACACTCACTAGTCGTGTAATACGCTTCTGTTGTACTTACTGTTTAATATATGATATATCTGCAACAATTGTTTTGTTATTTCTTTAACCATTTACTTGGCCACAACAATTTCAAACTATTGTTCCTACTTTGGTCGATAAAGATGTTATTATAAACTTAACGTTTCGACTATGTTCCTTCTGGTGATCATCCTGTGTCCATTGATTAGATGATATAGAATATCTGTTGATAGCGATATTTTTCCCTGTGATATCAGTTATTGTCCGTTCTTGTTGAATCGGCTCGTCACTGCCAAATCCAAGGATTGAACTCAGACCAGTAGATGACAGTAATACATGTACTGGGTGATTGAAAAGTAAACTCCTATGTTAAATATGATGGATTTTCTTGTCTTTTGATAATTATAGTTAGACGAGAAAGTCCATCATGCAAAAATATGGAGTTCATTTTCAACAACTCTGTATAACCAACTCTTATATACATTACGGCACCGTCCCGAAAGACATAAGGAGTGTGTATCCTTTTATATTCAATGTCAGATGGTTTTGACGCTTTTCATAATTTATTTCATTTCTGAGATGAGAAAGTGTCCATATTCATGTATTTTTTCTCAACTATTGTTTTCATCTTGCTTAATATAGATGTTATTATAGACACCACGTTTCGACCAAATAATACAAGAATAATGTCACTTACTCATCTCAGAGATGAAATATTAAAGGAAAAATTAGTCTTGAAATTTGAAAATATGAAATTTTGCTTTAGCATTCTCAAAGAAGATTAGCGGTAGAGTTTTCAGTTAAAGGAACATGATGAATCTGCTAGTTTTTTTTTTGTTATTTTTTTTTTTAGAGAAGCCGATGATGACAGATTTAAATTCCTTGGAGAACATTAACTTGCAGAAGTGTGGGCAGAGTGTGCGATGGCCTAGGGTATCCAATCAAAGAATGAAATAAAAATTTAGTTTATATTTCATTTGAGTAAAGAGTTTATTTCCTGTTTCATCTGTTTTTACATATTTAATATATCTTTCTTTCTCAGTAGTACGTCCTATAACCGCCACTAGTTCAGTTCTAGAGTTATACAATCAAGGAGTTGGCGCCGAACATCACCAAACATCACCAAAAATCTGCACGTCACTGGAGGAAGGCAAAGAAAAAGAAGATATTATCTACACTTTCTCAAAGATAAAGGAATTTAACATCCAGTTGAAAATATCAAATGACAAAGACATAGAAGCTATGTGCTTCGTGTCTATGGATTTTTAAAAATAAAGATGATTTTAAATATAATAATAATTCTTAAATTTCGGGGCGTATCATTTGGGAAACCCAATTTTAACCTATTGAGCTGTTATAGCTAGATCAAAGGAGAGTTGAACTGCAAGGCTCCGATCATATTGTATGATATCCAGCGTTATCCTCTATACAGATGTTCACTAATGACCTGAGAATATCCCCAGGTAGATCATTAATATAAAGGTGAAACAGGGTGGAACTGAGGAGAGTGCATGGGTCTCGAGATTCTGACTGATGGTTTCGAACAATCTTCATGAGAGAAAGAATTTGTTATTGCGTAAACACTCCCAGAATTCTCATAGCTAAAAGGTTTGTATAGCACGGCAGAGGCACAGGGGAGTAATAGCGGCTCGGAGTGAGGAATCGTAGAGCCGAGTTCGAATTACAGTCGAATCCATTACACTCACTTACGCCCTCATGCCTTTGGGAAAGGTATGAATCCTCTTCTTCTTAACACCCCACCACCAGCTATGGGTAAATAGCAGGACCAACCTGATTCTTTAGCCTACGATGGCAACTGGTCTACTGCAGAAAGAAATGGCAACCTATTTGCCTAGTCAGTAATGTATTGAAAGATTGCATGATTGCCTTATGGCACATAACTGATGACATGATATCAACCCTGCTAAGTATGGCGCAAAATAGACTCTGGTAGATATCTGGTATTAATTGTCTCCTATAAGTCTGAGAATATTTTTTACAGCATTATTTTCTTGTCCATGATAGTTAACAAAGATAACATCTTTAATATAGATTTTCTTTTCATTTTTATATCATTTCTGTCCAGAGATATGATAATTTCTGCATTTTTGTTAAAACTGTTCATTTGTATCCCGATCGAGTGTTCTGAATCACATTCTCCGAACAACTTTTAATCATGTTTCCATGTTTAAGGTGGATGCTATAACAAGTTTTAGCGAAAGACATCCGGATAAAACTCTTAACCTCACGGTAATCAATTACTATTTTTCAGTATTGACTCAAATCTATTTTTTTTTTTTTTGCGACCACTATTCCAAAACACTGACCTCTTTGCTCAGATAATCACAGACGCCGGTGTCGAACAAGCATTTCTCCACCAGTTTACATTTGAAACGATTTAAAGCGAGCAAATTAAAAAATATACATCAGCTAAAACAAAAATGAACAAAAAACTTGGTGGAAGTAATTTTTCACAAAGTACGAAACTAAGTAAACTCGAAAAAAAAATGTAATACGAAAATAAAAGAAAAAAAATTTTTTGCAAAAAAACAAAAGTGTGCGGGAATGAAATGGCCGATGTTAGAGGATCCTGTCAGAATAAAGGTGAGAGAAGTTGTTTACTTTTAATCAGTCGATGAGAGGCCGGTCGGAAAATGGAGGGAAAAGAAAGTGAATTATGCAAATTTAAACGAAGGGCAAATAATCTGCATTTCTAATTAAAATGACAGAAAAACGAAAGCAGTAAACAAAAAAAAAAAAAGAAAAAGAAAATAATGAAAATGAAGAATAACATTTTGAGGTGGAAAATAAAACATTTAAGGAAAAACGTTTAGAAGAAATAAAGAAATTGGACAGAGAAAAGGGAATAAATTGATAGAAGAAAAGAGACTAAGGTTAATCGAGTAACGAAATAAATCAGGAAGAATGAAAGATTGAATAAAAATGAATAAAACTGTAAATAACGGACAAGAAAAGACGGAAATCGTCAAAGAAAAGAACAAAAGAAGTAAATACACTAGGGTAAAAATCGAGGAATAAGATAAGGAACTACCCCCGATCCAAGTTATTTGGCCGCGGCTTGAATGGGAAATTCTTCCCAATTCTGTGGAAATTATCAAGTGTATGCCCGGTTTTCAGGAACGCGGGTATGCGTTCTTCCCCCTCTCGTTATAGACCCATCAGTCTCCTTAATATAATTATATAAACATTTTGATGCTTTAATCAACAAGAAGGTCATTGAAAACCTAGATAAGAACACAATCTTGAACGACAGGCAGTACGGATTTCGATCGGCCGATCCACTGCTGATGTTCTAACTACCATTACTTACAGAATCAGTGAGGCTCTTGGTAACAAGTACACCATAAATACTATCGCATTAGATATTTCGAAGGACTTTGACGAGATATAGTACAAAGATTTGCTGATCAAACTCTTCAGCTATACAATTACTGGGAGAGTCTTCTCAGTTATAAAGTCCTTCCTAAAAGGTAGTTTCCTGAAGGTAGTTATTAATAAATGATCTGCATAAGAGTATACACACATCATTTGATAATATCTATAGTGATGACACGACTATATAGGGCCACACCTCCAAAAATCGTGATGATCAGAGATTGGCAACTGGCTCTTCTCAGCAGGGGAAAACTGGCTGATTACACTCAACGGCTCAAGAACCAAACTACTGGAGGTTACACAAAAATAAAAAATAAAAAAAAAAACAGGAAATTTGTTATATTTTATTTAATTGTTAGAATGTTTGCGGGATATTGTTCCAAGATCCTATCAACGCAGGATTTTAAGGATTGTATGTCTGTGATTTCTCTCCTCTATAATTGAAGATGTAACAGTATACTCCATACGGTATTTTTTTTTCATTATAAATGTTTGTTGTTTGTTTTACTTGTTGTGCACCTTGTAGTTACATTCGATCATCGTCGATCGGACCCCAAACTACCGCCAATCACGATGGATGGATGTCTCCTCAGAGAGGCCCCGTGTCTTCAGAGACTTCTGGGCCTTAAACTAACCCCTGACCTCAAGTGGAACTCGTACATACAATCCATCGTTAAAGATGCAGGAAAAATGGCCGGTTCCTTGTATAGGTCCAGTAAATATCTGATTCCTTGTGTTATCGTCTACATTTACAAGAGCTAGATCAGACCTAAAATGGCGTATTTTTGTCATATTTAGGCAGGAGCTGTCCAGTCATCACTTTCCTCCTATCGATAGAACCCAAAAGTGTCTCCGAGTACTTGTGGGTGACATCACCCTACCTCCTCCTCTCTCTCTCTCTCTCTCTCTCTCTCTCTCTCTCTCTCTCTCTCTCTCTCTCTCTCTCTGGCAAGTCTCTCAATGGAAAGTGCTCGAACGAGCTGTATTCCATGGTTCCGATATTTCTAACCTTCATGGTTAGGACCCTCTATAACAGACACATTGTAGCAAACCTACCTTCATTCCTCCGTATTTCATTGGTGAGAAGTAGGTTCCATTCGAACCACTTCTTCCCTCGAACCACGGCTTTGTGGAACCGACTCCCAAGAGGATGTTTCCCCGATCACTACAATCTAAATCTGTTCAAATCTAGGGTTAACCGTTATCTTCCCTTTGTATCCACATAAACTGCCTCTTACTCTCTAACACTCCACCTCGAATGGCTCCTGGGCCTTGTACAGAGCGAACCTCAATTTTAAAAAAGCCAGCAAGACTGTAAGATTAAATAAAACAAGAAATAATAGAGAATAAAAAACAGAGAAATCGTCAAATGATTGAAAAGAAGGAAAGAAAGAAATAGACTCGAAGGAAAATTGAGGAATAAAATAAACTAACAAGAATAAAAACTAAATAAAACAAGAAATAACAGCCAAGAAAAATCGTCAAGGAAAAAAAAGAAAATTTCATGTAAGTGAACAAAGGATTATTTTAAGCAGTACTGAACAAAAAAAAAAAGAAAATATAGTCACAAATAAGAAGGCGAAAAAAAATCGAAAAATTAAAATTTACTGAAAAGGTCAGTGTTATTTTCGACTTTTGGGATTGTTGGTGAAAACGTTAATTAAAAGTAAACAAAAATTTTGAAAGGATCGATCGGGGCTTTTTGCTTGCTTTTTAAGTCATTGTTTTCTCTCGTATTCTTGGAAGTAGCTTACTTGCTTAATGTTTTCTTAAAAATGTTAATTAAAAAAGCATGGCAATTTTCCAAATAATAATCATTATATTTCTAATCCTTAAGCCAACAACAAAAGAAGGAAAAATCGAAAAAAATACAAGAATAGTAATTACAATGAAAATGTCAGTAATAAAGAAAAACGAACAATGATGCTAACAATAAATATAACAACAGCTACTATAACAGTTAAATTGAGTGCCAGAAAATCGTTACAATCAATAATAATGTTCATTATATTGGCAGTATGGATAATATGTCTAAAATGCCAGTAATAATAATTACTAGTATTGCTACTGTCAAAATAATAATATTAATAGCATCACGCTTCATTATACAAATATATATACATATATTAATTATATATGATGAAAATCGTAAATAATAATAATAATAATAATAACAGCTCAGATACTAAGGAAAATGTGTTACGTCTAGGAGGTGAGATATGACTATTATCAATCGGTGGACAAATCTAAGAGTCGTAGAAGATCCCAAGAATAATGAGATTGATAATAATGACGTCATCACGATAAAGCACATTCGCGTCTCCATTGGTGTTTGTTCCGGAAATATGGATACCAAACTTTCGACAAGTGGTAAAAACATAAGCCGAAGAAGGTATTGAAAAATAAGCCTGTGACTTCACGATTCCGAGTGACTGAGTTTACGAACACACCTAACAAGTTTTCATTAGCGTCTCTTGATAGATGTGAGATGTCTTGGAGATCACTCGATTGCAGCTGAAAAAATTGTGAACTACTCTGAGTTGAGTGCAGAGGTTGAGAGATTGTGAAAGGTATATTCTCCCTATAACTCTTGGGTCGATTCCAAAGAAGCTCTAGAATCAGCTTGATAGCATCGGAATCGTACCCAGCTTACCAAAGTTACAAAAACAACAAGCTTAGGCAGAGAAAATATCCCGCCGAAAGTGTTTGCTGTCTCAGATTTTACAGAGAGTCGCTTTTAATTATTTCCGGTGTTTGAAAACAACACCGTTAAAATCTCGATTTCAAAATAACAACAATCATATTATATGATGGCTGTTGACTTGTTCAACGCGTATGACTATCGCTGACAAGTCTGAGAACGACAATGGCTCATGATGCCAGCAAGTTGTACTGTACAGAGTTTAGCTTGTTTTATAAAGATCATAACTTGCTAAAAGCCTGGCAATAAGACTTTTCTTGTGGCTAAAGAGGCCAGAATTATGACACATACACGTTCATCACATGTGCACTACAGTTCAAATGTTTGAAACCATTCCCAGAATTAAGATGGGATGAACTTGAAAGAAGAATGAAAACAAAAATGTAAAAGAACTCTTAGAGTCACTGGAAAAAGAATGGAATCAATTAACGATGATTCTTGAATTGAGAAACTTTTGCAACGAATACCAAATATTTGTTCTGCATTAATCGAGGCTAAAAGAGGGTATTCTGACGAATAGAAAATTTAATCATGAGATTTTTTTTTCTTTTTGTCATAATAATTTCTAATAAAACATCATATCTCACTTATTTTTAACAATGTATAATAATTTTCTCTTATATAAAGTACAAAACAACTATTTTGGAAACCAGTTTTTAAAAAATACCAGGGGATTTATCTCAGACTTTTGGACTGTAGTATATATTGCTGGATCAATGATATCTACTTTCCTTGCTGTACGATAATAATACTAATAATACATACATAAGGATTGCTCCGTCTTGTCAGAATAACGCAATCTCTTCATTCCTCACCGCACAACAATGTGTACTTATATTATTCTTCGGCCCAGTCTCAGACTTGCGTAATTGTTTGCAGATATGACATATCTTTTGTCTGAAATACGTATTTTCGAATTTCTCGTCAAACCACCAGCTGACATACTAAGCCACATGAAGTACATGTATGCCGTGATGGGCGTATCAACTACTTGATTCTAGCTCGGTCTATGCTACTTTTACTAAACCTGCTCTTGAGAAGGTTTTGTTTAGTGGAATATCAATCCGTATGGGTTATTTAATGCTGAAATCTAAATATGAAAATTCAAATTGGTAATTAATTCAAGAGAATGATATCATTATATTTTAATTATTTAGCTGCATTTCTTTTTTACCAAATAATCATACAAAATCAAAGGATGAGTGAAAACCTTACAAGAAATGAAATTAATCATAGGAAATTGCTTTTTTTTTCTTGACAATATAAGGCATTTCACTACAAAAATATATTCGTATTTTTTTGTACCAAATGTATTGCTGGTATTTTTAATATAAAAATGTATTTTTATACTTTCTTAACTTTTTGATTTTTGTGTGGGGGGTTCACTATGTGCGCGTACCTAAGACCATGACATGTTCTACCCCCAACCCCAACCCCGGATGGGGGGGTGGGCCTGGGAAGGACAACAATTAAAAGGAGGTTTCATGCTCCCCAATATCTCCAATCTCCTAATCAGAGGACTTGCTGCCGGATGTAGTTTATCGTCATACCCAGGAGATCTTGAGAGAAGAAGCATACATTCATACAGAAAATCTCAGGCGATAAATTTATATTTAAAATATTAAAGATATTAATGAAGAAGGAAATTACTGGAAAGTAATTGAAACTCATCTGAAGCGAGCTGAATGTGTAATGCTCCTCATGCCAATGACACTTCCACCGACCTTCTCTACGGCATATGACTTCACTGAATTTTGATGTGTTCCTCTCGAATTTATATTTAAACTGGGGTCATCAGGAGAGAATGTGCACCGTTTAGGGGCCTTCCTCTCCTA
Organism: Acanthosepion pharaonis; assembly: GCA_903632075.3. Lineage (NCBI taxonomy): Eukaryota > Metazoa > Mollusca > Cephalopoda > Sepiida > Sepiidae > Acanthosepion > Acanthosepion pharaonis. The sequence goes on from CAHIKZ030003813.1 coordinate 1,015,015, forward strand.
GGAAGTAAAACTAACGCAGATAAACCTCTTCCAATAACGTCATTTCGCTTAACTGAAAAAGTGGTAAATGACTGTATGAAACAGAAAACCAATAATAATAATAATAAAAATATAACATTTGGCTGTGATGCAAGTGCCTGGCTTTCTCTTATCGGACTAGTTGCCATGATGGGTATACTGAACTTAGCGTGCTTCTCTCAAATTTAAGGCTTAAGGCCGGTTGTAAACACCGGTTCCCGTACGATTATTTAAGTTAAGCAACGTCAAGCTTGGTCAGTACCTAGATGGGTGACAGCTTGGGAATGCCAAGTACTGTAAGCTTAGGAGCGCGGTTAGTGTAATAGATAATGTCTCGGAATTGTTAATCGCAGAGCTGATTTCTAATTCCTGTTGGGTTCGTTGTATTCACCTACGCGCATATACCCTTTTGAAAGATATGAATTCACCTCTTCTCCCACCGATATGGGTTAATTAGTAAGACTTGTATCACTAAGTTATTGTTATCGCCAAAAAAGTTTTTGCAATCTAAAATATTTTAAATAACCTGCAAAGTGTTTATAAACCGTAGAAAACAAATCATTCTCTCATTTAGTAGGAATAAATGACAGACAAATATCCGTACAATCAATTCTAGATTGTTCCAGTAATCACTGGCCTGCTTGGAACGGTCGAGAAACTCATGTAAACATGTAGAAGAATGTAGATTTATTGAAGAATGGAAACTTCCAATCACGTTAGGTCGGTGAGAATTTGTTGAAACTTGAATAAAGCATGGAATAATAATAATACAACACAAAATGTACTTAAGCAAAATGTATTGACACAAGAACGTGTGCACAATATTTACAGATAGTTTGGTATATTCTTGGGAAGACCGTTCCTGTAGAATGGGTTGACATTAGTCGCAGTCGGGCAGAGTCTCTGGATTGGATCTCTTCTTCCTCCCCGGTCTTCCTGGTACCAACCCATATTTATATGGTCGGTACTTCACTATGTAAATTAGGTGGATCGTACCACAACAGAATTCTATAGTAGAGTGTCCCTGATTTTAGTACTTTTTGCCAAGTGATCCCCTATGATGATAACCGGCCATACATTATGGGCAATTGCTTAAAAGTCTTGTCCACCTAAAACAATGCCACAAATATAAGCCAAAAGTCGACTTCGAACAACACATCGATCGTTCTATGTAGGCAAACAAACCAGAACCTGTGATTGAAGACAACGAAAAGTGTTTGTCAAATAACAAATGTCGTTATTTCAACGAGTCCGTCTGAAGCTACAAAAATATGAATATATTATAACGGTAATGTTAATAACTTTAATGATTAGGCTAATTACCATAATGTTCCAAGTGATTATAATCATTATGCTACTGATGATACTGATAATTTGTTTAAAATTTCAATTTTCGCATAAAATATGCAAGTATTTATTGTCATCGATAATTGCCTTTCTAGGTAATTGGTTTTTGTCGATCAATATCTCTTGAGTCAGAAAAAATCGATATGCGTCTAACGTCAATTCTGAATTAAGGTGCGTAGATATTATTGAATAAATATAGGATATATTTGTACATAACTATATGCATACACACACACACACACACACACACACACATATATATATATATATATATATATATATATATATATGAAGACAAAAGGAAAACTTACCTTAGCCGACGCGTTTTATCCCCCGATGGGCTTTATCAAGGCAAGTTTGAAATTTAATTTTGCGGCAAGTATTTATAAATAAAAATAAAAATGTCGTTAGTTTGTCAGGATTTTTAAATTTAAGAATGTTCATAAATATACATCAGGCTAAGTGAAACTCAAGTTAAATTATGGAGAATGTTAAGTGAAGGAATTTAATGTTACTGGTGATTCTTTTTTATGATTTAATTATTATTTATATTATTTTATTTTTGGATTAATTTATGTATTATATGTTTTAAATAATAGAAAGTTTTGAATTTAACAGTTTTCTTTTAAGTTTTTAGTCATGTATATTGACTAGGTAAAGGAGCATTTTCTACAGGACATTTGAAAATATCCAGGGCGCATATTCATATTTTAATATGATAGGATAAAAGAGGAATTGCCCGTCTAAGTAAGTAATTTTTCTATTTTAATAAGTGCGGAATTATATAAATCGAAGTTGCGGTTGCATTTATTTCTATGTATTAGCAATGCATTTAATAAATTGTTATCCATAAGATCCTTTTTCGTGTATATATATATATATATATATATATATATATATATATATATATATATATATACACATATTATATTCTGTCTTATAAAAAGGTACTATTTTAAACCGTAATACAAAGAAAGTAAAATAAATTACAGTATTCAATACTTAAATAAGGCAGTGTTATATAAGATCGTTTTAAATCAACGTGGTAACTAGAATCATCCAATGGTGTACGAAAACTACACCGTGTAGGTCATTCTGTCGTACAGGTTATTTTTTACAGTAAAAATGCGAACGTCGGAATTCCAATCAATAATAAAATAAAGAAAACATGGGTATGTCTTTTAAATAAGCAATTTGTATTTAGAAACATATGTATATAATTCCACAAAAGCCAAAAAGGAGTAAAAATAGATTTTAGTTGAGTTAAAGTCTTTGGGTATTTGTTCCACAGTAAAAAATAAAAACTATGGTGTAGAAAGACTTTGATTGTCAGCAACGATTCACTGACCGACGAACTGTTGATATTGGAGATGATTTGTTTGTAGTCGCCGATATATATTTCTTTCAGCACGCGTCTTCCCTGGTGTATGAACAGCTTGGAGACATCTGCATCTCTGCTGCTGAATGTCGAATTCTATGGGTTTTTATAAGAAATTTTTACCGGAAGTAGGCTCGAGAAAACAGGGTTTTAGTTTTCTCTCATTGGTCAAATATTTCACATTGTGATGTTAATTTCTAACCAATGATTTATTTATTTGATTTAAACGATGTGTGTTGTATTGTGGAATCTTTCTGGCATGTTTGCAAATATTGTCTGTTTTTGGTAAAAATAAAGTTTGGGGTTGTTTTAATATGGTAATTGTTGAGATGTTGGGAGTGTTCCCGCGTGTGTGTATTCAAATAAAGACAAACACAGTTGTAGGGAAAAATACTGGTATATTTGAGGAGGTATTTAACAACAGAGTGACTAGTAATAACGAACGCAGGTTAGTAATAACAATTAGCAAGAGTCTACAGTCCAACGGTATCTTCCGGTCAAGAGACGGAAGTGAGATGATCTCCTGATCTCCTGATCTCGTCATCTCGTCATCTCTCTAGCACTGACCTATATCGTAGAGGGATCAGTCCATTCTCAGTCAGAAGGTGGGTGCGCCCCAACAGTAATCTATGTGGGTATATAATTGAGGGAAATAGCGTTTCTTTCCTATAGTCTTATGCCATCAAAGGATTCTTGCAGTCGAAGACTGAACATTCGGAAGAGTAAAATATTCTTGCTTAGAAGGGCAATGATTGTTGCTTTAATACTACCTTATCCATCTCCTGGAGACCTAGTCATGGAGCAAGACGGGTTAGTCACCCGATAAACAAATATATTGACCAGCTATGTTATGGCACAGAATGCCTCTCTAACGACCTTCCGACCTTGATTCAGGACTGTGATGGTTAGCGTGATAAACTCATAAATGTCCGACCTAGCTCGACCGAATAAATAAATAATCTATCTATCCATCTATCTATATATATATATATATATATATATATATATATATATATATATATATATATATATATATACTGTCATTGATAGAAATCCCGCTTTAATAAGAAAAAAGAAACCAACTCTTAATAATATTAATTATAAACACGGCCATAATATGCTGGCTTTGTTCGTGAATAACATTCTATTGCTATAAAATAAAATCTACATATTAAGACAAACAAAAATCTTTAATCCGCACATTATTTGAGCATTGTTTTACACATTCGATATAAAAAGAACATCTGTAAACATGCAAAAATATAATAGAAAGCTTAATCGCAGTGCTTTGTGGGTTATCTTCAGTGAAATATATGCAAATAGATAGATAGATAGATAGATAGATATAGAGCTTAAATAAATGTGTCTGTGCATGCATTCATATAAACACGGCTTTTTACCTATGTATTGTTTTTTGCATGCATCTATTTATTTAAATATATGCATTTATATATTCGTTATGGAACATATATCAGTTGTAGATGTTCCTAGATATGGTTGTATGCGTGTAATTTATGCGTGTGTCTCTGCAAAATGGACGTATATTTTTGCAAATGGATGTAGCTGATGAACGAATGTGCACATAAATATGCATATATCATAATGGAGTTTCATGCATCTGATTTTCCAAGTGCATGCACAAACTGTTACTACAGATGTTTCTGACCACTGCTATTGTTATGCAATAAGTGACTGATGAGGGGAAGAATCGATCAATCTGACCCTCGATTTTATACCATCTGTAGCCATTTTAGATTTCACAAGAACTCCAGTGGACTGTAGCAGCTTAACTTGGAATATGAAAAACTTTATATGATTCAAACGATTTTTCAATTTTAACATTCATAGCAACAGTTAAGTTTATTAAATTAAATAAATACAATTTTTAAAAATAGTAAATTCTATTTAACATGTTTGATAGGAAATCATATATCTTTCCTTTTTATTTAAGTTAACGGAATTATGAAATTAAGTCATTGTTCAACGCCATGTTCGCTGGTTCGATCACTTTCTGCAGCGAGGTTATGACCCCCACCTCGACCAGATTTATTTGCAAGTTCATCCCGCCATCTGTAAACTGGTGATGACCTCGTGGCAGATCATACAGACGCTTGGAGAATGCCGTCCACCCGGACATCCAGCAAGTTAATCTGGCTTTGGATTATGTTACAACGCTTTGACAAGACCGTCAGAGCTGGAGTGACAAGGTGGCTCTTGTGAGCTCATGGTATGAGATTTGGAAACAGAAACAGCATTCAGAACTGTAATGTTAGTTGTAGTACTTAAGTGAATTTTACCTAACCTACAGTTGATTTTCTTTTTGGGGGGGGTATTGATAGCATTTTTTCTGCAATTACATTTCTTACTGGATCAATTTACACTCCACTAGAAAGTTTTTTTTTTGTTTTATTAATTGACGAGCCGTTAGTTTTAAGCTGGATCCTGATAACATCATTAGATTTCTTCGATAGCTTACGTCTAATTTCGAAGATTTACCAGTCTTTTTTTTATTTGTAAAACGCTCCCAACACCGGTATGTTTCTTTTTAAACGACTTGGACAAGCATAACTTATGCAATCTATTTTTGATCTCCCAGATAAATATGATCCTAGACTAAGACACGCAGGAATTTTTTTTTTTTTTTTTTTTTTTTTGTAGATCAAAAATAGATTGCATAAAGTATGGGGCCTTCTATTTGTCTTTTTAATGCAGTTTCAAATGAAGAAGAGTGATTTTGGAGAAGAGGAAGAAAATTATTGAAATTAAACAAAGAATGAGTCAATGAAAAATCGCTAAGAAGCTTGAAATACCAAGACATGCCGTCCATCTTTTCTATCATTTAGCATCTTAGATTTCACAAGTGCTTCGGTAGATTGTAGCAGCTCAACTTGGAATATGAAAAAACTTCATATAATTCAAATGATTTTCCAATTATAACAATCATAGCAACAGTTAGGTTTATTAAAATTAACAAATACAATTTTCAAAAATAGTAAATTTTATTTAACATCATATATCTTTTCCTTTTTATCTAAGTTAAGGGTATCATGAAATTAAGGTATGTACAATTACTGTTATTTTTTAAGGTCTAACCATTATTCTGAAAGTTACTTAAACTTCGCATATAACATGCAGGAGATATCCACACTCTTCACTCACTTAAAGATATTTTTAATCATTGATCTGAAAAAGCAGTTCTATGCAGCTGACAATTGAGATATTTCCGAATGTGTTTGGCGTCATATGTCTGATTCTCGATCTAAAACATGATTGGAGTTTTTACGTTAATGCTTTGCTAGGAGTAGCATCTTGACAATGCTACTCCTAGCAAAGTCTATTCTACTTTTAATTTCCCTATTTCCTATAATAATTTTGCTGTAAATGATCCATACACTAAGGTATTTGAAGTGCTGAATATTTATTAATTCCATATCCTGATTTTTTTTATGATAGATTCAGTGTATCTTCTATTATTAATTTAATTCCAATTTCTGTGTCTGAGAAATATAATGAGTTTCGGCTTGGAATGAGAAATCAGAGACCTGAGTCCGAATTTCGGATTGGTTACATACACTTATGTCCAAATTCCATTGGGAAAGGTATGAATCTATTTCTTAGTACGATAGTAGGGCTTATAACTGGAAAAATCGTTGTTATTTTCATACAATTTTTAGTGCAATTTCCACTCACTATATATATACAGTGCTGTTCGATAAAAGTGACTCACTTGATTTTTTTTACGAAATGTTCTCTTCTCCGATGAAACGAAAGTTGAGCTAAATTCAAAAAATAAGCGATCTAAAATCCGAAGAAGCAGCTTTGAAAGCTCTTTGAATTTAGCAGTAAGTACTGTCAAGCATCCGTTTAGTATAATGTTCTGGGGATGATTTTCTTTTCATGGAACTGGTTTCTTAAAACCTATTGAAAAGACCCTCAGGAGCGAGCTGTACAAGAGAATTTTAGAGTCTTGTCTTCTTCCTTCTGCTGAAAGGGTGCAAATCGACCCCACCAAGCTCATTTTTATGCAGGATAATGCTCCCTGTCACAAATCAAAATTGATGAAGGAATACTTTGATGACGTCAACCACATAGAAAACTTATGGAGCATGTTGCTCAATTTCTTTCGAGAGCCTGTACTTTATAATACTCAGGTGAGTCACTTTTATCGAACAGCACTGTATACACACACACACACACACACACACACACATATATATATATATATATATATATATATATATATATATATATATATATATATATATACTTTAAATATCAGGAGGTCAATTAAAATAGGTGATCTTGGTTTCGACCTGACAGCCTCTTCGGACAATATTTAAAAAAAAAACATAAAAAATAAAAATATCGCCCGCAGCTCTACATTATTTTTTTCAGACGTATATTGTGCACTTTTAATAGGATATAAAAAAAAAAAAAAACAAGTCAATCAAGCAAGCATTTCAATTTCAGATCATAGTTTCTGTTTTGGAGAGGTTTAATTCGGGCCTTACTTCTTGGAGCACTTGATTCAAGATCATCATTATCCCAACTATGAATACATATGTCATCAGCATAGGTCCACCACCTCATCACTGGAGCTCTGGATGGGAAATAAGATCGATGTTTTCAATAGGAAGCAACCAATCGATTAGGATTCAATTTACTATGAATGCTCATTTGTACTAATGCTCTAAAAAAAGACATGATCCTTACTGTTTTTTCTTGTTTAATTTTAATCCTCTCACCCCAAGCAAGGTGCTAATGCCACGAGAACCTATAGATTCAAACTGAAAGAGAATGAGAAGACGAAGAATAAAGAGGATTAAGGGAATGATAAAAATGAATAGGGTTCAAATAGATAGAATATGGCGATTGACCCCGCATTTAAAATTTTGGATTTGTAGTTGTCAAGGAAGCAAGAAAACTGAAAGTAATTCCACAGATGGGAAGTGCGAGAAAATAAACTGTTGGTGTAGAAATGACGGCTGCATTTAGCTATTTCTTTCATTGTGCACAGTTTTACTTTCAGATGTTTTGATAGATACATATTTTTATGTCATTAATGTGATTAAACTGACCAAAGAAATCCTTCCTTAAACGATGCTGATGTGAGATTGTTGTTTCAGTTGCTATGGGTTATTTAATGACGAAATCAAAATATTTTGAACACAATTTTATGTCTTCAACTAAATATATTTTGAGCGCAATTCTATACCTTTAACTACAGATAAAATGTATCACTTTGCTATAAATAGGTATTGTTGGTAATTTTTGTAATAAATAGGTATTGTCGTTAATTTTTGCTATAAATAGATGTTGTTGGTAGTTTTACTATAAATAGGTAGTGCTGGAAATTTTTACTATAAAAATGTACTACTGGTATATTTTAGATAAAATGTACTGCTGGTATTTTTTAGATAAATGTATTGCTGGTATTTTTTAGATAAAATGTATTGCTGGTATTTTTTTAGATAAAATGTAGTACTGGTATTTTTTAAATAAAATGTATTGCTGGTATTTTTTAGATAAAATGTCCGCTGGTATTTTTTAGATAAAATGTATTGCTGGTATTTTTTAGATAAAATGTACTACTGGTATTTTTAGATAAAATGTACTTCTGGTATTTTTTAGATAAAATGTATTGCTGGTATTTTTTAGATAAAATATACTACTGGTATTTTTTAGATAAAATGTATTGCTGGTATTTTTTAGATAAAATGTCCGCTGGTATTTTTGAGATAAAATGTATTGCTGGTATTTTTTAGATAAAATGTACTTCTGGTATTTTTTAGATAAAATGTATTGCTGGTATTTTTTAGATAAAATGTACTGCTGGTATTTTTTAGATAAAATGTATTGCTGGTATTTTTACTATATAATCCTATTTTTATACATTTTTTTTTGTTCTTTGTTTGAGCATTCACTATTTTCCCATCGCTGGGGCTCTATCTGAGCTACTTCTCCGAGCCAGGGTGGACCTGAGAACAACTGCAATTAAGAGGTGCTACCACGATCCACAAAATCTCCAATCTCCCAATCAGATGCCTTGCCGCTGGGTGTAGTTTATCGTCATACCCAGGAATACTGATGTTTGGTAAGCTTTTGGGAGATAGATCGGAATGAGGACTGTTCAGCACCCCTTTTTGCCACTGGAGATGAGAACTTTGAATAAAAATATGAAAGAAATGTCTATCAGTCAGTATATCCAAATTTTGTTTTCCCCAAAACGCTAAAAGACTAACTCATCTAAGCTTGGTTTATGAACTAAAAACTCTCTCTCTCTCTCTCTCTCTCTCTCTCTCTCTCTCTCTGCATCCTTCGTCAAAATGTTCTAAATTGGGATCATCCCTTCCTTTTAATAATGACATTCTGTCGGCATATTCTTTATTTTCATACTTAAGCATTAATGCTCACCAATTTCAGGAAATCAAATGAGATTTACCAGGGTTAGTCCCCATTAAGATATCTCATCGGGCAGGAGTAGTACACTTTGAAGAAAATCACAATTTAGTTATAAACATTTGTTAATTTAAATAACGTCTTATTGTAAATATTACAGTTGCATGTGAATAAGATCACACTTTTATTTTGGACCGTAGCGGTGGTGTTGTAATTTGTTGATAGCTTGACGCCGCCATAGTGGTCTTCAGAGGACTCTCAAGATACCTACAGCCGGCCAACGTTTTCAATAAGGCTTGGGATATGCGCTGAAGACCAAACTGATTTGCATGAGAGATTACCCCATCATCATTAAAATTTCTCATCTAAATTCTATTTTGTTTGTTACGATAGTCATTAAAAAATTCGAAAACAATTGTTTTTTTTCTCATCGCAGTGTAAATCTTGTTGTTCTCCCATGGCGAGAAGAAGTGATCCATCTTGCTAAATAATGAATTTGATAAAATTTTAACAAGAATTTTTAAATATTCGACAAAATATTTTCAATAGAATCTATGGTCATTCCGTACCATAATGCAAGTTGTTGCATCCACATGAACCCAGTGCGAGAAGAGACACAGACCTGAATGCACCGTGATACTGAAAATAAATTATGCAAAAGTTGAACCATTTGACAACCTCCCAGATAAATATGATCCTAGATTAACACATGCATGCATCTTTTTTGTAGATCAAAAATAGATTGCTTGAAGCCCGGGGAATTCTAATTGATTTTTTTTTTGTTATTTTTAATGCATTTTCAAAAGGAGAAGGGTGATTTTGGAAAAGAGGAAGAAAATTATTGAAATTTTACAAAGAATGAATCAACGTGAGATCGCAAAGAAGCTTGGAACACCAAGTCATGCTTTCCAAGCCGTTACAAAAAGATACATACCAGTGTTAGGAGTGTTTTGAAAATAAAAAAAAAACTGCTAGATCTTCGAAATTAGACGTAAAATACCAAAGAAATCTAATGATGCTATCAGAAACTAAGACTAGCGGCTCGTCAAGTAATAGATTGAAACAACCTTTCTAGTAGAGTGTAAATTGATCTAGTAAGAAATCTAATCTTAAATGAATGCATTGCAGCAAAAATGCTATCATTAAACTCAACCCAACTCAGCAAAAAGAAAATCACCTGTAGGTTACGTAAAATTCACTTGAGTACAACTAGCATTAGAGTCGTCAGTGCTGCTTCTACTGCCAAATCTCATACCATGAGCTCACAAGAACCACCTTGTCACTTCAGCTCTGACGGTCTTGGCAAAGCGTTGTAACATAATTCAACGCCAGATTAACCTGCTGGATGTACTGATGGACGACGTTCTTCCAGTGTCTGTATGATCTACCGCGATGTCATCACCAGTTTACAGATGGCGGGATGGACTTGTAGATGAATCTGGTAGGCTGGTTATAACGTCGCTGCATAAAGTGATCGAGCCGCTGAACACGGCATTGAGCAACGGCGCGAAGAAACTACTCATTAGATGCAAGATCAGTGCACCGCCATCGATGGTCCTGAAGATGATGTGCCGTTGTAGTTTGGTGATATACCGGTGTCACCATAGTGGTTTTCAGAGGTTCCCGCGTGCCACCTGCAATCTGCCCACGTCTTCAACAAGGCTTGGGCTGCGTCTCGAAGACCAAACTGATGCATGTGGGAGACGTCCTTCCGATCCACTGCCCATCACCATTGGCAGCGACCCCATCGAATTTACCACGTCTTTTGTATACTTGGGCTTAAAACTTTCCAGTATCGGCGACCTCCTTACGGACAACAACAAAAGCCCTGAATTACCAGAAGTATTACTCCTGAATACAAATATTTACAACTTCTTGGTAAAAATTAAGCAAACGATGTGTTTTTTTTTTTGTGTTTTCTTTTATTTACGTGACTCATTTATTTTGCTCGCCAATATATATCATGGTTTTCGTCTGAAATATAATTAAAAAATAAAACGTATATTATCATCTAAACCGTATTTCTTTTTATTACCATTGTCGAGCCAAATAATATCGTACGTATTGTTTGTCGATCAAAAAAATAAATTTTCTATTTGTCTGCCGACAGCCAACTGCAACAAAGGAAATATTGTGTATCTTATCAAAATGTTTGACAATAATCAAACGCGTAAAATCCTTTCGCATTCACAATATTTTCAAATATTTTCAATATGTCGCCTGGTGATGTGTACTTCGTTTTCATGTCTAAACTTTTCAATCCTTTTTCGAAAATAATCTAATTTTTGACTTATGTTTTTGGGGGGCGTGTTTGTTCTCCTGTTTATTTCTTTAGAAATATTATGCGATTTGTTTACGAGTAGCTTTGTGACTGAGGATTATGATTGATTATGAGTTTGTTTCTTTTATTTTTCATTTCACTTGTGAAAGTTTTATATATTGGCTTCACTTTTGAAGAATATATTTTTTTTGTTTTGAAATAGTTATTTCATTGTTTCTTTCTTTACATTTTATCATAATTTACTTTTTTTGTTTATTTATTCACTAAAGTATATACACATATATATATATATATATATATATATATATATATATATATATATATATATATATATATATGCGCTTTTCTTATTTTGTTTGATGAAATATTGTGCTTGTTGGCTTTTTGTGTGCTCTGTTTCAGCAGAAAGTATGTTAAACTATGAAGAATTGACGTTTTTTTCCTTTCCTGTTGTTCTTTTGTGATTCAGACTGTATATTTGTGACTGCTCTTGTTTCATTGTCTATTCTATTCTTTGAAATTGTGGAATAAAGGTCATTAATGCGTTTGAATGGAGCATTTTATGTTTAGAACTACGTATGCATCTTAGCATGATATCGTTTCTGCTGAATAGATATTTAAATATTTGCATACTGGTAAAATCTGCAGAGCACATAGTATTTGGTCCCCCAATAACAGCAAAATGATCAAACACTCCGTTCCCAAAGGGCGCTTCAAATGATTTATCTTTCACGTAATCAAATCATGCTATTTTCGAAAAGTAGATAACATATATATATATATATATATATATATATATATATATATATATATATATATATATATATATATATATATATTTGTTTGTTTGTGTGTGTGTGACCTGTTTGTTACAAACAACTACATTTTTAGAAAATTGTATTTCAGATTTTTAGTGGAAGGGACATGCCCGCAATTAATTTCGACGTAAAAATTTGGCCTCAAAATTACATGCATATACACATGCACAAATATGTCTACATACAGTATCGCTCACAAATGAGTAAAATGGTAGCATTTTTTCAATTATTTATTTATTTATTTATTTATTTATTTTGAGAAAGTTTATTTTATCCGAAACCAAAACCGAGCAGTATTTCTAGTAGAATATTAACTTACAGCCATGTCACGTTGAAACACCGGTACTTGCCCGATCCTCGAAACTAAGCAACGTTGAGTCTGTTTATTACTCAGATGGGTGACCACTGAAGAAAATCAGGAGTCCTAAGCTACGCGACAGGCCAAGCAAACTGGTGATGGGTATAGTATCGTTAGTTATGCTGAAAGACGATCCAGATATATGTCGGTGCTTCTGGTTTGACAGGTGGCATGACCTACCTCGGATTGGCTGAGTGATAAGTAGTACATTGTATAATCTAGACGTATATTATGATTTAAATGACAACTTATATCATGCATTAAAACTCTTTTGCCAAGAAAATTAACTTTCTGTAAATGTTAGGGTGTTCTCATTTATGAACAATACTGTAGTTAAAACAACACACATATTGCTTTGAAACGTGAATCTGATTGCCACCAAGCGTTTATAGTTAATGCGAACATAGAAATCAGTTCACAATGTATACATCTATAAAAGTTCTGATATCGAGAACACTTGGACTATTATCCTATAAATATCGTCACGTCATGTGTCTTGTAATACATTAGAGTCTTAAAGTTAATGGTAATATTAGCTGTTTCCACATAAGGAAACATTCGATATTCATTTACTCAGCAACCAGTACTACTGTCTGTTAAAGTTCATAAATCTTTCTCTTCAAATATTTTTTAAGGAAAATAGGATTCTCAAATCCAGTAGCTGTTATCAGTCTTTCCAGTACTATTGGGAGTTTCCTTCCTAACTTTTTATTTAAAGTAGTGTACAATGTCAACAACTTGATCAGTTGTTTTAGTTTTGTTTTGAATTCAGTTTTTTCTTTCTTCTAGACTGGTAAGAGAGTCCAGGTACTATTAATCTATAGTTGTTGGATGTCTTCATACCTTTCCTCTGTGTTATCTGTGCAGAAGTGAACTTAACAAAGTCGGTCGGAATTCGATTTCTCTTTCAAAATTGTTAACCATTATACTAAGTGCATATTGTATTGGAAATTCAGATATACCAAATTATAAGTATACCAAATTTTAAATAATATATATTAAATATACTCAGTAGGGTATGTCGATTTGTTTAGCCTTTTGACGCCATTGAAAACCTATAAAGAAACTTGGCAAAATGTTTTGTAATGTTCTGCCATTTTCGCCACCTGAATCTCAAATTTGTCACATTACGTCCTACCTTCTTACTTTGAAAATGACCAACGATGTTCGGATTTATTTGGAATATAAAACACGATTTCAGCAAGTTTCTTTTCAAATCCCCAATTGGCATTAAACATTTTATTCAACACCGAGAGAAACAAACTGCTAAAGATGTATTTCCTGTCAGTTCTACCACTGTTGACTTAATATCTTCTGCGAGAGATGAATTTTGCCTTTCCTCATTATTCGCTCCAGGACTTTTAACTGTCTCTTTTTGATTCTAAGTACATGTGTCTTTTTTGTTCCCATTTCTTTCTGAAAACTCTCTTGTTGCTAGATGTTCCGTCCACGGTATTCTCAGCATCCTTCTGTAGTACCACATATCCAATTCGGGTCTCCTTTTCATCTGTGAGGAAATTACCCCCCATTAAATGCCATATAGAAGAACTGACATATATTTTATATATTTATTCATGGTAGTCGGAAGGAGTAAATCTCATCTTCTCGAATGATAGATCATGACTCCAGATTATACGTTATCCCACGTGTGGCTATAGCATCCACTTCCAGACAGCACATTGTCCAATATATTCTTCGTTTTTCTCCGGACGCTATTAATAACAATCCCCACTGATCGTCCTGGTCTATCACATACAACTTCATTTTCATCGCCACGTGAAAAAGAATTGCTTGTTGCCGGCCACTGGTTGTGTCCATTAGCATTTCCTCTGTCCGTCTGCTCTGTGCTATCGTATGCGCTTTCAGCGGTTGGGGAAAATCGGACTGGGCTGAAGTAGATAGACTGGCGAGGTGAACTCATCCGACTAACACGAACGTAATTGTTGGTGGTCGCGACGACTCGCTGTCAATGTTAGCCTTGCTCCCTACATCCACCTACTTGCTGCTCTGTTTCATTTCGATCACTCTCTCGACACTGAGACACAAGAAAATCGGCAATAAAAAAAAATAAAAAGACAACAGAAAAAGTCACTTGTCTCGTTTCTCTTCTCGCTTTTATTTTATTCTCGTAAATGTCCGTGAATGTGTTTGTCTCTAAGGAGAGTGACGTGACCAAGCAAATAAAGAGATTGAGCTTTGAAAATCGCATTTGTATGAATTTGTTTTCAAGCCTATCAATGGATATGTCACAGATTTTACAAGACGGGTTATGGAATGAAAGAAAACTGGGGAATGTTTAACTATCGTGCCTATAAAAAATGGTCTGCCAGAAAGGAGGTTATTCCTTTCACATCTCTATTACTGTATACACTCCTTTGATTACTTGAGCAAAGTTTGTTTATAAAATAATAAATAATAAATATTTCATTCTAGTAGGTTCATGGGTTTTTTATAATATCGTAAATATAAAATTATTCTTTTAAATAAGCAATCTAATAAGTAGCTTTTAATATATTTATTGTCAATTTTCAAGAAAAATAGTTTTATATTCACTTAGATATGTTTGGGGTTTATTAAAATTTTAATCATCTCGTTTTTAAAGCAATAAATATTTTCAAGAGAGCCAAACGTGTATACAGTAATAGCGCTGTCAAGGGAATAACCGTCCTTTTCACTCACCATTTTTGCCAGCATTAAGGTTAGATATTGCCGAAAACTGATATCTAAACATTCTTTCAGGACCTTTGTAGCGGCAGAATTGTCTTAATCGTTAACGGCAATGAGCCTAAATATTTGTTGTTGCAACAGAATAGCTAGAGTATTCATGTAAGAGATATTATGGTAAACATGTTATTTTTATCTCTATCCCAGCAACAGATGGTCTTCTTAACATGGATTATTGAGAGTAATAATTACGATATTTGTAAGTCAAGAATACACTAGGCTCTAAGAATAATGAAATACTGCTGTCCCCAAGATGGATTAACGGTGACGAAACTTGTCTTCGAGAAACAGCTTATTCTTTAGATTTTCTAACTCTGTGGTAGCATCACTTCTTTACATTAAAAGTGACCACAGAGAACGAAGGATAATTTTGTCAATAGCAACATAAAATCTAACCATGTGCCATATTTACGTTCGTGTGGATGAAATTAAATACCAGTTTTTTTTTTAAATTTAATTAAAAAATATGTGATCATTTTTTTTTTAAATTATAATAGCAAATGATTGATTTCATTTAGATTTTGGGAGATAGAAGTTGTCTTCTAGTCAGTGTCGTATTCCTTCATAACTTCGGCGATCATGGCTCATCACAGCTTCTTGTCTTTTGTGCTTCACAACTTTTTGTCTGTCATACATTCATGAATGTTACAATCTTTTCCCCCTTTTTGTTGTCAATAGATCTGTTGTGGTGTTCTCCCTCTAAAGAGTCTATGTTGGACTCTTCCGCCTACAATAAGATTAGTAGGAGAGAAGGCCTTGGGGGAAAGTCGAATAGATTGAACGCTGGTCAACCGACACACACACACTATTCGCGTAATACGCTTCTGTTGTACTTACTGTTTAATATATGATATATCCGTAACACTTGTTTTGTTATTTCTTTAACTATTTACTGGGTCACAACAAGATCTTTTCTGACTGTAAGTATGGATTTCCTTGTATTTCCTACTTTTTTAAGATTCCGTCATTGGTTATGTATTCTCTTCATGGCATTCATAGCATTCGGTTTTCGAACTAAATGTCAGTCGATTTAAATCTCTTCTTTATCCGTGAGCAAATATCCAGCATTCACTGACATATAGGGGATTAGATATTACATCGCAGTTCAGTACACTTGCCTTTGGTTCTAACGAGATTTTAAACGCCCTCAATAGATTTCTTACTTCTCAATATCTGTAAAGTAATAATTTCAGCAATACGACATTATCAAAGTGGTTCATGATTGAAACGTCTCCGGTATTCAGCAAAAGGAAAACTGAAAACACATGTCGCAAACTACGTGATTAAGTACGCAATTGCTTGAATTTAACCATGAACACAGTTATAGAAAGTAACTAGTAATCATTCTTTGAGATGAATATTCCTGGATCGAAGGGTAGTGCGTCTGTGTTGCAGCAAGACTTTACTTCCTCCCTCATGTCCCACGTGATCCAAGGTTGGCTGATTGAGACTTTTACACGATATTGTTATTGTTGTGGTAGGATCCACCTAATTTACATAGTGGAGTACCGACCATATAAATATGGTTGGTACCGGGAAGACGAGGAGAGGAATCGAGAGATCCAATCCAGAGACTCTGCCCGACTGCGACTAAGTCAACACATTCTCCAGGAGCGGTCTTCCCAAGAATATACCAAAAGACGATATGTAAATATTGTGTACACTTTCTTGTTTCAATACATTTTGTGCTAAGTACATTTTGTGTTGTATTATTATTCCATGCATTAATCAAGTTTCAACAGTTATTCATATCATAGGGATTCTTTCCCCTCTTTTGTTCGTGGCGTCTTTGAGAGGGTGAACAACCGATGGTCTTATAATAACAAAAACTTTGTTAAAGGTGCCGTCGTGAACACGATAACCAATATAAGCAGGGATCCAACTGATACGGGTATGCAGGGTGTCACTTTTTGAATAACATTTTTCTTTTTTATTAAAATCGAAAACAAGGATACATGGCACAGTGAATAAAGGCGTTAGATCCAGTGGCAGGACCCAAAGAGTGTGAGTTCAATACCTGGTTAAGGCGGTGGAGAACTTGGAGAGGGGAATTAACAGGAGATAACTGATAACTGACATCCATTAGACAGGCACGCGGAACTAGAACAGTCTACTCCAGCGAGCGAAATAAAGGGTTCAGTTCGACATTCCAACCACCTGAAAAAGGCCGGAACTTACAACAGTCGAAACGTTGTGATAAATATGGCAACAAAAATGATGGTGATAGTCCGAACAATGCAAATAGTGTACATAATACCTCATCTCAGAAGTATAGACAGATGCTATATATATATATATATATATATATATATATATATATATATATATAATAAAAAGTCTTAAACACTAAAATTCCATGGTTATAATTTATTATATTGGAATCTTAATTACGATCCAATTCATCAGACCTACAAATTTCAAAAAAGAATCAGAAAAAATAACTCCGGAAATAAAAAATAAAATTTAGTGTGAGTGTATATATGAGAGTGGGGTCCGAATGTAAGAAGTAAATGAATGCTCTAGAGAGGGGTGACAGACGAAAGAAGAACAGGAAGGCCTAAAGGTGAAGGTGGGGATTAAAGAGAGAAGTTTTAAAGAGAGGAGTTAAATGATATAATATTAAATTGCAAGAGTTTTTAGGTGCCAGAATTTCTGGTTCTTTTTCCGTAGTTTACTAGTGGAAAGGCATTTTAGGCAGGCAGGTTTTTCTCATAAAATTCTCTATATCAAAATGTAAAGATAGAGCGTTAATAAAAATAATATGAAGAAACTTGTCACTTGACTGAATGGTGTTATTTCAGTTATGCTGACTTCGAAGTTTCGTGAGCGCATTGTAGTAATGCCTTCACTCTTCAGGGCAGTTGGCTTCTCTGAATAGCCCTGAAGAGTAATGGATAGCGGCTTGGAATGAAGAATCGGAGAGTCGAGTTCGAATTCCAGTCAAATCCATTACATTCACTTACGTGCTAATACCCTTGGAAAAGGAATGAATCCTCTTCTTCTCCCTCCAGCTAAAGGTAAATAGCAGGATAGACGGGCTCTATAGCCTTACATGGTAGCTGGTCTAGGAGGACCAGTCTGAATTCAAAACCTGCGGAGGGTCGTTTGGGGACCTTTTTACAGACGGTCCACCAGGTCTCTGTATTCGGCCCTTCAAAAAGAGTGGCTGGTTCTGTACAAAGCCTTCACCACTATAATCAAATCTTATGTGCTGGTGTCGGAATGTCGGTTCCTAGGAGCTGAAATGTCTGACCCTCATACGTCGAATACGACGGAACAGTCGAATATGTACTTATATATTGTATGGACATTGATTTTATTGTCGATTTCGACGTTTATAACATAACCACTATGCTACCAACACATGTGATTTGACAATAGTCGTGAAAGATTATGTAGAACTATGGCGACCATAACTGATTCTCCCGCAAAGTAAAAAAGAACTTACGATGAGTTACCACTACTTGAAATTGAAAACTTAACGAAGCAAGGTCGAACAACATGAGCGATGGGAACAGGAATGCTCTAATTTTCCTTTTTGGTTTCCCGAATCAAGAATTTCTAATGAGCTGGATGCAACTTTCGCTGAAGTTGCTTCCTTTATTGCCCTTGTAAAAGTTTGAGTTAAATACCAGCAAGATGGATAAACCACAATCTGCTAGTTGTAATCCAAGAATAAAGGCAAAAACAATAGCGGCTGAAATATTGCCACAGCGAACGAACGGTCTCGGTTGAAGCCATAGATGAAGTTAATAGCAAATCTAGTCTCGTCAGTCTAGCTCTCTTTATAATGAAAGCCAGATGAGGTCCGTATCATAAATACGAAAAAGACGAAGGGAGACTAGCAAAAGCTAGAGCAGCCCCGCCCTAAAACAAGTTGACCAACCCTATTTAATATTTAGAAAAGATTTTCACAGAACCATCCCCAATTTTCGGGATGACTTGTAACAGAGAAATGGTGCACATTTCCCTACGAAATATGCAGATAGATAGCATCAGGTTTGAATTCAATATTTTCCTCATATTAGACTAGTTGATGCTCAAGACAAGAGATTTTGGTCTTCTTTGGTAGTTAACTTCATAGTTGGATGTAGATGGATTCATGCCTTTTTCAAGGCGAAGTGAACCAAAAAGGACCGACTGGAATTTCAATCCAACTCGCCGAGTGTGCTTTTCAGCGTCAGTAACCGTTACGCTTCTCGTACCTCCGTATCTCATGTATAAACAGAGAAATATATAAATTCCTGTCGCTTTGTTTGGCAGTGTGTATATACGTATTGATGCGAATCGATGACATCAAGCATAATGATTTGCTGAATTAACAAGTGTAAATTTGCACGTCTTCCTATTGTCACGAGAGGCTGACTTTTGCTCAGGTTGCCTGAGATGTCAACATAATTTATCCGAATCCTGTTCCTATATCTTTATCTGCGATCTTCAACCTTTCAATATCATTCTTCTTCCCCTTTTACTTCGCTGTTTTTTTTTTTTTTCGTTTTATTTCTTCCACAAGCAGTACTTTTACTGCAATAGCGAAACTCTTCCGAATATAAAAGAGAAAAACGACAACTCAGTTTCACATTGACTTCCGATTTGCCGCTCGACGAATCTGGTTTCTTTTTGCTTCTTTTTCTTTGCTTTCCTACAACGCCCAACAAACTACTGAGTTCTTTTCTTTCTTTGTGTCTGTGACCTTTTCTAATAATTTTGCTTCGGTCATTCGTCGCCTTTTAGTCCATCTTCCTCATTCATATTCATGGCTTTCCACCGCTAGATTACTAACTACACTCGACAACTGTTTTCTGTCTTTTTGATTGTTTCTCTTGTGCATCGTATCCCTTCACAGTGTAGGCGATCATGGCTCTCCACAACTTCATTTATTTTGTTACTTTAAGTATCTTTTAACTCTTTACCATCCATTTTTGTGTTTTTTCTACCATCCATTTACACAAGATCCATTAGGATACCTCTGTTTATCTTGTTTTAATTTTATCCTGTGAGTATTAGATTTTCCAGACCTTTATTCTGTTTCCCAGAAAATTCCCCTTTGCCAAATTGTTAGTATAATTGTCCTTTTAGTAGGTTGTGTGTCGGTGTGTATTTGTGTGCAAATATTAATTAAAACTGTGTTTTAAAATGCTTATTTTAGATTTAGATTTACCGGTATATGTCGTATGTCTTTCCCATATTTAACGAGTTTTGTCAAATAAAGATAAATAATTTGTATATTTATCTTTAAAAATATTTTTAATGACTATTTCAATAGTTACTCTTGTAATCATTATAAATATCTGATTATTTTATTGTTGGTTGTTGTAATGCTATTCCTGAATTAATTAAATAAGCCATTTTCTCTTCTAAAAGTGACAACCGTCTTAGATTATAGCTTAGGAGTCAAGGGAAGAAACACATATAGACTTATAAACAATGCCGATATTTTTTATAAATATACTTTAAAAATTTAATAAATGTAAATTTCCATTTCTGAAATATTTTTTGCATGTTACACTACTAGTACATTCTTATTAGTTATAAGCTTGTAAGTCTACATATATAAATGTTTTGTTTAATAATGGACATCTCTGATTATATTCATTAGGTCATTAAGCATGACCCTTAAAACGATTCGACGATCATTCTATTATTGTGCTATTGAGCATTGCACGACGAGCCTTATATTTTGTTTATGACATTAACGTCAATGAAAATATTTAAATTTAATGAACTCTTGCAATTACGACAAACAAACGGTACAACAATGCAAGAGGAAAAAGACACTGGCGCAATGATAACATGTTTGCACACACACACACATGTGTGTGTGAGTGTGCGTGCGTGTGTGTGTATGTATAGGGAAGTCTCTAGGTAAATATTAGTTGGGCTTATACTGGAGACAGTAAGTAAACATTGATCCATTTTATACTTCAGTCAATAGATAAAGATTGGCTGTGTTTTTACTTGAGGACTCTCCATCGCAATATCGTTATCACTGCACGTTAACACACACACACACACACACACACACACACATATATATATATATATATATATATATATATATATATATATATATATATATATATATGTATAAATGAATCATCAAATTGGTTTAGAATATATGCTCGATTCTCCTATCGAATTCGACGTATGAGGGTCAAGCAGATCGGTTCCTAGGAAACCGACAGCCCGACAATAGCACATGGGATTTGATTATAGTGGTGAAGGTTTCATGCAGGTACATCCACAATTTTTGAAGTGCCAAATACAGAGACCTGGTGCCACAGGGTCTCCAAACGACCTTCCGCAGGATTTGAATTCAGAGTTCTCCTTCTCCTAGACCAGTTGCCATCCAAGGCTATAGAAACCAGTCTGTCCTGCTATTTACTGATAGCTGGAAGGAGAAGAAGAGAATTCACACCTTTCCCATTGCACGTAAGTGAATGTAATGGATTCGACTGCAATTCGAACTCGGCTCTCCAGTTCCTCAATCCGATATATATATATATATATATATATATATATATATATATATATATATATATATATATATATATATATATATATTAAACCAATTTCATGATTCATTTTTTTAATTTGCTGTCAACGTTTCGCTCTGTACGAAAATCCTCAAAACAACTATGAAAACCTTACTGCTTAGGATCACTGTCGTGAATTTGAAAAACAGTATATACAGTTATTATTTATTTTTAAATATCCGTGGACAAATTAATGCGATTTGTATATAGGAAATTTTTAAAAATAACATGTGTAAGTATGTATGTATGTATGTATGTATGTATGTATTTTTTCTGCTGTATATTTCCTACCAAGAAAAAAAAATTAAATTCTTTCAAATCCCTTTGTCTGTCTGTCCCTCTCTCTCTCTCTCTCTCTCTATTACTCTCTCTCTCCCTCTTTATCTATCTATCTATCTATCTATCTATCTATCTATCTATCTATCTATCTACTCCCAAAGTCATTCTTTTCCAGTTATTTTTGCTATGATGGTTACAGTGACAAATGCATTTGTTAGCAGCCGCCATTACGAGTAGATGGCGTATTAGTTTAGATCGAAGTATTGACCGATCACTGTCTACTTTAATTGATGACTCCACAGAGAAGTGATTGCCTGGTTAGGAAAGAAATAAAAAGAAGCGAATATATGACTGGGACATACTTTTGTGAAGCAGTATCGATGGCGAAAACATTGATGGCTGTCGTGATCATAGCGATAAAATTGACGATAGCAGTGTTAAAGCCGGTAATGTCCTTTCTAGAGAAGGTGATTCTACGATAATGGTGTTCACTAGCCGACAGAAGCAATAGAAACTGTCCTCTTAGCTAGTAATTCTGTTTTAGTATGAAAACTGTGTCTATAGTTCTGAAATAGTGTTGCTGCATCCATCTGTCTATCTACTTTAATAGTATTCAGTGACGAGGTATCTTTCCAAATAGGTGGACAAATGAACAAACATTTGTATATTCTGATGCATTTGAAAGCCCAATCTAGACGTAGTAGTGATGCGTTTTTAGAAGTCCACGAACACTGGTTTTGACTCAGAAAATAACCAGTCATTACGATTCCTGTATTCAGGATACTCCCAGTTGTATGGTGCTCCACGCTTCTAAGCTGTTGTTGACCTTACCAGCCTCAACAGTGAATTTGAAAAAGGATGGCTTGAAAGAGGAAGGCTAGATGTAGACAATAACTTGTGAATCATTCCATGCAGATGTTAAGCGTTGTTTAGTTTGGCTTGGTTTATTTTAATTTTCGGCATATCAATCTCAATATCAACCTCAATGCTGACATGATTCTTAGGATAGGTTCATATGAATAGAATAATCATTTGTAAGAAATCAGTTTCTTGTTTCATTGACGTGTTTTTGTAATGAGGATTTTTTTGTCGAGAGCCAAATGTATTATAGAGTTAGGAAAGAAATAAAAAGAAGCGAATATATGACTGGGACATACTTTTGTGAAGCAGTATCGATGGCGAAAACATTGATGGCTGTCATGATCATAGCGATAAAATTGACGATAGCAGTGTTAAAGCCGGTAATGTCCTTTCTAGAACCCCAGTTTGTATGTTAACTACTTGCCCATAGCCGGGACCCTAACAGGTGCTACAACAACGGGTAAAACCTAGAAATAACAGCAATTAAAAAGTGGTTTCATGCTCTTCAAAACCTTCCGATTAGAGCTCTTGCTTCTGGATTTAGTTTATTGTCATACCCAAGACGGTTGGACTATTTGCTTCTATATATCCGGAAGGATGCTATAAACGCTTACAGACCTATCACGTTTTGATTTGTTAAATAACTTCTCAATATTAGTTGCGCATATGCCACATCTAGTTGAAGAATAGTTACTAGTTACGGGATGCGTTCTATTACAGTGTCCTAGTAAAGATGGTTCTGAAAGCGGGTTATGTTTACATAAGCAGTTTAGGGTGGTGTCTTTCCAGGTTACTGTATCACACTGTTTGCACTACGCAGGTTGTTTGAACCGGGTATGAATGGCCATATAAATCTTTCATCATTTGGAAGAAATCGTTGTACATGTCAGAGCTGAAACTTTATTGGCCCAACCAAGAAACTCTTCCAAAAATGTTGTTCCTGATCATTTCAGCAGGTTTTTTGAAGTGGGCCGAGACAAAAAAGCTTTTCATCACCTTTTGAAGTCACCGACATCAGCGTTTAGTCGACTTTACAATTTTTCTCCCCAAAAGCTCATTTTGGAAATTGTGGAGGGATCCTTTAAAAGTGTGGCATGTCTAATGGAAATCTGGTTTTTATTCTGATAGGATAGTTGAGTAAATTTTGCCTGATAGGCGGGAATCTTTTGGGATAGAAATTCCTGGATTTTGTGGCTGTTCTCGTCGAACCAATTACAGTTTTCCTTACAGAGAAATTGAGAATGGCAAATGTTATATATTCTTATAGGTTCTCATGGGAAATTTCCATATGTCAGTTTTTTAGCTTAATCTATTTCTATCTCCTTTTGATGCGAGGGTATTCATTTCGTCTGGTTCTTTCTGGGTGATCATTCTCACTTCTGGTTTGTTTTGAGATGAAGACTATTTTGAAAGTCCGTAGCCAGAATTCGTTACTTAGGATTACAATTGTTTGCTGCAAATCTTTTATATTCTTTTAGCCAATTTGAATACAGTTCCTGTGCTTATATATAAGTAATAGAAAATCATTATAGTAAAAAAAAGAAACTGAATAAAGAAATTACTATAATGATTTACTTAAATCCCCAAAATACTATTATTATTCTTACTTGACCCAGCTAATGCTCTGCGATGGAGCGGTTCGGGGGAAAAGAAGTCGTGACTGTCCGTTGGGTTATGAATACTTGGATAAGTATCACCACGGAATTTGTGAGCAGTGAAGCTATATCAGGTTTATTCAGATTCTTCTTCGTCGCCGAGGCTCGTTGGGACTGTTGGTATGACGCTCGTGTTGTATCGAAACGGTATGGGTTCGAATATTGGTAGTGGTGATGAATCCTAAAAACAGGACGAAACAGCAATCCAGTGCTTTCTGAATTCTATTGAGGATTCTTCTAGACTCGATGAATTAGTATTACACACACACATATATATTATTGATTTAAAATATGTTTTTTTTTCCGCTACACAGTTCTAAACTGTGTAGCGGAAAAAAAAAACAAATTTTAAATCAATTAATTTATAATATTAATGCTCTGTAAATTTACATCGAGCACTATTTTGTAAAAATAAAAATACCTATAAGAACACCGGATTATATATCTTACTGTTCTTTCTTTATATATTATATATATATATATATATATATATATATATATATATATATATATACTCGATGAATACTATATATATATATATATATATATATATATATATATATATATATATATATTATGTCAGATCGTTCTACGGGTGATAGTGGTAACATGTAACGCACTACTACCTACCCTGGTAGAGTAATCGGGGGGGGGTGCTACAGTCGGTTCTGCATTTTTTGGTGAGGAGTGTGGCTAGATATTCA
Source organism: Acanthosepion pharaonis (assembly GCA_903632075.3). Classification (NCBI taxonomy): domain Eukaryota; kingdom Metazoa; phylum Mollusca; class Cephalopoda; order Sepiida; family Sepiidae; genus Acanthosepion; species Acanthosepion pharaonis. The sequence continues at coordinate 1,040,373 of CAHIKZ030003813.1, forward strand.
ACAGGATTAAAACGTGGGAGGATGAAGATTTGTATAGAGTCAACAACCATCTACCACAATGGGGTAGACTGAATTCTCTAAGATGTAACCAGTGCGTTGGTTACACGGTATCGCTCGGTGGAGGGCTTCCTGAACTGATGTCAATGGCTTCCCCGACAGAATAAACTGGAGTTGGAGGTCATCACTTGTGGTTTGACCTGGAAAGAGACACATCTTTCAACTTTGATATTTGAAGAGACCTGGTCATGTGCTCAAGACCTGATGATCATAATGATGATGCACTCACGATTTTGAATGCTAATTTTCAAGATTTCTAAGCTCTAACAGCTTCTAATCGCTATCTTCCTCCCGTAAGACTTGATCTGGTACTAAACTAAAATTAGTAATATATTTTTGTAATATTTTCAACGTTGTAGGGTATTTTAAATAAACGCAAAACTTGCCGTTTCTAAAGCAAAACCTGAAATATATTATCCATTTAATTTCACCGAAAGAGGTTATGTTGAATATCGTAAAAGTGATAGTTGCATTGACGATGGTGGTTCTGTGTTTGTGTAGTTGGTTCTCACCTAAATGTGCTGCGGCCATAATTCACTGTAACCACAAATACCGTCTCTAATAAAGAGAACGGTGTAGAAGAACTCTTGCCATATTCAAACCTGTGCGTATTCACTGTAAGAAAATATTGAAAAATCAAGAGTAGCTATGTGCTAGCAATCCAAGCCAAAATAGAAAAAAAAAACTTGGATTCTGCGAGTTCTCGTAAAATCGCAAAAGCATTTCGAAATAGAGACAAATCGTCAGTCTTCCATTAGAAATATGTCTGAGGTTATCTTATTCTCATCAAATAAGGCTAGGCTCTTTGCAATTAACATTACCTCTTAACTCCACGCTAGACAAGAGCCATTCCTTTCTTGATTCTCCCCACCTCAAAGAACAAAATCTTTTTTTTATAGCTGTATATCACCTTGAGGAGTTTCCAAACATATCAAAGGCCTTGGCTTTCCGATGTCTAACGGTCCGGATAAAATCTCAGTAGTTTTTCTTAAGAACCTTGGCTCAGAACTACCTCCAATTTTCGCAATGCTGTTTAACTGCTACCTGAAGAAGAAATGTTTTCCAAGTTCATGAAAAATGTCTAGTGTGTACCATGTTTAAAAGATGGCATTTGAACCCTCATCACCTTCAGAATATTGTCATCAACCTCCTTAGTATCATCAGCAAAATTATGAATCTATCACCAACAAGGAAGTTATTGATCACCTACACAGAGCGACAAATAGTATGGTTTTCGCTCTTCTATGTTCATAGCTGATGTCATAACTATCGACTAACATAGAATCAGTGAAGCAATAATATGTATCACGAGTGCAATCGCCTCATATATCTCTAAGGCAAGGTGTAGTATGGAGGATTGCCACACAAGGTCACCATCTATCAAATATTTTCAATATATTTGTTATCAAATATTTCTAATCAGCTAGGTTTATGAATGTGGTTGTTAGTGGCCGATGCTCTGTGGCACATGAGATCAATGTTGGCATCTTAGGCCCTACACTCTTCCTGATTTATATTAACAATCCGCCTAAGAAAATTCTCAGATCTTTAGCAAATATATATGCAAATGGTGTATGGGTGCACCGCCAACTGATTTCTCCTCTGACCTGATTTTCACTGCTCAACAGAGTAAAGACTGGTATTCAATACTTCCAAAATAAAACTAGTAATGTTCCATCATCCTGAACTTGCTTCATTTCTGATGAGCGCTCATATCTTTAATGATGATCCTTTTAACGAACGCCTATTGGATCTAAAGCTCACTGCAGTCCTCAAATGGAACACATCTATTTGGGCCATCGCTAGAGGTGCTGGAAGAATGATGTTAGTTGTTTCCCCAGCTCCAAAAAAATAGTCTAACATGCTCTATCTTTATAAGAGTCAGATCAGAGCTAAAATGGAGTATTACTGTCATATCTGCGCTGGTGATGCTCATTCTTTACCGTCCAGCCTTGACAACGTACACAATCGATTACGCGGGCGTGTGCGTGGTGAATTATTTTCTACTCTTCAGACGAAATGTTGCAAGCCTCTCACCACTATATCTCTATTATTATGGCGAACGTTCAACAAGTCCTATCAGTTCATGCCTTCACAGCTAGGACACATTATAACCTGTTCATGGTGGAAAATCATTCCTATTCCTTTTGTGTTCCTTTGGTAAAGAGTATGTTCCATTCGGACAGCTTCCCCAGAACTATTACTTTATGGAACAGACCCCCCCCACAACACTTTTTAAGCATTTCATCCCAAGCAAGGCGAGGATGTCACTAGCACGCAATGTGTTACAGAGGGTAGGGAACAAGTGTAAAGAGGTGTGTTTGAGGAGAGGATAAAGAGAAGGATGGGGAACAAGATCAAGGTATCATAAGATGTCGATTGACATTACACTTGAATATTTGAAGATTATAGTTACCAGGGAAGCAAGTAAGTGGAAGATAATTCCACAGACGGGAAGTGCGATAGAAGAAGCTGTTTGAGTAGAAGAGACGGTTACATTTAACCGTTTCGACAGTGAAAGGGTGGGACCGAGATGCCATCCTAGTAGCTCGCTTAAATTCATGCAGTCAGGGAACCAGCGAAAGCAACTGGTCGGAACAGTTGCCATGAAAATACATATAGAAGAGACAGAGGGATGCCACAGCACGTCTGTGAGAATGTGACTGTAGACTAGATCCCAGATCAGGACCCATCACATTGCATATCCATTTCTGGATTTTATCTAGGACCTCGAGATTTACAGCGGAGGCACCAGACCATATATGACAGCAATCCTCGAGCGTCTACGAATATTTATCCCATATATCCACATAATATGCACCTCTTAATTTCCTCCTACTGATTTCTTACAACAATCTCACTCATTAACCCTATAACATCAGTGTCCCCTGGGTGAATTAAAACACATGTTCGTTCTTTTCAAGGTGCTCAAGTAATATAGCCTTATACCAAAGTTGATGTAGTTCATGAAACAATGGCTATAGTAATAGAAATACCGGGTTGCTGTTTGTTGTTGGCGCACTGGGAAAATTAAAGATACATAGGAATAATAATACTATGGAGTGATTCTCGTAGTGTTAGTGGTAATGAGGATGATAGACATTAAGATAACCGCATCGCTAGCGGTGTTGATGACGGATAATGGTCGATAAGAGATGTAATAATTAGAAAACTTGGAAATAGCGGTGTGTGGTGGCCAGCAGGAAAAGCGCTAGGCGGGTATTAAGTAAATAAGAAAAAATCGAAATACAAAAGAGAAAATAGAACACGATCCTTATCATATTAGGACTTCATTCAATTCTTGATCAGACATCGAATGTTCGTGACAAAATTAGACACCAATGCGCGAGGAAAACCGCGCAATAATTACGACGTTCATTTTCCTCAACTTGTTAATTCTCTGACAAAATCGTATGTGCGCGAATGAGTTTGTGTATGTCGGTAGACACTTCCGTAAACATAGGATTAAACCTATACATACATATAATTCTTTTCACCGTGCATATAAACATGTATAAGTTGTATTCATTTCCGCATTTTTCCTCTCATCTGCTTCAGGAAATAGACAAGTGTAATCAGATTGAGTTTCTGTATGTGTGTGTGATTGTACGTGTGATTGTGTGTGTGTGGCTGTGTGTATGTGTAAGAATGTGTAAGAATGTGTACACAGAGAGATGCACAAATAAATTATAATAGATTGGACATATATATATGTATGTGTGTGTGAGAGAGAGAGAGAGAATATGTACACAGATACAAATATAAATTCTTATAGATGGTATCAGATTGATTTGAACACAAACAGAAAGACACACACACCTATCCCCCCCCATATATATATATATATATATATATATATATATGGGGTGCGAGCATGTTTCTGTGTGTAAGTATATGTACAGACAAATACAGAAAAACATTTAAATAAATGGGATGAGACTGCTTTTGCACACAGACACACATATATATATGTGTGTGTGTGTGTGTGTGCGTGCGTGCGTGCGCAGGCGCGTGTGTGTGGAGGAATATGAACACAGTCCGATACGTAAATATATATATATATATATATATATATATATATATATATATATGTATGTATGTATGTATGTATGTATGTATATATGTATGCATCTATACGCACGCCTGTAGCCTAATGATGAAAAACTATTTTATACCCAAAATAAATATTTATCAACTTAACTTCTTTATTTTTCAGTTGAATATTAATGATATAAATCGAACATTGTGCAAAAATTTTTAGGTCAAACTCCATTTGATAATTATGTAATAGTATGCAGACATTCTGATTCACTCTTTTTGCACACATATACACTCACACGCACGCACACACACAGACATACACGCACACACATATATATTCTCGTTACTTATTCAGCGGGTATAATTAGTGTTACTTTTTTATGCAGTAAAATTAAAATCTACCGATATAGAGATCGAAAGTCTTATAAAAGGAAAGGTGACTCTGGTTCTGTGGATATATATATATATATATATATATATATATATATATATATATATATATATATATATATGTGTGTGTGTGTGTGTGTGTGTGTGTGTGTGTGTCTAAGATAACTGATTTCATTTTTTCATGTTTTGCATTTTCATTAATATGTAACGAGAAAAACACATATGTCTATGATTCTGTGAAATATACGTAGTAATATTCAAAACTTAAAGATAGGATTAAAACACCTAGCATGTGAAAATTTCAAAAGCTTGTAAAAAGGACACATTTAAAAAAAATGTGAAACCAAATTGTTTTCTGATTTTATAAATGAATCTTTCAAGAACGTTTCGAGTAAATTTGAAATATGCATAATTTAAAAAAGACCAATTCACATTGTGAAGAATAGGAACTGTTATTTCTCTTGCAAAGATTTCAATTCAAATGAAGCTGATCATTTTTACGAACAGCTTTTAAACTATGGTGTTGTACACTTATTTTTAATAGCCTCATCATAAAAAGGGTATATTTTATAAGAGACATTCTGATTGGTCTGATTCTGATGAGTCCATTTTGTAAAAAATTTTTTTATTTTATTACAGACGTTCTGATTGGAACTTACAATTCATTTTGCATCGCAATCCGACTGTAATATTCTATTATAGACGTTCTGATTTATCACTACAGTTCACACTGTAAGAAACCTTGTTTTCTATCAAACTAACAAATAGCAATAATATTTATAACAGATGTTTTGATTGGCTCTATTAACCAAGTAACAAAATGCAGATTTTCTAAAGATTAATAGTTGGGTTGTAATATTTTATTACATAAGTGCTGAGTGATCCAACTTGTAAGACATCGTATTTTTCCTATAAGCTTAGCAATCCATCAGTGATATTTATAACAGACATTGTGATTGAACCTTGGAATTCACTATCTACGAATTTATAGGTTTTCTATAAGATAACCAATTTGCCTATAATATTTTATTATAGAGGTTATTTGGATTGTGTAAGATTAAATCTTACACAATCCAAATAACCTCTAAAATCTGTTTTTAAATATTATTTCAGACGTTCTTTTTTTTCTAACTTCATAGTATCAAAAGTACCGGGGATGAAAGCTATTTAGAACTGATCCAGATCCATTTTCAGAACCGTCTCTCTCCCCATGTCTTCAGGGATTTAGCCGTACTCGCCATGCTTGGCTAGTTGCGGGTTGGTGAGGCTATTTAACTCATAGTTGAAGATTTTGAATTCTGAGTTGTTCTTGTCCAAGACCAGTTGCTACACAAGTCTGTTCTATTATTTAACCAGTGCCGGAGGGTGACGAGATGGATTTATACTTTTCCAAGAGTATTTGCACATTAGTGAGTGCAACAAACTCGAATTCGGCTCTCCGATTCCTCAATTCGAGCTTCTATCTGATGGGCATCCACTACAATATCATCATATCTAGTTTTTTTCATTTTTTCTAGATATTAATACGGTTTAGTGATATTCAGTTTTACTTTTTCTAAGCAAGATAATTTTTCCGTAAAAATCTGTCAATTCAAACAATATCGTATTTATCATCATTCATTTTGAAGGACATGGAAAACTTTATTTAATCCACTAACTAGAAGAGAAGAATATAAGTAAATATGCCACTACAGTGATGGTCTTTAAATGAAAAAAAAATGATTTTCTTATTCGCTGGTAATTTAATTATGGCGATTATTCACTAAGATAAACAAAGTAATTTATGATATGATTTAAAGAAAAACAGTGTGAATTAGTAAAAAATATAATAGTTGCATAATTACCTTTAATGATTCAAAATGATTTTTCAACAAAAATTGTTAAAACTTGGCAAATAACTTATTGTTGTCATTCGGAGTCGTCGAGTAGAGTCTAAACGTTTAAAAACGAAAATAGTGAGTAATAATGAGATCGTACAAACTATAACTTTATTAGACAGAAATCATTTTAAACATCATACTTCCAGTCTTATATAGCCTTGTAATGCGAAAGATGTTTTGTAAAATTTTAGGTAATGGCTAATCTACAATAAAATGCATGTTTTCAGTTAGATTTGAATATAAGAAAAATAAATTCTTTTTCTTTTTTGTCAATATCCATATCAAACATTGTGTGACGTGGAGAGAAAAAACCGAGTCACGTTTCTCTGGTTTTAATTTTTAACAAACTAGAGGAACTAATCTTTAAAAACATAAACTGATTCCAACAATGATTGAGCGCCCAACATGGCGGCGTTGAGCCAGAGCATGTTAAGTTTCATTATCACCATCAACATCAACCCCCATAACCGGGCGTGGCATAAGGTCGCTGTAGAGCTGACCACTTGACCAGATATGATTCGGTTGTGTGCCAATGTCTGAGTCTCTGTGAAGAATATTCCAGTTTACTTAATGGCATTGTCAGCCAGTTTCCCCAAGACTCTTCTTCTTTTACCAAAAGTTGAACATCATAGGATGATATTGGAAAATATTTTTGACTTTTATGATCTCTCCATACCATTTCAACATTCTTTTTAACATGTTGGATATGAGGTCTTGCAATAGGCTTGTTTTTTTGTCTTATTATTGTTTCGGACTGCTTCATTGGTGAAGAGGCCTACATAAGAGATGCCGGGGATCATCTCATTTCTAAAGCTAGGATTCTTCGCTGTAATTCTGCTGTTAATGCTCAAGATTCGATTCCGGACAGAAGGATTTAGAATACCAATGTATGCAAGTCTGATCTTTGTTTTCAGGCAGATGACATTGCCATTCCAAATGGTTCTCCGTTTTGCGGTAGTTACCATTGTTATTACTATAAACTTTTATGTCATAATAGCTTCTTATCGAGCCGCTACACTCCACCTATCCAATGTTGTACACAGAACCTTGCCTGGGAGTGTTAAGGTTTAAAGATGTTTTGTAAAATATTAGGTAATGGCTAATCTACAATAAAATGCATATTTTCAGTTAGATTTGAATATAAGAAAAATAAATTGGTGATTTTTTTCTTTCTTTTTCTTTTTGTCAATATCCATATCAAACCTTGTGTGACGTGGAGAGAAAAAAACTGAGTCACGTTTCTCTGGTTTTAATTTTTAGCAAACTAGAGGAAGTGCATGAATCTTCAAGATTGAGGCAAACTGAAAGCTCCGTATATTGTAATTGCCCGCGCATTGGCAGTTGGGATTATAATCGGTGGCATATCCCCAGTTCTAAATGTTGGCTCTACAGCAACCAACAGTGATTCAGACAGGACTAGAAACAGAGAGAAATCTTTAGGGCTGAGAGGGGGCTTTTTTGCACGTTAAGGTGGTTACACCACAGGGACAGATGCTGAATAGGAGCTCAATGGTTCGGTTAGGTTCACTGTTCGAATGAATATATAAAGATGTGTCTTGACTTAAGCCTCTTTGTCATTGATTCACAGTCATGGAAAGGATGACGAAGGTCAGTTCCTGACTTCAACTTCTCAGTATTATTAACCAAGTTTAACTTATTTAGCAGTTATGAATATTACAAACAAATACGCAGAAAAGTTACATGTGATCAGATAGTGTTGTTACTTTTTTGTTTTGCTTTGTTTTTTGCTTGGTGGGTAGGGTGTAATCATTCACAAGGCCACTAAGACTTACGGGGCTAATGGAAATGAAAGAGCAGGGAAATATTTTAGAAGGAACCGGGGACAGACTTTAGGCGGAGACATTGCAAATATAGAGTTGAAGTAGAATTCAGAAGGAACTAAAAACACAATCTTAGACAAGAACCAAGGCATAAACCTCTATTCCTGTTCTAAAGACCAGGGAAGAATGTGTTTTTTTTTTGTTTTGTTTTGTTTTTTTCAATCTGAGTGTTTAACAAATTGAAAGAAAAACAGGAAGATTTAATTAGAAGTAGAACAGGAGTAATATTAATCTTCCTATATGTCAGTTAATTCTGGACAATTTCCTCACAGATGAAGAGAAGATTTCAGATAATCAAAATAAGATCTTACAGAAGATTAATGAGAATGCCATGGATGGAGCGTGTAAGAAGCAAGGGAACAAATGAGAATAAAATGAACACCGCTACTGAGATTCCAAAAGTGACAGTTGAAATTTCTAGGATACATAATGAGGAAAATGGGTTTGGAGAATGACACAAAATGGGTTGGGGAGAGGGAAACACCGAGTAAACTAACTAACGAGCTTTGTGTAACAGCGATTGATTGTGATAGCAAGGTGATAAACATTGCTTAAAACTAAAAAGGAGACGAACCTGAGAAGAAATATGATCGCCCACGTCATGAACTAACAGAAAAAATACCTTTAGACCAACTACGAAATCCAAAGAAATGTAACGTCGAACAAATTCTAGCATACGTCTCAACATACAAGAACAATCCAGAACTATTTAAAGAATTTACAAGAAATCTAAACCAACTTAACAAGAATGATAAAATGAAAAACATACTAAAAACAACCGAAATAATTAAAAGCAAACGCCACTCCAAAAATGTGATTTATGCACTCAAGTGCGTAAAAGTAGACGTTTTTGCACACGCATGTACGTGTTCCTGTGAAAGTGCGTGAGCGTAGCTAGATAGTTTAATGGGTATCTAGAGAAAGGACACCTTTCTCTAGATAGTATGACTATTTCACTGACGACAAAACTAAAGCAATTACTCATGTGCACGTATTTTAACAATATTTCTCAATCAAGGATAATAAAGTCATTAGTCTTAAAACAAAGCAGTTGTGGTCAATGATTTCCGAGGCTAACTGAATGATCATGTATCTATATTTTTCTAACGTTTGTTCACTTGTCCTTTAAATTCACTTATGTAAGCACTGTTGAAATAGATTTGCGAATATCTTTTATGGCATACATAATTTAGCAAGGATCCAGGAGGTTATGAATAGTGAACAAACAGGGGGCTACCTCTCCAGTAATCATTTCAAGATACTTTACGTTTTCCAAGCATATAAATACAGACGTCGAATTGAATATCTTCTCCCTTGAACTGCCTGAAGATTGTGAGACTGCCGTATAACAATCAGTGAATTCGTATGAAACGTTAAGTCGCGGAAAGGCACCACTATTTAAGTATCATATTTTCGTATATTTCGACTATATTTGTTTTATATATATATATATATATATATATATATGAGGGAGAGGTTATAGTTGTTCCAACGAGAGAAAAGTATATATTCTAAAGAGAAGAGAAACGCCGCAAACGTTTTTGGTTATGTGGATTTTTTTAAATATATATCATACTTTATTTTCCATATTTTTGCTACACGAGTTTCCAGTCTCGCGACCTTCATCAGGCAAAGAGTGGTTATTTCCATATATTATTGGAAGGAATTATTTTTCCTTATGTTTTTCCCTTGTCTTTTGTGTGTAGTAGAAATCCAAATTTTTCTTAGACTTGTGGCGAAAATATGCTTAGGCTTAAGTTGTAATAAAACAATTAGCATTGGCCAGAGAAAAGGCGAAGGAAAACCACAAAAATTACACTGATGAACACTTATGTAACGTTTGACATCAGTAACCTATATAGCAATATACACTATGAATTAGGTAAAAAGGCAATCTCATTCGGGATTAAAAAACATCCAGAAATACTTCATCCCACATTCAATAAGGAATTCATTATCGATAGTATAGACCTAATTCTAAACAATAACAGTCTTGAATCTGACAATAAAAAATATGTCCAAACCCTAGGTACCGTAATGGGAACGAAAATGTCACCAATATATGCCGCCCTAAAATTAGCTTACCTAGAGGAAAATCTATATAAAAAGATAGAAAAATATAAGGGGAAAATATAAAAATCCACATCATTACGTCTTGGAAGCGATACTTAGATGATTGCTTCATTTTCTGGAAATCCTCATGGAACGATATTTACCACTTCCACACTCTACTCCAAAACTTACACCCCGAAGAATATCTTTAACTAATTGCCATTCTTAGATGTAATCAATAGAAATATAAACAACCACATCATCACAGACATCTACCACAAGCCTAGACACCGAACAATAATTTCATTTCAAGAGCCATCACACAAATAGCTGTCTAAAATCCATCCCCTATTCCCTAACATGTAGGGTTTGCGCTATAGTGGCCGACAAACACCCCTGAAAAGCCAGTCTAGAAGAACTACATAAAACTCTAAAAAAAAAAACGAGGTTACCCCACCACACTAATAAACAAAAACTGAAAAAAAAAATGGGCAGAAAAATACCTTTAGACCAAATACGAAATGCAAAGAAATGTAACGTCGAACAAACTCTAACATATGTCTCAACATACAACAAGAACAATCCAGAACTATTTACAGAAATTACAAGAAATCTAGACCTACTTAACAAGAATGATAAAATGAAAAATATACTAAAAACAATTAAAATAATTAAAAGCAAACGCAATCAAAAAACCTAAAACACATAAACTGCAACTCCAAAAATGTGATTTATGCACTTAAATGCGCAAAATGCAACAAGACCTGTATAGGTATCATTCAAGCACCAAACAGAGTTTCCCTTCACAAGAGCAACATCAAATTACCAGACAAAAGAAAACTCTTTGCATGACAACACATAAAATTAAAATTATGCTAATATATTAAACAGACAATTATTCTTACTTACAAATACAAGAAAAGACTTCATAGATAAATTTAAACCAGCACTAAACAGAACATAACCCCACACACATAAACTCAGAGCATACTCACATAATGGCCAAATACACTAGTCGGACCACAAAAAACATACACATATACACACAGACAAAATGTTCCTTTTTCAAATTACCTTTTACTTAGACTCCTTAAGGTTTCTCCTATGCATTTTATGTGACATTTATCACAGGTGATCGAGTAAATCCAGTCTACTCTGCTATTTAACTCATAGTGGGTGGAAAAGGGGGGCATTTATACTTTTTCCCGGAAGTATTGGTCTGAAAGTGAAGGCGTGCATTCGAATTCGGTTTGGTGATTCCAATTCCGGAGCTGATAACAATTATGCTACTAAGAGATCAGTGCATATAAATACGCGAACAATTTTCTGATAGCGCCACTGTTATTCACTCATATATTTCTGGTTAGTAAAAGGCAAACCAGACATATTTTTAATGCGCATTAGCCATTGCTTTTAAAAATATACTGATGTTTTCAAATCGTCACAAACAACATTTTTCAGTCTTCATTTAGAAATGTGCCTATATGATTAGATCGGCGTGGGTGTGTCAAATCGATGTTCAATACCAAATGACAGCTAAGTTTTGTATATCTATCTAATATATATATATATATATATATATATATATATATATATATATATATATATATATATATATATATAGGTAACTATACTCGTTTCGAAAAACCTTCGAATTTTTGATTTGCCAATAATCAAATCAATCTCGAGGGAAAAAAGGTTTTAAAAAAAGAAAGAGCTAGAAACATGAAAGTCTGTCGAAAAAAATCGCACAGATACAGGTTTGAAGCCCAAAGAAAAAACTCCGATACGAGTAAATAACTAACAAAAGAGATCAATACAACCGTAGAGCAGACCTAGATAAACCTAGTGAGCCAGACACACCTACCCAGGTTTCACCCAAGCAGATCGTCAGGGAAGCTTTCCCTGACGATCCGCTTGGGTGAAACCTAAAAAGTGTGTCTGGCTCACTAGGTCTATCTATCTATCTATCTATCTATCTATCTATATATATATATATATATATATATATACGTGCATGTGTGTGTGTGTGTGTGTGTGTGTGTGTGTGTGTGTGTGTGTGTGTGTGTGTGATAGGTTAAAAAACAAATAGGAAAGATTTGTCATTCTAACATGTTTCCCTTTTATAAGCTTTATCAAGGAATGCAATATGGAGAAAAAAGAAATTCTGCCATCTTTATTTTTGCGTTGTTTGATTTTCAATGATTAATCAGGTTTCACATGCACTTGATTCATTAAGCAGCATTAGTATAATTAATGGCGTTTCGAACGCAAGGAGAGACGATGCGTCCTTTCGCGTGTGTGTGTGTTTATGTGAGCGTGCTTGTGTGAGCGTGCTTGCGTTGTGTGTGTGTGCTTGTGCTGTGTGTGTGTGTTACACAGTATTTATGTCTGGTGCTTATCCGCATGTTGATTTGGGGTCGTTATTACGTAAACACCGGTTATGGTAGATAAATATACGTTAGAGTCTCTATCTCTCTTTCTCTTCTCTCTCTCTCTCTCTCTCTCTCCATATATATATATATATATATATATATATATATATATATATATATATATATATATCTATATTTATATGCGAACATAGAAGTGAACACTCAGAGGCGACGCAATCATCAGGCCGTGAATGCTGGATATTTCCTCGGCGACGATAAAATGTAGCAAAGGTTATATGACTCAGCTGCCTTCGGTCTGGAAACGGAATCTGATAGAGCCGTTCAGCCTCGCGTCCATTACCATTCTAGCGGTTGTATGCAAAAGTCAGATCTGCCAGCTCACGATATGAATGTCCTGTCATTATTAAACGGAACACCTCTCAGAATACACTACTACACACGTTACACGTTGAAGACAGACTAGCTACAAATGTACCCGAATGACAAATGTAACCTAGTCTAAATTGCAACATAGTGCCATCTAACGTAAACGTATTTTCTGTCTGTATTTCTGGAATGAGGTGTTATTATTACTTACACTGTTTATATTCGGACAATTGTCCTCATTTTGGTTATCGCTATCACAACGTTTCGACCAAACATAATAACAAAGATGAGGACAGTAGCCCGAATGTATAGAGAGTAAATAATAATGACTCCTCATCCCAGAAATTCAAACAGAAAATACACTAGGGCTATATATACTATATATATATATATATATATATATATATATATATATATATATATATATATATATATATATAATTTAAATAAAAACATACCACTTTAAGGTTCCATGTAATAAATTATTTCACCACAGCCGTTTAAATGTGTCAATATCTGCTAACTCACTCATGTCCTCTCTCTCTCCCCCCTCACTTCTTCACTTAATTTACATATGTTTAATACGGCCCGTCAAAAATGTGTAAATTTTCTTTTCATTTTTTGTTTGGAAGTAAAGTCTGATGATCCGCAGTCCTTTAAAAGGGCTGTGGTGAAATAATTTATTACATGGAACCTTAAAGTGGCCTGTTTTTATTTAAATTATTTGCTCTGGATTTACATTGAGCTCTCTGGATTTTATCCTCCTTAGGTTTTACACATACGGATTACCTAGTTTTTCATAAACTAAAAATATATATATATATATATATATATATATATATATATATATATATATATATATATATATATATATACAGGAGAAGTGCTGAAAGGACAATAAAGGAACAAGATTCAGGAAGACATAAAATGGCTATTGACATTGCATTTAAAATTTTGTACATGAGAAGCAAAACAATCGGTAAGGAGTTCTACAGGCAAGAAGTGCGAGAAAAGAAACTATTAGTATAGAACATGCTGTTTTCTCTAACTAGGTCAACAGTAAAACGCTGAAACCTAGTCGCAAGATTAAATTCATGTAGACGAGGCAATAAAAGGTAAGCACTTCAGACAAATTGCCACGAAAGCCACGTCACTTTATTGAAGAAATGATTGAAGTTGAGATACCAGATCAGGATCGACTATATTACAGATACTAACGAAAAGAGTTATGACATTGAAAATATTTTGCCATAGCATGAGATTTTACTTAAAACCTGTCTCGTAAACTATATTTCAATGACTTCAGCCCATAATAAATTTCTGTATGAAAACAGATTCTGTCTTCTTTTTTTTACAACTTGTGAATTTATTAAAGTGTACAAAAAGTATTTTTCGTATTCTGAGAATCCACTTAACACAGACTTTTGAATTCTAAAGAGATTTCATTAAACTACATGTACCCCCATGGATCATCTGCAAGCATTCCCATCATTTTTGCAATAGTGATTCATCTGTGAGCTGTAATCAGTTTATCAGTCGGTGAGGTTTGTCACATCGGCGCCATTCGACAAAATATCGACTTCCAAAGACACTTGTGTTTACAGGACTTGTCTCTGACCCACTGACACGATAAAAGACTACTTGAAAAGAACCCACGCTTTCGCAGGACTTAACCTCTCTTAATGAGAAACAGTGGCAGTCGACAGGGCATATTTGTAGTCATAAGGGCTACCAAGCAATAACGCTCACCGAATCAAACCGCTGACAAAGAATGTTAAAAAAAAGTTATCTAATGTAAAAGCGTTGCCTCTCCTGTAAGCACAGTTTTACATTAAGAATTTTTATTCCCCTAGACTCGTTGCCAACAATATCTACAGGGACTCATCTACTTTGCTATTAATCACTAGCTGAAAGGGAAAGATATAGATTCGTACCTTTCTAAAGGAATTTCTGCGAAAGCAAACAAAATATACATGAGTTGAATTTGAACTCGACACGCAAATCCGACTTACCTCATCGACAACCACTAACGCTACGAGCACATCCGTATGATAAACATGATATAGTTCTAAGAAATTTTCAGTTACAACCAATTCTTACAATTCTTAAAGTCGAAACATTTTCAGCAGAACCCCCTACATATATCTCTATCTATCAAAGGCAGGATGTGTGTGTGTGTGTGTGTGTGTGTGTGTGTGTGTGTGTGTGAATGCACGGCCGCAATTTTCGGCGGATTTGTACCAAAATTTACATGCACATGCTCCAAGTTAGCGGGATGGCCAAGACTGACTTTGTATTTCCCAACTCCCATTGATGGTGGAAATAATCGATTTTTTCATGCTTCTATGGCAGTTTTCATGTAGTTTGCGACCATTTTCTACTGACCAGAGTGAGAGCCAATAGCTGGCTGCCACGAATTAGCAGGAAGATTCTATTGGCCAGCGTGAGAGCTAACAGCTGACACGAATATTAACTAGCATGCAAAAAACAAATCGATAGCTGCATTCGTCACAAGTGGGAAAAATTTAAATCTGCATGGCACTTTACTCCAATTGGCTCATTTGCTTGCTTAAACTCAACGTTGATTCTGATTCCGCAGAACTGTGTTGGGTGTGAAAAAGTATTTGTTGTTAACATTCTTTTTTCATTCGGTTTTTCCAGTTACGAGTCCTTTTTTAAAGCTGATCGTTTTGTGTTCATTTTGTTTAGTTCTTTTTTCGTAACAGATTTAATGTTTAGTATAGAGCTTAGAAAAAAATCGCAGTGTGAGATAGGCAAGAAGTAAGGCATGTAGCAACATCAGCACGGCAAAGGGCACTCCTTTAAAGGCAAGGAAGGGCAAAAATATTTTAAGTCAAGTGATAGCGATTGCTGTATGAGTCGTACGATTTTTGAATCAAGCACGGGCAACGCCGGGCCACGCTGCTAGTATATATATATATACTTCATTTTAAAATATTAAATAAAAAACATGTAAAAAAACGCTACACAAATGTTTCGGTGCGTATTAACACATCACATCAAATGTTAGAAATTAAATGGTAAGTAGACAATTTATAGAAATAAACACCCTCTAGAAAAGAAAAAGAGTAAGATACATGGATATACAAGGATATATATATATATATATATATATATAGGTAACTAAACTCGTTTCGAAAAACCTTCGAATTTTTGATTTTCCAATAATCAAATTAATCTCGAAGGAAAAAAAAGGTTTTAAAAAAGAAAGAGCTAGGAACATGAAAGTCTGTCGAAAAAAAATCGCACAGATACATGTTTGAAGCCCAAAGAAAAAAACCCCGACACGAGTAAAAAACTAATTAAAAAGAGCTCAATACAACCGTAGAGCAGACCTAAATAAACTTAGTGAGCCAGACAAACCTACCTAGGTTTCACCTAAGCGGATCCGCTTAGGTAAAACCTGGGTAGGTTCATCTGGCTCACTAGGTTTATCTATATATATATATATATATATATATATATATATATATATATGTGTGTGTGTGTGTGTGTGTGTACATATATATATTTACTCTACTCGTGCGGGAGGTTTTTTTTTTGGACTCTGAACTTTGATTGTAGACGATTATTTTCGCCGGAAATACATGTTCTTAGTTTTTTTCTTTTTTTACCCTTTTTTCCCTTGGCTATTGGTTTGTTCGTTTACAAGCTAAAACACCTAAAGTTTTGCCGGACGAGAATAGCTGCTTATATTTATAAGATTATTAGTATATATATATATATATATATATATATATATATATATATATATATATATATAATACTAATAAATATATATATATATATATATATATATATATATATATATATATATATATATATATATATATATAGTATTATTAACGGTAGTCGGTCGGTGAAAAAAGCTTGGATGACGCAATTCGCAAAATACAAATATATCGAAACAAATTGGTATCTCGGAAATATTTTAGAAATAAAAAAACTAGAAACATCCAAGCACGCCACTAAAAATCGTCCAATGGCTTAATTTCCAGTCCAAATAAAAAAAAAAAAAAACATTCGAGTAAGTAAGATAAAACGTAAATTGCTCAATACACTAAGTAAAGCAGAAAAAATTTCAAACCAACTTCTACAAAAATCAGGATTATATTCAAAACGGCAAAATCTATATCAGTTTCAGAGGCAGTCAGTTAACGAAAAAAATTGGGGGCTAGGTCTTCCAGACAATAATAAGGCAAAGAATGTAAAAAACCTTAACAATTTCCATTCATTTTTATAAATTTACTAATATCAGCAATTGTATGTCATAAAATTAATGCTAAATTTATCGAGTTGAAATTATAAATTTTAAAGAGCGACTGCGATCGACTGAACAAGAAATGTTTTATAAATTTATCTGTAATTATAATAAAAGGATTCCGTTAACATATTTAATATGTTAAGGTTTCTCGAACTTATATCCGAGAGTTCATCAAAAAGTTCCTATTTTTGACGTTATTCGCCGAATTTACATATATATAAGGTGGAATTCGGGAAAATGAGTTTGATATTTCAGTTTTTTGTATTCTTTTATTTCTTTTTTTAAAATTTTCAACTGTTTTTCACGAATTCCATTTTTGTTCGGATATTCCATATCAATCTCTTTGTCATAACATATTAGCATTTTTTCTCGAGAAAATGTAAAGTAGATGTGCTTTGCTTACAAAGCGAAAAAAGAGTACGGCTTGCTGTCACGTTCTTCGTGGCTGAGTGGTAAAGTATACCGTAATCAAATGGTCGTTTCTCTTACAAAGCAGGATGCAAGTTCGATCCCTGTCGGAGAACACATTTTCTTTACTGAGATTTCTAGAATGCACAAGCCGATAGACGATGTTGAATGAATAAAGATGTGGCGTCAATTTCAGAGAAGAATACATTATGATAATGTTTGAAATGTCATTTATATATATATATATATATATATAATGCATATATCTATAAATGTACGTATTTGGATTAAGTCCAGATTCATTTAATGCTCATTGAGACCAACTGCATCTATCGCTGGCATCCGGGATCAATATGCTATCATTCTATGGTAGAAATACATCTCTTTTTCATGCAGACTAACCACACGTACACACACACGTGAAAGCATACAAACATACACACACAGACATATTCAGCCAAGCAACAATAAAATTACGTCACAAATTTTTACAAGCCTGCACTGATGCATACATTCGCTTCTATACCTTCCCGTATTTTTTTTTATCTACATACGTTCCTGCAGCCATGGATCGACCCCGATTGATATTTTTTTTTTTTACTTGTTTTTTTTTGTTTGTTTTTTTCTTTTGTTTTACTTTTTGGGGTTTTTTTTGTGCGTGTTCATTGCCTTTGCCGCCAACTGGATGAGCCAGTGCTCTGTCGGCGCTGTTCGCTACGTTGGACCGGGCCGAACGATCTAATTTCATAATTTGATTTCCTATCGATACAGGCGGCAACATCTACCGACACGCAGCGGGCTGGCAGCTATTTACGCCTTATCTACCCAAGGCACTCCTCGCCCCAACGCCCATTTCCCATACCAAAAGCAGAGCATCCTTCTGCTACTCCCTGCCAAATATAAGGACGGTTACCTACCATTCTACCCCTAACCCAACCCAGCTCTTTGAAAGTGAACTAACACATAATCAAGCCTCCCTCTAATAATCTTTATCCTTTCCTTTCTTTTTTCTTTCTTTCTTTCACGCGCGTCTGTCTTATGAACACAAACATAGTGACGCTGCAGCAACAGGAATGGATTTTGTAGACACACATGTGCTGTGAGAGAGGATAAGTACATACTTCTATGAGAGAGTGCGTGTGTTTGTGTGTGTGTGTGCGTGTGTGTGCGTACGTGTGCACGTATGGATGTTTGTGCATCTGTGCACATATTCATACAAAAAGATACTTTTATAAAAGTTGATGTAGTTGTGTATTTAGAATTGCCAACTCAAATATGACTATTTACGCAAGGACTGCCTCTTTAGCATGACTGTAATTTGAATAATTGTAAATACACACACACACACACACACACACACACACACACATATATATATATATATATATATATATATATATATATATATATGTGTGTGTGTGTGTGTGTGTGTGTGTGTGTGTGTGAAGTGAATCAAATACAGATCAGTTATGGATCGGAATCCTACAGAATGATAGGATAAAGAACAAATCAATTGTTAAGCGTTTCTTATTTCTTCATCTTTTCATATATATATATATATATATATATGTATGTGTGTGTATGTGTGTATGAGCACAAATTTATTTACTGTGTGACATATAAAAAGTTTATAGCAGATTGAAGTATATTGTTTTTGCCCGCTCTAAAACACTTTAATCCAAGATTTACTTAGGTTCGAACACCAACCTCTTACACCACTGTAATATATTCAGCCATCGAAACTACACAATGGGAAGCGTGCGTGTGTGTGTGTGTGTGCACGCATGGTGGTGTATGTGTTTACGCGTTCTTAATCATATTTCTAAAAAATAAATTACATAACAATAAACGTCATGTATAATATTCAAAAATGTTGGAAACTAAATCGATAAACATAAGTAAAGCTACACACATTTTTACGTATATGTTTTTATTTGTCTCCATCGTAAAACATACATACACAGAAGTAAGTAAAATTTAATGCTCTCTTGTCAGAACTGTGAGTTTCGCGAAAAATACATACATTTTGCATCAATTTAAGAAAACATTTTTTCAGAAAAAGAACAGAATATAATTTCTTAAAATAAACTCAATTTAATTTCAACTTTCTTCAATAGTGGATACATATATATATATATATATATATATATATATATATATATATATATATATATATTTATATATATATATATATATATATATATTTATATATATATATATATATATATATATTATATATTATATATATATATATATATTTATATATATATATATATATGTGTGTGTGTGTGTGTGTGTGTGTGTGTGTGTGTGTGTAGTGGACTCTCCTGTCGGATTCGACGTATGAGGTTGCGACTTATGATTTGATTATAGTGGTGAAGGATTTGTGCAGAACCCACACTTTTTCAAGAGATAGATACAGAGACCTGGTCTACTACTTGTGAAAAGTTCCCCAAACGACCCTCAGTAGGTTTTGAATTCTGAATTGCCCTTCTCCTAGACCAGTTGCCGTCCAATGCTATAGAACCCTGTCTGCCTTGCTATTTACCCATAGCTGGAGGGAAGAAGAGATTTTAATATATATATATATATATATATATATATATATATATATATATATATATATATATATATATATATGCCTCCTCGATATATACATATATATCCTATATATATATATATATATATATATATATATATATATAAGTACTTAGGTTTTATACTTTGTCCCATCATCTTTACTATTACAGATTCTACACACACACACAGCATTAATAAATTTAGATAAATTAAATATATCTGTAAAAAACTATGTAAATAAAGACAAAAGGAATACTTTTCTTTACCAGCGCGTTTCGTCCTCTGGTGGACTTTATCAAGGTAAATATGAGAATTTTATTTTGTAAAGTGTGGGAAAAATATCCTTAATTTTTCAAATTTTCAACAATGCTCTAAAATATTCTTAATGTTAAGTGTGTAAGTAAACATAAACTATGGATGATATTATATATGATAAAATAAGGTTCTCAGTATCCGAGATAGCGCATGGGTAAGTATAAATGGGGTCACTGTTACCAACACCGAGTGGTGACTCTCTGTTTCATGCTTGAACGCAATCTTCAGGCCTGAAGAATGCGTTGAAACATGAAACAGACTGACTATTTTAACACTGGATGTTGGCATCGGTGCCCACACTTCTTACATTATAACATTTTTATATATATATATATATATATATATATATATATATATATATATATATATATATGTAGTCATCAATCCACAAATAGACCGTTTCGCCGTATCACAGCTCATCAATGTAAGTAGACATCCGATCGCTTCAGGCGGGACCGAAAAACGACCTATATATATATATATATATATATATATATATATATATATATATATATATATATATATATATATATATTAGATTTTAGAATTATCCAGAAATTATACTGAGAAAACCGGCCTGTCTACAGATAGAAAATGAATTGAGTAACTACATAAAAATAGAAATTGGCGTGTGACTAGGATGTTTCTTTTCCCCAGATTTATTCAACCCCTACAGCGACGGTGTCCTAAGGGAACTGGTGACCTTACCAGGATTTATCATCGTGGGTGGGATGTTAACTATATAAGATACGCAGATGACATTATATTCATATCCGACTCTGAATGAAAAATACAGAACCTCCCTGTAGAAGAAAGGGAAGAAAATGGACTATCAACATCAAGCAGGGATAGAAATTTAAATGTTTGTGAAGTGTTTTAACTGAGCATGAAAGATGCAAAACCGAGATCTATGTCCTGTCAATTTTGGCCGATTCTAATTAACTTCACTGTTTTTGAAAAATTTTAAAAATCGGGGCGGATAACAAATCAAGCGCGTGAATTCACTAAAAAAAAAAAAAAATAACGTTTATATTCATAAAAATAACGTCGGATAAAAAAATTCTTTCAAAGAATAAACATTTTTTTTTATTTCGTTTTTCAAAATTACGATTTATATATCGGGTTCAAAATTGGGTACAAACTGCCCAAAGTTCATTGTTCTCTTTTGTTCAAGTAGTTTTGACTGTTTCTGTCATTATGACGAATTGAGTCTTGTCAAAGTGTCGGTTATATTCAACCGCTTTCTGAGATCAAAGGTTGAAAATGGGTTCGGGCAAATGGAGACTATCCTTCTTTGAACAAAGTGGACTGTCGTCACAAAATTACAAATCTGTTCCATATGATACAAATCACTTCACTTGAGGATTTTCAACAGCAGCAACAACTAAAATGGATAGAACATGTAACTGGAAGGGAAAACAATGACATCATCAAGATACTGATGGTAGACTGTACCCTAACAAAAAAAAAAGGCAAGAAATAAATCTCCCATCAATACTGGAGAAAATATTAACAGCGACTGAACTTGAGAAGCTTTTTTTTTTAAATCTTCAGAGAAATATTTTATAAATTTCAACCATCTGCAATTCTAAATGCTCGGTCAATGAATGTCGGATGTTTCCTGATAATGAAACTGCTAATATTACGATTAACAATTATCAATGTGGCAAACTGGATTCTGTTGGCTAAAGCCTGGTATTATTATTTTTTTTTCTTTTCTGAGAGCTAGTATTTGAATTA
The DNA here is from genome assembly GCA_903632075.3 of Acanthosepion pharaonis. Taxonomy (NCBI): domain Eukaryota; kingdom Metazoa; phylum Mollusca; class Cephalopoda; order Sepiida; family Sepiidae; genus Acanthosepion; species Acanthosepion pharaonis. The sequence goes on from CAHIKZ030003813.1 coordinate 1,062,724, forward strand.
GTCCAAAGTTACGTGATGTGTAACGGTAACATGAAACTAAATCACACCGAAAATGCATGCATGAAATATTTATATGTTTTATTACTATCATGTATGCATGTTAAATATTTTATACAGACTAAGACCTACGGCCTTGTTCGGTCCAATACACATTTAACCATATATTTTAGAAAGCGGTTATATACAAGTGACAGTTTAGATATTTCTGAATGTATTTTCAAAACCCGATGCTGAATTTAAGTAAAAATCCTCCAGTTATGAAGTTTCTGTTATTTGATACATTTACTCTCTGTAATTCTGTTGTGCCAGTCTATGAGGTTAGAAAAAAGATAGTCCTCATTAAATAAAATTAAGCAAAGTACTAGACTGGCAACTAGGTCTCATCATTTTACAGTTGAAACTGTTAGATATAACCGTAAGTTCTATGCTGACAGTTCCTTCTCTCGCTAACAGTTTCTTTTCTCACTTCCGGTCTCCATTTTTTTCCAGACAATTTTGATCTTCGGACATTTAAATGCAATGTCAATCGTCAACTTCTGTCTCCTGGAATCCTGTTCTTTTTTTCCTCACTTAGTAATGATTTTTCTTAGATTTTTTCACTCACAGTAACGCCTTGCGTCATAGTGGTTTCATCGCCTTGCTTGAAGTGAAACTATTTAAAAAAAAAAAAAAGAGTTCAAAATACTATTTCCTGTGTTGAAAGATATTTTATATGGTTTCCATTTTTCTGTACAAGTGGATTCTATAATGTTTTCCTTCCTTGCAGTAAGAGTTTTGTAGTATTTTGGTACAAATATTTTTATTTGGTAGATGTATTTTTGTTGTAAAGGACGATCTACGAGAGAGTGTAGTGAAAAGTCGATCTACCAGAGAGTGTTGTGCAAGTTGGGATTAATTCGAATCGCAGAACCCAAAAAAGAATTTCTAGAATAGAGCCACCTTAGTTAACACATTGATAACATCCAATTCTTGATAGTGAGTCAGACGATTCTTATGGCAAACGGTGTCAAGATGGCGAAATGTCGTATCTGAAAACCTGGAAAAAAATAACACAATCAGTTTAGTTATTTTTAGATATTAAACATTTTGTGCGATGGACAGTTATGCTGTAACACGTTTTGAACAATTTGGCTGTTACAGCCGGTACATGTATACATCGCTCGCTCGACTCTTCCGTCGAATCCGACGCATGAGGGTTAATCAGATTAGTTCCCAGGAAACCGACAGCTCGACAACAGCACATGAGATTTGAATATAGTGGTGAAGGTTTCGTGCAGGACCATCCACACTTTTTTTTATAGAGACCTGGTGCACTAAGTGCCACAAGGTCCCCAAATTCAGAGTTGTCATTCTCCTAGAACAGTTGCCATCCAAGGCTATAGAACCCAGTCTGTCCTGCTATTTACCCATAGCTGGAGGGAGAAGAAGAGAATTCACACCTAGGATATTAGCACGTAAGTGAATGTAATGAAATCGACTGGAATTCGAACTCGGCTCTCCGATTCCTCAATCCAAGACGATATCCATTACTCCATATATGTTTTTGTATGTGTGTGTGTGAGAGAGAGAGAGACCTACATTTTCAGAAAATTTATAGTGTTCGCGAAATAAATATAGTACAGTAACAGAATGGGTGCTTGTCAGCAAAAAGGGAAAGGGCTCAAGGTGTGAACTACGTATCGGAATTATTATAGATAGATAGATAGATAGATAGATAGATAGATAGATAGATAGATTTCTTATTATACAGTGAAAATAACTGTCGGCCTCCTACCTCAATGTTACCCATTTGCACTTGAATACCCATATATATATATATATATATATATATATATATATATATATATATAGAGAGAGAGAGAGAGACAGATACAGAGAGAGAGAGAGAGAGCCGAGACTGAGAGAGAGAGAGACATACATAATGAAGCTTGGACAAAGGACTTTACTTCTGTTCCAGATGATATTTTGTGATCATTATATTGAGGTTACAAACATGTCAAATTTAATGTATCAGTAATATATATATATATATATATATATATATATATATAACTGCATATAACTGTGTACAGCCGTTGTCATAATTTAATGTAAAAATCGATGTCTGTGTATATGTGTCTGTGTGTCTGTTTTAATATTTTAATATTAAACGGTAAAAAAAAAAGGCGGGAATAAATGATACCGAAGTAGCAAAGATGGTAGCCGGTATGCTGGGGAATAAAAATACCGAAATCAGCAGATAACTGAAAAGTTATCATTTTCACTCTTCGGATATTAAGGAAAATGCGTTATTTCTGTATCCTAACAAATATCGACCCCTGTTCAAAATAAGGCGCATGTGTAATGTGTAGAGGTCATGTGTGCATGCGCGGCTTTCTGTGTGCGCAAATATTATACATCCTTGCATTTTTTACGCATATGTATTGGTTTTCTCCGTCTCACGTGCAAATGTATGTGTCTATGCGTAAAAATACTTGTATAATAAGAACTGGGACTCTGGTGTTAACACAGCATAGCAACAGGCTATGAGAGTTTTGATGATTAATCTGATTCCATTGGTTGTTTAAAAAAGTTTACTCTATATTGAATCATTTTTAAGCTGCACAAACAATGAAATTTGAACTTTTGCTATGATTTAATATAATCACTTTGTCCTATTTGTTCACAGTGTACTATTTATCGTCATGAAAAAGTAGTCGTTGCTCAAACCGCCTGGAAAACAAGCAGTTAAATAAAATGATCCTCCTCCCCACCGATTATTGATATATGATCTAATAGCCACAGGGAAAATTATTCCTGGTTCTCTCGTCCAAAGGATATGTCAAGTTCTAGATAAATAGCTGACATGAAGTGGAAAGACTATATTGAATCCATTGCTAAGTCAGTACCTAAGAAAGTCGTGCAAGACAATTTTTCTCTCCAGAATATATCTTATATATATATATATAAGTCTACTATTAGTTCATGCTGAGAATATTGCTGCCACATATGGTCCATTGACCCAGCTATTTGCCTTGAGCTTCTTGATAAGATCCAAAGAAATATCAGCTATACTGATCTGGTGGCTCATCTTCAGACACTTTCCCACTGCCGTAAGGTTGCCTCTCTGTGTCATGATAATTGTTCGCATGAGCTCTTCACTATGATACCTAGAATTTTTTTTTTTTAATTTAAGCTCAGTACTAGAATGGAGTCGAAATTTCATCAATTTATAATTGAGCTGGATAGATGCAGCCGTACTTTCTAAGCTTGTGGAACTCCCTTCTAGCTCTTTGCTTTCCAGCCAACTTTAATCTTCAAATATTAAATGCAATCGCTTTCTACTGTCCTCCTGATCACATTTTCCTCTTTCCACTCATTATTAATGTTTCTGTTCCTAGTTCTTCCACACCTTGTAGCTCTTTGTGTTTTAGTGGCTTTATTGCCTTGCATGGAGTGATACCGATTAAAAAAATGCGAGTTATAGAGACATCCTAATGAGTGATGAAAATATCACACTTCAATCAACTTTCGAAAATCTGATCTTTTCTTTGTCAGGCCGAGAACGTTTCGGCATCTTCTCGTATAATGTTATTGTAATAACGTACTAGCAGGACGGTGGAGTAATGGATAGCGGCTCGGATTGAGGAATCGGAGAGCCGAGTTCAAATTCCAGTCGGGATCATTACATTCACTTACGTGAATACACATAGGAAAGGTATGAATCCTCTTCTTCTCATCCCAGCTATGACAGACCGGGTTCTATAGCCTTGGATGGCAACTAGTCTACCGCAGAAAAAAATGGCAACCTACTGCGGGAAAAATCTGCCTCGTCAGTCATGTATCGAAAGATACATGATCGCCTAAGCGTGTATATTTGGTCATGCATGGCACATAACTGACTGACTAGCAGGATCCGTGTAAATTAAACGGACATTCTAATAAATTTTTATTGCCTTGCTCTGTACTTTTAAACTCATTTACAGATAGTTATAAAAAAAGCGACTGACAAAGTTTCTCTTATATTTCCTGAAATTTCGTATGACGCACAACTTCGTTAATAGTCTAAAACCATTTTCCATGAATTAGAATGGAATAAATATAAATTATATATATTCTCCCCGACATTAAAAATAAATAATTGTGGCATGGGTCATGTGTGAATTGGAGATGCTGTATATCTCTGCATTAGAGATATACAGCAATAAAAATAAAGTTTTATTCTAAAACTTGTAGCATTGCTGATGTTCTTATAAAGTATCTAACAAGTTAAAATTATTTTTAGATAATGAGTGAAGCCAAAGAAATCCAATGAAATTATATCCATTTATGCATGATGATAGAAACATGAAATGCAATTAGGTTGCCCCCAAATAAATATATTATCAACGTTGTTCTAGAATATATACATAAGTACACAGGCTAAGATCACAAATGCAATTTTTAATAAGTTCTTAAATATTTACAAAGAAACAATGGTACTACACTAGTAGTGCACTTCTAACAGGTTATAGAGATAAATTCGGGCGTAGGGTCTATTGAAAACTCCGCAAAGGTAGAAATATGTAAGCTTGATTGTTCCACTAATGTGACTATACAGCCAAGTAATTGGTATCACAGTACTGCGTTATTCCCGCTAATTCTCGTATAACACTATGTCACGTGCCTTAAATGTCATCTGTTTAACATTCACACTCGGTTCTTAACGTTCTTTTGCATTCGTGCTCTTGAGAAAGGTGCATACAACTGACCGTGAATGGAAAATGAAGGCTGCAGACAAATCGCCGCTTTATCAAAAATTTGTATTTGTGATTTATTTATCGTCATTGCGTAAGAAAACATACAGAAAATTGGTTCCTGTTTAACGTGAAAGGAACGATGGTATCGATGGTATCGATGGTATCGATGGTATCGATGGGTTTCAACTTGATTATTGGGACAACTACTACAAAGGTTCTGTGACAACAATTAATCAAAGACGCCTCTATACTATTTTCGTGAAGTTGTAGTAACTTCATCCGTATTACGTTGCATAACCCTTGGAAAATTGAAAGATTTCGCAGTAGCATTTAAGATGCCAGAAGGGGTAAGTGAATTCATTTCATTTTATCGGATGAACATGCATGAAAACATTCTTCAGCAAGTGAGCTAATACAAAAAGCATACTGCCGAAATATCAATAGCATCTTACGGAATCTCAATAACGTTGGAAACACTGTCATTTCGTTTTTAAAGAAATCATCTGGAAAACTCTTGTTCATTATCATTTGCGCTCATATTTTTGGTTAACCTCAGTTGTACAAAAGGATTCTATATATTATTTCGTTTCATACAAGCGTCTTCTACAGCAACTGGAAGAGCCAAAGGAACAACTGGAAGAATTTATCTGAGATTTCCTTCAAGCAAGATCACTTTACCACCAAAAGCATCAACTCTTTTAATATACCACAAGAATTTATCTATTGCATGAAGGACATAGCATAGTATCATTGATGTGTCATCGATAATTAATATATTCACTGTTTTTTAAGTAAATTACTTGGTTGGAATTAAGTGCAACATTGCAAATACTTATTTCTGTTAAAAGAACAAGCAATTTAAAGACTGAGAGTGGAGTCTAGTCATTAGTGTTGCAGCTATGACAATCCAAACAGTTTTTGATGTCATACGATTGTTTATAGTTAAGTGAGCAAGTAATATATGACATAAATATGTTTGCCCTTATCCACCAGGTACATCCAAGTAACAATACATCCTTCTGTCATGTTCACTCCTCCCTATTGCAGCTATAACATCTATTACGGTGTATGCCACTTCCATTTGTTCATTGTTTAGTGATACAAGGTTTGGTGGATTGATTTGACCAATGCTTTCACTTTTTGGAGGGTCGCCTTTTGGTTCAGGTAGACCAAATGATCCACAAGAAGTTCCATTCTCAATGAAAATTGCCTTTATTACCTGGAGTGCTAAATTTTTGGCAACTGTTACACCTTTATCTATAAGATCTTCAATTATGCTGTGCCTGTGTTCATTCTAAAATTGTAGGATTATTGAAGAGATACATCACGAAAAACATGCATACCATCTGCTGAAGCATGCGAAATCTTGCAGCCTCTATGAGAAAATTATATGGACCGAGTGGTTAGAACGTACGTATTCTGACCATTAGACACGAGTTCGAATCACACCATGGTCAATTTGTCAAGAAGTAAATAATGTTATCTGATTGGAGGGGTCGATGGAAAGTGCTTGAAAACAATACTACGGGTTGACACAAGCCTTGTGTGTGAAATTGGGTAGACAGAACCCGGGGGGGCACAAATCCTCATGGCCGAGGGATTGAACTTTGTTCAAATTGTTGATCACGTTAGATAACACGCTCTTTCCCAGAAGCTGTAACTAAGGTCTGCTCAGCATAATTGCAGTGTAGACCACAGGTGGGCTCTGTGCGTGTTGAATAAACACAAATACGCCTGAGCAAGCGTTTGCGATAGGGACTGGCTAGCCGCCCTGGTAGATGGGTATCCTCGAATACGAGTGGTTACATACGTGAGAACATTATATAGTTCGGAATCATCATCTAGGAACCTCAGTCTGATACATGCCTCCTTAAATGTTGACAGTTCTACTCCCGCAACTGTTTTCAACTTCTCAAAAGACGTAGCACCGGGAACATAAAGCACCATCAACAGCAGTCTAAGATGAAACTTTTTTTATTTATCTGAATACAGTTTGTTATGTTGTTGATGGTTCACATCCTTAAAGTCCGTTTCGTGTCCTTCCGATTAAATAAGTAGTGCTGACATATCACGCAGTACAGAAACTCTTTAGCTGCTGCATTGAGGTTATTTAATTTAAACCATGCAGTTAAGTGCGTATCACGACGCTGTGTTTTCCCAGCAGTTTCACCTCTTGACCTTCTTGATAATTCGTGATTGTTCTCCTGTTAAACTAAACGCTAAATTATAAGGGACTGTCCCTGTATTTTTTTTTGAGCTGCCACATGGCTTCTGGAAGAGAAACATGTTCTGAAGATAATACAGTTCAGTTTTTCTCCTTCTTAATAACATTTCTCCATTCATATACTCTTTCCCATGTCCTGAAAACAATACTATCATCCACGTTTATAGCATTTAACCCCGCATGATATTTGTTTTTCCTGTTTTTTAGATGATCCTGTCCATTTTGCTCTTCCATAGTATTTTTCCTTTTCTATTTGATTACGATTCTTTCTCTATTATTTTAGATTACGATGTCGTGACGTTTACGTCAAAAAAACGACATTATTACGTCATTATTTTTTGCACCTATCTTCTTTGTCATTTTCTCGTTGCTGCTCTTCGTAGAAAAACAAAATTTTCACGACATTTATATGCTTTAAAAGTGGTGTACTCTTTGGTGTACTGTGTAGTGATTGTATTATGAGTGAGAGCATCTAGCAACAGAAGTTTTAGTTTAAACTTTTCTATGTGTCTCGGGTTAACTGAATACATTTTAGTGACAATGTTGTTGTTAGTTCACACCCTTGGAGTCTATTTCGTGATCTTCCAATTAACTACATAGGGGTGAGCGATCTCGCAGAATAGAAACTATCTAGCTGCATTGAGTTGATTTAATTTAAAACATGCGTATCACGGCGTTATGTTTGCACAGGAGCATGAACCTCCTAACCTTCTCGATAATACAGGTTTTGTTCTCCAGGTAAGTGCATAGCTAAGCTTTAAACTGTATGGACCATTTATGCTGTACTCTGAGAGGTGAATCATATCTGCATGCTATAAATTGCTTGATTTCATCATGTCCTTCTTCCTCTTCTCCTGCTTCATATATATATATATATATATATATATATATATATATATATATATATATATATATGTACGTAATGCTTTTTACTGAAGAGCCTATTTCCAAGATAATCTGAGCTCGATATTTGTTCAAAGGTATTTGTTAAAAGGTACTACACAAAGGTATGCATTACCTTCATGATAATTTCCTACTTGTACAGTTTCACCATTATTACGTCTTTATAGACAGAATAACCTTCAATATTTTCAGCAGTTTCTTCCTGAAATAACTTCTGGCAGGAACCCTTCACCATAGATGGAGAGGTAGGGTTGCATGTTCCACAAGGACCATGTTCTTACCAATTGTCAAAGGAGAGGCATTTCTCTCCCTGATTTTATCTTGGTCATTCAGTATTATTAGAACAAAACAGATGCTATCTATATTAACTACAGGCATACCCATTATATGTATATATTTAATGTCAATATTCAAAGCCATTTTTCTCTCTAGAACTCTGTCTCACGTTTTGATGGCAGTCATGTCTTCATAGCAGGTCTCCATTCATGTTCTTTGTTGCCATGTTCTGAAAATAATCCTTTCTTCCTCGTTCATAACATTTATTCTTCTGTGACATATGTTTCTCCTGTTCTGAAGATAATCTTGTCGATCTTGCTATTTTATAGCACTTCTCCGTTTTTGCATTTATTCTGTACGAAGTTTGCAAGTTGCTTGTCACTCTTCTGCCTCCAAACGCTCACGCCGGTTCCTCGATACTACTCTCCGTTAGTTTATTTGCTGCTGACCTTCCATTTTCTTGTATTCGTAATAGCCTTATTGAATGCATAGTGGGAAAAGAGTTCAGTCTATATTTATATGCTTTAAAAGCGATTCAAAAGAAATTCATTGTAAATCGATCCCCTAACATCGCATTTATAGAGTATTTAACAAATTCGTAGATCTCCATTTATGTTCTCTGTTTCTCATGTTCTGAAAATAATCTTGTCTATGTTGCTTTTCCATAGTCCTTCTCCGTTCTTGCATTCTTTCTCTGTTAAGTTTACATGTTGCTTGTCGCTCTTCGGCCCGCAAACGGTCACACCGTCTTCTCTGCAGTTCCCTTGTTTTAAATTCATTTTAAATCGATCCCCCAACATGGCATTTACTTTCCTCTATCTGTAATAAATCGCGAAGATAAGTTTTTTTTTTTTTTTAAATAAGACAAATTTTAATTTTAAACAGTCACTTACAGTACAGGGTCGGATTTCTCTTCAACAGACCGTTAGGTATCGAAACCTGATTTAACCCCTCACTACAAATAACTGCCTTTATCTAAGCTCCTCCAATCCCTCTCGGTGTTGCAATCTCTTTCACTGTTTGTGTGTGTGCTTTACTTTTTATGTCCATCTCTTTTTTGTTTCTTCTCAAAGCAAATAATAAAATGTACTAAAATATTTTTATTTATTAACTTTTATTTTTTAGTTTGCCAATGTTTTAAATCTATTAATTTTCAGTTTTATGTCATCTTTTGTAAAATTATTGTAATTGTGTGTTTATGTATCTGTGCGTGTGTGTGCGTTTATGCGTGTGTATATTTGTTTATGCGAGTGCCTGTGTTTATGTGTGTGTGTGTGCGCGTGTATGTGTGTGTGTGTGTGTTCTTGATAGTTCTTTTTATATGCGTTCCGGGAGTAATATCGAATATTAAGATGCTCACCGGAAATTTATTCATTTCACTCGGAGCTTTCAATTCCGTCTGGAATCATCAAAATGGATACCCTGAATTGAAAATGATCACTACTTCAACTTTGCCACTGTCAAAATCATAGCCAATGATCCAAAAAAGGGTGTGCGCCTCAGCAAAGAAGCGTGGTATTCAGCAGAACAATCCAATTATCCTCATATCCATTTGGATTCTACCTATCCATTTGTTTGACAAGTTGATCATGTGACGCACAAGGCAGATGTCAAGCACGCTAACTCTTTACAAGTCCCTTGAATTGCTTAACAAATAAAAATCCAAAGAAAACAATCGGAACTCGTAGAATATCGAAAATCTAGAGCTTAAAAGAACGATGGTAAGAATTGAGAAACCGAATTTTGCCACTAATTCCTTCCCTTGAATATTATTCCAGACAAAATTCAAAGCTTTGGAAAAAGGAATAAAGTTTTGGAGAACATCATAATCAATATATATATATATATATATATATATATATATATATATATATATATATATATATATATATATATATATATATATATATATATATATATATATATATATATATATATATATATATATATATATATATATATATATATATATATATATATATATATATATATATATATATATATATATATATATATATATATACAACGTTATTTCATATACTTCAAACAGTATTAATTTACGTTTAGTGGCTTCTAAATTCTAGAGTCTTATTAAAGAAAATATGACTTCCGGCAGAGGTCGAAATGATGTCACTTATGGGAAAAACCAGCTCGGGACAGTGAAAACTTTCAGCGACTGATTAGTGTAAAGTACATCGGATCAGGTTATGGTTTCCCCAATAAGGCTGATGCAGGTTCTAATCCTAACTGAAGTTACATTTTCTTTATTCAGACCTTGATAAATACAGGCCGGTAAAAGGAAAATTATACTGTTTAACAAAACAGGATATCTAATCAAACACGTGTATCCACGAAATATAACATTTAAAGTCATAAGAAAATATATATATATTTATTAAAGACATTTTATGTTTAACGTTCTTTTTATAGATACAAGTATTTAAGTAAATGCTCTGTTTATAATAAACAGTATTAAATAACATTTATTATAAACAGAGCATTTTAAATACTTGTATCTAAAAAAGAACGTTAAACATAAAATGTCTTTAATAAATAAATTGTCGAACTTGTCCGTTTCTTAATATCCGTTTCTTATATATATATATATATATATATATATATATATATATATATATATATATATATGTATATATATATGTTAACCAACACCGTTTGGTACAACTATGTGTTTAATGTAAGTAACAATCGCTAGCTACAGATTTAAAATTTAAATATTAATATTTATAACCTACTGTTACGATAGTGCATCTGTCCATCTGTTATTGGGCACAAAGAAAGAAAACACATACACACGCGCGCACACACACACACTCACTCATACACACACATACACACACACGGTCAAACGCATAACGTTAAGTGTAATAGAAAGGAGGGGTAAAGAGGAGAAAGAAGAAAAATGAAAAAGAAGGTGTGAAGAGAACAAGGGAAAAGAAGAAAGTAAGTTTATCGTAAATGTATAAAGAAAAGAAGTGTAAAGGTAAATTTAAGGAATGGTGTCTTGTAAATATAGGGAAGGATGAGGAGGAAGCAAACGTATTGTAAAAATAACAGTGGGGTTTTTGATATGAAATCAAGGACTTAAGATTTCAAATCTCTGGTTCAAAAGGTTTTTGATATCTTGAAAAGTCATTATCGCTAATTGCTCATGTTGACAAAGGTAGCAAATGCGGGTATGATTGCTGTATGTTTTTACCTTTTTACAAGTTACCACCTTACAACCGGTCCCTGGCTGTTTATTTCTTTTAGATTCCACATATGACTAGCAACTTTGGTGTAGTATCTAAGATTTAGCTAGCTTAAAAGAAGACCTATGATTATACCATCTACGCTTTTGTAAAACCTATATACGTTTTTTTGATCATTAATATCATTCACTTCTGCTTTATAAATTATGGCTTCTGTTTTACAAGCTCCATTTAATGGGCATTTAAACTTATTTCTGCAGTTGCATAAATAATAATAATAATGTATATAATATTTAAATATATATATATTAGATTTAAAATTTAAAAATAGCAGATATTCATATATATATATATATATATATATATATATATATATATATATATATATATATATATATATATATATATATATATATATATATATATATTTAAATTTTAGAAAAGTTTTAGTTACGATTGTCAGTTAATGAAACTCAGGCATGTGCAAACGGAGGAATAAAATGTATATTTAATTAATATAAATTTTAGCTCTGTGATTATACTAACATCACAGTTTTTTTTCATTAAAACTCACTGTGCACTACTTTATATATATATATATATATATATATATATATATATATATATATATATATATATATATATGTTTTCTTATTATATTATAATAGCTCGTGCACATTTAAGTTGAACACTTTTATGTGAACATAATTGAACAGACATTATAATATTTTAAACGATTTTATATTGCACAGTGCTTTTTATTTTTATATGCTTGTATAAAAACATTAATAACATTTATTTATATATATATATATATGTGTGTGTGTGTGTGTGTGTGTCACAATTAGATCTATTTTAGTTTTAAAGAATATACATTTGTGTTTTGCTTGAGCCGTTAATAAATATTTTATCGATTCCTTTCCCATCAGATGTATCATAGCCTTGTATTAAAATTTATTTCTTTTTTGTAAACGGTTTTTCTTTCAAAATATGTCATTGAAATCGTAGGTATTATCTCTGCATGAATTTACATACATACATACATACATATTTATGTTTGTATGTTGGGGGAGTGAAAATTCAGATAAAATATATCTCTAAAAGTTCAATATGAATAAAGAAAAAAAAGAACTTTTGTTACCAGCGCATTTCGACGTCTGATGAACTTTATCAAGATTAATATAAGGATTTTATTTTGCAACGTGAATTTGTAAACAGAAATAAAATTTTCGTTAACATATTTTTACTTTTGTTTAAATATACATGTTGCTAAATAATATCCATTATATTAACTTGATAAAGAGTCCATCAGATTTATATATATATATATATATATATATATATATATATATATATATATATATATATATATATGCGTGTGTGTGTATGTATTTGTGCCTCTGTGTATGCAGTGTGTGGTGTGCGTGTGTACACACACACACACACACACACACACACACACACACATACACACACACACACACACACACACATATATATATATATATATATATATATATATATATATATAGATAAATAGTGGGTATTCGGCTATTATTTTGTTTTTCCAATATTGCATTTACTTTGTCAGTATTATGTTTGTATTTATTTCTAATATATTACCTATTCACGTTCAAATGTTCTTGACATTGACTGATCATGCCTGAAAGCCATACGCAAGTACTCACATATGCATGCATGCATTCATATATACACATAAGCATTCACGCATACACGTATATATATATATATATATATATATATATATATATATATATATATATATATATATATATAATGTGCATGAGTGTGTATGTGTGTGTGTGTGTGTGATGGATAACTTACAAGGAACTACAAGAAGAAAACAAACTGGCAGAACGAAGGACGTCCGACCACCTCGTCATTCATTTAAACACTACACCCTACCCCCGGTCAGTGGCTTCAATACTGACAATGAAAATAGAGTTAGACCAGGTGAAAGAGATCAAGACCTGGTGTGGCCGCAACTATGGCGTCACGTCGAGGCTCTGTCGGACACTGCAAACTTCATGGCGAGTTGAAGGCCGAATTGTCGGGGACATTGACGTATTACGTGACCGATCTCAGTGAATGTCATGCAATGAGAGCTCAGATCTCTGGACAGATGTCAGTCACCGGTCATTTAGATGGCAACGATCATTTCTATCTGACCATTTCATAGGTTTTAGTTTCATTCATTCGATCGTGGAACACATGCAAACTCATATATTTAAATTTTAAAATGTGGTTGTCTGCACCATAATAAGTTTATCAAGTCTCCTTTGTTTACACCGGTCTGTTCAACCGTTATAGCCCACAGGTATCACTTTTTCCTACTGTACTAGCGTCATATCCCCGAACACAACAGATGCCTCTTTGAGTCTGCTCGTAATAACTGTATACGTATCCTCAAAGAGGCTAAGTTTTTGTTTGCTGATAGAATGAGGTACTGTATAACCTCTAACTAGTTTGCCTCTCGTAACTACAAGCTACTCTATAATATTGTGTTAAATAAAAGTAAGTCTTCCATCCCCCCTCTCTTCATTCCTTTTGATGTGTTAACATCTACTGATAAAATAGAATATTTTGCTCGTAAATTCTCTTCAAATTCTATTAAATCATCTGGATTATCATTGATTTTCCACTTGGAACTATGAATGTATTGGGCGATATGCATATAAACACATCCATGCTTTTTGCAATCATCTCTAAACTGGATCTCTAAAAAAAACATATGGACTTGATGGTATCCACCCAATAGTCGTTAAGAAATAAATTCCTGAACTGACTCCTGTTCTATCTAAACTCCACAGTAAATGCCTTGCTGTTTCTCCTTTTCTGTAGTTCTTTAAGAACTCAGACTAACCGTCTAATCCTTCTAAATATTGGTCTATTTGCCTTCTATCTCCTTTTAGCAAATTACTAGAGTCTCTAATCAACTCTGAAGTGGTTAAGCATTTTACCTCGCCGGATATTCTTTCTATGTCAACTGCTGGTCTATTACTGACTATTACTTAAAAAGCATATCAAGTTTTATATAAAAATGGTGGAGCTCGGATTGTTGCATTAGATATCTCGAATGTATTTAACAGGATTTGGTATACCGGTCTTCTTCACAATTTGAAAGGTTATAGTATTTATGAACAAATTTTTGAAATGATTCAGTATTTCTTATCAAATTGTAAAATGGATGTTGTCTTGAACGACCATTCGTTCTTTTTGTATTAATGATTGTATCCCCAGGGCTTTATACTTGGACCTATGTTGTTCTTCATTTTCATCAACAACGTTCCTGATGCCATCATTTCTAAATTCGGTATCTATGCTTGCTGTAGCCAAGTAAATGGTTAAGTAATAACAAAAACCAGGTTTGCAGATATATCGTATATTAAACAGTAAGTACACCAGAAGAGTATTACACGACTAGTGAGAGTGTATCGAATGAGCTAGCACTGAATCCAATCACTGTTATATCTAACATGTGGGTCGTATGTGGCATAAGGCCGGTTTAGCGTGGGTTTTCCGAGCCCGTAGGCTCGGTCAAAAATATTCCCTTTGAACCCGTATAACCGGGTTCAGGGCCTGCCTACCTCCGCGGACGAACCCTTGCCTTCGGCAAAGCTTCGTCCGGGTTCCTCTCCGCCGAAGCGGAGAGTTTGACATTTGAACAGTTTATATCACCGTTCCCCGAGGCCTTTTGTCCTACTAATCTTATAGTAGGCGGAAGAGTCTAACATAGACTCTTTAGAGGGAGGACATCACAACAATGCTGATGACACACATATTTATTCGTGTCTTAATAGTAAGTCTGGTCGGTTGGATAAAGTCAAGTTGGTAGGAGACCTCAAAAATAACCAACAGTCTGTTGTTAACTGTTAATTTTAAAGCCTCTTAAAACGAAACTGCTCTATTTTACTCGTCTGAGGGAACCCTCTTTGTTTTTCATAAGCATGGCTAATGCTAACATCCAGATAAATGACTCAGAACTAACGTTTTCCGCTAACATGAAATGAAAAGACTATATTGAACCAACTGGTAGAATCTATTTTACATATTTACCATTTAACATTCATAGACAAAGTTTACCATCCGTCCATGCATTGAATATTACTGCCACATCTGGTCTAGTTTATATTCTGTGTATTTAGATATTTTTGATAAAATCCAAAGATGAATCTACAATGTTATTGGTCTTGACCTGACAGTCCCTTTTCCTCCGTCTTGCTGTAGATTGCCTGTGATAAAATATATGGCTTCAGAAGGGGACTACTTTGAAGGAGATTAAATGCCGAATTTATATGTGCTGTAGTTTTCTTTTTATAGCACCAGTTTCGATGATCTTTGATAACATTCTATTTCTTGAACAATAAAAAATATTAAAAAATTAAAATGTTCAGACACACTGGGTGTATATTATTATTCTTTCGTTCTTATTAGTTCATTTAAATTCCTCGACCTGTTTCGGCCAGCATGGCCACCATCAGGAGAAAAAAAATTCTGCTTGTTAGTAGCAGTGAACTACAGAAAATATTTATATAATATATATATATATATATATATATATATATATATATATATATATATATATATATATATATATATAAGAGGCATATCACACACACACACACACACACACACACATACACACACACACACACACACACACACACACACACACACACACACACATATATATATATATATATATATATATATATATGAGGCATATATCATACAATCGAATTAAGATAACATTATGTAAATGATCATTTTCACCTTGTAAAATTAAATTTACAGGAATTTTTTTTTTAAATTATTATAAAACATTGAGTTCTATGTCTGAATTAGTTTAAATATTTAATAGTGAACATTTTATATTGTGCTAACAGGATTCACTTGGATTATATACCAACGGATTACTGTATATATATATATATATATATATATATATATATATATATATATATTATATATATATTATTATTATTATTATTAAAACAAAAACAATAAAATGTTCAATATTAAATAATATATATATATATATCTTTGAGCACCAAATATGTGATTAAAATCAGATTTTATCTTAGTGT
Organism: Acanthosepion pharaonis; assembly: GCA_903632075.3. Classification (NCBI taxonomy): domain Eukaryota; kingdom Metazoa; phylum Mollusca; class Cephalopoda; order Sepiida; family Sepiidae; genus Acanthosepion; species Acanthosepion pharaonis. The sequence goes on from CAHIKZ030003813.1 coordinate 1,079,162, forward strand.
ACACGTAATGTAGCGGCTATCGCCATATAGAGTCGTATTGACGTGTGTCTATGCAAATGTCGCACAAATATCCCTGGAAAATTCTAAATCCATATCTTCTTTCCCGAGCAGGACAGACTGAGCTCTCTAGAAATGGTTGGCAACCCATCTAGTGAAATGAAAAATCTGAATTTCAAGCCGTTTCCTCTAGCAACAACACTCCGTAAAAATCTACTTTATTCGGAAGCTAAACCAATACCGAACGTGGTGAGGCCGTAGCCGGAAACTTCAATGTTGACTTCAGGATCAACATAGTTCCATATATTAATCATTACCTAGTTACTGAAATGCTTTTAATAAAATGTCTCGTACTACACCATAACATTCTAATGGGAATGCCTCAGCCCCAATCGGCATCATTGTAAAACCAGAGTTCCTCCTTGTCATTTTTTGTATTTGGTGTCATTTTCCTTTGTTAAATGTAACGGAATTCTCTCAAAGGATACATATGTAGTCATTTCCAAAGATAACGCCTATTGCTGTCTGTTTTGAAATCTGTTTTACATGGAGTGCCGCACCTATATATTATATCCGATTTTATTATCAGTTTTAACATCTGGTTTTACTTTCAAATGCGATGTTGTTGTCAGATGATACGTTATCACTCTTTATATATCTTTATGTTTTCAGGCGACACGTCTTTATCGCTCCAGATGTAATAAAAAATCTTTCATCTGGAGCCGTTGTCTTTGAGAGTCAGAGCTTAGATTTTATCTTGACTATATTGAGGGATTCGCCATGAGCCCCTCAAAATAGTCCTTTATCTTATTTGCAATAATTTGCAGCTCAATCGTGTAGTGGGTGTAAATATTGCTATCAAAATTGTCTTTTAATTACTATGCAATAATTTTAAACTCAGTCAATATACGTTTTGCTGTCAAAACTATATTTTATTTACTGTTAAATAATTTGCAGCTCACTCGAATAGTGAATGAGTTTTTTTTTTTTGGGGGGTTAAATATACAAGTTTCTTTCGCTCTGGTTTCTTTCAACCTTTTCTTCGTCGGATTACTTTAAATACACAAAAGGCAAGGCTTTTGCTCAAGTGGGTTATATTATTTAACTTTTTATCCAATTGCCTTCTAAGTAACCATAAGAGGATAGGATACTGGAGTGGGACTGTCAGACATAGGGTGGGTGTATTTCAAAGATTTCATCAGTCGTTGTACGTCTTAATAAGAGAAAAACCTGCGCCATGTAAATGAGATAGTTGGGTAGTGTAGAAGGGAGTGAGTTTGCTGTCGTTCGAATCATTTACTCAGGTCACTGACCGGACGCTAACCGAATGATTCAGCGTGTGATTTGATTAACGTGATTGGTTTACGAATGTCTCTTTTTTTCCCCCTCTGCGCTTCTTCAAAGCTTCTACACTTTGAAAATCTCAGACTACCCTTTCCATCATCCATCATGCCACAGTGCACCTTTGGTCCCAAATTCACGGTGCGGCCTCTTCCAGCTTCGACCTTGCATATGATTTCAAGAGTCAATAGGGAGGGGTTCTTTATCCGAGATCACCCATCAACAAATCTGCCCAACACTTTTTAACTGATCGCTCTCTCAGCACGTTTCTTTGTTATCCGACTAAATTTGTATATTTCGTGTGTAGGCATATTGGCGATGCATTATTAGACCAATCACAAGCACTGGGGAATGTAAGTAGCTAACGTGTTATTCTCACAAGCGATGGGTCAGAGGTGTTTTTTTTTTTTTTTTTAACGAGGGCTTGAGATAAACTGATTTGAATTTAAATTGATCTAGTTCCGAAAATACTTATTTCTCGAACAGTCGAGATAAGAGCGATCGCTCTGGCCTCACAAACAAACCAGTTTCCTGCTCGGAAAATACAGTTTTCTTTGAAAATTGGCTGTGTCTAAGAAAGATTAACTTCCACATTTTAAAGTTTAACAAGTCCCCCTCAAAAGAATGTAGACCAATAAATCCGTAAGGTGACATGTAATTAGCTTTTGATCTGAAATTTTCTTTCTATAATGTTTAAAAGTTTAATCAATCTGATTAATATTCATCGCAGAATGAAGCCCACTGACAGAGAAAGAGATTATGTTGAAAAATAATTATTAGGCGACAGACTTTTTGATTAGATTACTTTCTCGCTAAATCATTTATATATCCGATAGGTAACCATTTGGAAAATTTGTTTTTATTTGCTGTGCAATCTTTTGCAACACAGTCGAGTCACTGATTTAAATTTTCATATCAAAATTGCCTCTTACTTACTGTTCATTAATTCACTCCTTAATTGATTAGTGGGTGTAAGTTTTGGTATCAACATTTTATTTTTAATTCCCGTGAAGTAATTTTCTCCTTAATCGAGCAGTGGGTGTAAATTTTAGAATCAACATTTTCCGTTACTTACTGTTAAATAATTTTCAGCTCAGTCGTGTAGTGGTTGTAAATTAATGTGTCAGAGATTTGTGTTATCCAGAATAATTTAAATAAATTTACTCGTTAAAATAAAATTTAAATGCCAAATGAAATTAACTTGTCCTAAAAAGAGAACTGCGAGTTATTTAATAAATTGATTACTCTACAGATAAATGTCAATTTTTAAGGCACATCTTAAAACAGGAAAAAAGAAATGCCAACTGGAATATTCAAGACACGTCGATATCATATGGAGTAAACGTGCTAAGAATTTTAAACTGCTTAGTAAGTTCAGTTTTCATAATTTCATAGAGGTCAGGAAATAAATTTGACAACGTCTAATAAATAGATAAACAAACAAATACAGACAGTAGAACGACAAACCTGTCAAAGTTTGAAATTAAAAAAAAACGAAACCTAATTTGGATTTTTTTTAATTCTTCGTTCGACGAGCTGTTAAAAAGTTCTCAGCCCGTCCAAGAAGATACTCCAGATTAATTTCCGACGTTTGCTTATTTTTTAAAAACATTGCATCCCAAACCAGCTGATTAAGAAGAATGGATTTACTGAAGGGGAAAGAAAATGAAAAAACGTTAGTGAAAAGAAAAAAACAATAAAGGAACAGGTTTCAATAAGACAAAAGATGGCGATTGACATTGCATTTAAATTTTTGAAGGTCGTAGTTGATAGGAATTTAAGAAACCGGAAGAAATTTCAACAGGTGAAAAAGTACTAGAGAAGACACTACTAGAATAGAACTTACACCTAACTATTTCGACAGTAGAATGATATCTATTAGACAGTCTATTACTACACTTAAATACCTATGGTCAAGTTCCCAAAGAGGAAAGAGCATTAGAACAATAGTCATGAAAATATTTATAGAAAAGACACAAGGAAACTACGTTGGGAAAGTGAGTAAGGTTGAGATGCCAGGTCAAGACCGATAACATTACAGACCCTTCATTGGATTTTGTTAATAATCTCGTGATATATAGCAGGAGCATAGGAAAAGATGTGGCAGCAATATTCAGTGTACGAATGAATGTTAGATTTATAAACATGTAAGATGGCGAAAAAATTGTCTGTTCACGACACATTAAACCAACTTTCCTAGCAGTAGAACTAGCAATTGATTCAAGATAATCACTCAGCTTTATGCCAGTAGAAAACGTGCAACCGAAAAGGTGTAACGAGTTGATCTCCTGGAGGTGGACATCAGCCATACTGAGAGAAGGTAAAAATGGTTCTCTAATTGACTAAATCTCAAGGACAAGGACAACTCAGGTTTCGAAACCGGTTAATTTTGCGATTGACAACTGCACCCTTTAGAAACCCTTTTTGTTAAAGTAATCCCAGCAGTAACATGTGAGGCCGTGGACCTATAACCTACTGAGGAGTTTGTCGGTATTGCTAACAAAAACATTGTAACTCACAGGCCAACATTCTACGTCCGTTTATAAGCAACGTGACGCAGTAATAAAGTACAATGAATGAGAGTTTCAATAAAAATTTAAATTGAGACTAAAAGAAATATTAGTAGATAAATTAATAATTATTGTCAATACTTCATCTTTGAAATTAAAACAAATGTCTCAGTGAAATATTTCTGATGTGATTATTTATTTTTATACCGAACATCGACCTTTATTCGTCTGATGGTACAACCTACTAATGGTTAAATTGACAAAATTATATTACCTGATTACACTACAGAGATCAGGCTAATAATTTAATAAAAGTCAGAAAATTATGCGATACGCGCAGTTTATGTCGCACTTAAAAATAATCATTATTTTTAATTCCGATAATTTAATGAAGGTATGTCATGTCATGCAAAAGCTATCAATATTTCGAGCCGAAAACTTTTTTCTATTTATTTGAATTTTTACTGAGTAATTATGACGAACTGATGAAAAATCCTTTACTAAAGTTGATAATCCTTAAGAATTCTGACATTGTCAATAAATGAAAAAAAGAAAATAGAGAAAATCAATGAAGAGTCAAAATAGAAAAAAAGAAAAAGAAAATAAGCTAATGAATGAAATAATAATAATAATGAAGAAGAAAGAAAGAAAGAAAGAAATCAGGAAATGATAATAAGAAATAGAAAACGATAGAGAAAGGATTAAAGAAAAGAAAGAGAAAGGATTAAAGAAAAATAAAAGAGAAAGACTATGAAATACTAGAAAGAGAAGCCATTTTTTAAAAAGCGAAAACTTGTACTAAAAGTAGAGATATAAAACAAATAAATATATAAAAATAAGAAAAAAAGATAAAAGTTAAAGATTTTTTTTAATCATGTCACCCTATACAAGGCCACTAAGACACAAGGGGCTACTGCGTGAAAAAGAATAGGAAAAAAAAAGAAACATTATTAAGGAGTGAGAACAATAGAAGAGTAATCAAGAGGACAGCAGTTAACGATTGACATTGCATTTAACTTTTTGAAGATCATAGTTGGCTGGAAAGCATGTAGATGGAAGAGACTTCCACAAACGAAAAGTGCGATAGAAGAAAATATTAGCATAGAACTTACGGTTACATCTAGTCATTTCAGCTATAAATGTTGGAAGGCTACTACTGCGCCTAAATTCATAAAGTTTATGTCCCATAGCGAAGAGTTCATTCAAACGATTACCATGAAAGTATTTTTAGAAAAGTCACAGGGGATCTACATTACGGTGGTGTGAAAGTGACAGAAGCTAGGTTAGGACCAATAATATTACTGATTCTTTTTTGGGTTTTATCAAGAATCTCTAAATATACAACAGGGGCGCTGGACTAATTGTGGTAGCAATATTCAAAGTATGAACGAATGGTAGACTTATAAATATGCATAGATAGATTCTGGAGAGAAAAAATGTTTAGCGTAACACAATGAACTGACTTTCTTAGCAGTTGATCTAGCAATGGATTCAATATAGTCTTTCCATTTCATGTCAGTCGAGAATGTTAGATCGAGAAGTCGCAATGAGTTACTCTCTTGAAGGTTAGCATCTGCCATGCTGATAAAAAGCAAGAAGGGGGTCTTTCGGGTGAATAATAGTGAGAAGTTTCGTTTTGGAGGCGTAAAAATTATCAAGTCATTTCTTAGTCCAATTAACAACAAATTGAAGATCACTTTTTAGATCAGCTCCAATTTTACCTCATCGAATTGATTAAACTTGTTATGGAGACAGTGATAAATGGTTGTGTCATCAGCAAAGATATTAAGTTGAGAGCTGATGTCATCAGGAAGGTCATTAATGAAAATTAGGGAAAAAATTTCAAGGACAGAGCCCTGGGAAACACCTGCATTAGTACAAAATATCTAGTAGAGTGACCATTCAGGAAAACTTACATTTTTGGATGATATAAGACTGAATCAGTTAAAAATTCGACCAAAAATACTCTAGGTTTTCAACTTATGTAAAATATCGATATGCTAAAAGCTGTCAAAGGCTTTTGAGATGCCCAAACAACAGCCTATACTTCAACATGCTTATCTGAAGAGACTCCTTTAGAAATAATACTTAGTCATTCAGCAGTTGACCCAGAGAAGCAAAACCATGTTGCTTGTCTGAAAGAAGGTCCTCCAATGTGAGAAGCTTAACCAATTCAGAGTTGATTAGGTCCTCCCGTGTTTTACCAAAAAGATGGGAAAATAGCAAGAATAAACCACAACAATGAAGAAAAAACAAGAGAAAAATTAATATGGATGAAAATAGCAAAATAGATTAGAAAAATGAAGTAAGTTAAATTAAAAAAAGACAAAGGGCAAGAGAAAATGATTCACGGTCTGCTTAAGAATTAATTAATTAATTTTTTATTTTCAAATGTTAGGATGCTGGAATAAACTTCCTAAAAATTAATTACATCTTCCTTGCCAGCCATATTTAATCATCACACACACACACACACACACACACACACACACACACACACACACACACATATATATATATATATATATATATATATATATATATATATATTGAGACAGAAAGACAGACAGAGAAAGAGAGAGGGGGTGTTTAAAAATGCTAAATCTTACTGAGAGCTACAAAGAATAGAAAGTTGTGGAGCGCCAAAAACTTTCACATCCTGTAGGAGGACGGCACATAGCAGAAAAAATAAAGTTTTTATGGGAGTCCTTTAATATTAGAAAACCAAAAATGCTATGATTCCAGACGCATATAATCCATCTCTGTCAACACATTCTGGGAATCTTCCATAATTTAAAAGATATAGTACTATTTCTAAGAAAGACTTCTTTATGTTCTATGTTTCATAATGGCTTTCACAAACTTTTGCTGAAAAAAGGTACTGCCATAGAAATACAACACATACCACACACACAGATATATATATATATATATATATATATATATATATATATATATATATATATATATATATATTATATATATATATATATATATATATATATATATATATATATATATATATATATTCAAATGTTTAATTAAATGATATATATTATCAAGACGTTTTACACTCCATTTAACTGATAATTCTATCGCACAACATTTAAAGAAACATTCCTGTCTACCTTAACAATACAGAAATATACTTGTTGGCAACACCAATATATTATACCATGAAAATAATAAACTTCAAATTCTCGTGGCCCTCTATATCAAAGCAACCAAACAAAATTGAAGAAAATTTATTACGAGTGTAGTAGCAACGTTTTTATATGCATTTGAGTTTACTATCATTTAACTCCATGTTGCATTTTACCATCTCCGGTTACTGCCCCTTTATTGTGAACGCTTGTTTACAAAACATTGTAGCCACAATGGCTATTTTTTAACAAAATTATAACAGCACGTTCACACTTAGCACTTTCACTGCTTAGAAAAATCACAATCACAATGATTACAATTACTTTAAGTTTGTCTTCGCAGTTCACTCCTGAGAATGATCTCGAAGGAGATCGAAAGTACTTGGGTTAACAAGACATACGGCGCCTTCCTTGAAGAAATTCAACTTAACATCATGAAGATATTTAGAGAACTAGAAAGAATTTTATAAAAATAAATAGACATAATATATCTATATTATTTAAGGAAACTTACTTGAATCAAGATTTGATGCATATATATATATATATATATATATATATATATATAGTGCCTATAAATTATCATAATTCTATAGGTTTTATTTAAAGACATCAGAAAACATCTTGGGCTCCATTGGTTGCACGCAACCCATAACGACGATGCACAGTTTCTGCTTGTTGTATGGTACATTCTGTTTCCATAAACCTCTTGTGTCAGGCAACGGAAGCTAACTTGATGTTTTTTTTTTTGTTTTTTTTATATTATATACTAGCAGCAAAACTACCACATTTTGTATATCTGATTTTGTATATCAGATTTTGTATATATTATGATTTCTTTTTGAATTCGTAGGTCTGATGAATCGGATCGTAACTACGATTCCAATGTAATAAATTATAACCATGGAATATTAGTGTTTAAGCCTTTTTATTATATCCTTACTCTGTCCTGGACATTGAGTTCTACCTGGATTCTATCATCTTGGAAACTTTTTATATGTATATGTATGTGTATGAATGTATGTTTATATATATATATATATATATATATATATATGTGTGTGTGTGTGTGTGTGGGTGTGTGTGTGTGTGTGTGTGTATATATATTTACATATATTACTAATATTATATTTACATATATATATGTATAATATATATATTATATTTACACACACACACACACATATATATATATATATATATATATATATATATATATATATATATCCATCCAGGGTTTACACCTGAAGCCTTTCCTTGTGACGTCGAGAGGAGAGATGTGCTGCATCAGCAACAGCCAGTCTCTCATAAAAACTTGACTCTGATGAGGAGACTCTAGCTTCGCCTCGCCGTGACGGCAAAACACGGGAAACAACAGTCTACTGATGTGATTGGGAACTGACTACTGGATAAAGGGTAAGCAGACGACCTCATCCTTTCTTCATGGACGTTTTAAAAAGTGACCTGAAGGCGATGGACATAGATATCGAGAGGTGGGAAGACGTCGCCAGCAATCTATCCCGCTGGAGGCTTGATTTACGCCGAAGGCTGGGACTATGAGAGAAAAAACTGAGTCTTTCCGTCGGAGTGAACTCTGGCGGCAAGCCTCAGGTATTTTTTTCTCTCATTCGGGATCGAAGAAAAGAAAATAACAGACAGATATCGGGCGATAGCGTCTTAAAAATGTATTGGTTGCAATCACGACTGTTGTGTGGGTCTCTACAGCCGGCACTGATGCTGCGCCTCCATCAGCAGCTGAGGCATAATTTTTTAGGTGTAGAACCATGGTCTTTCGAGACCGACGGATACTGGGGCGAACACGCGTCAGTACAGACGCAAAAGAGGCCACTGATCGCATGCGGACATTTTTGTCAGCACCAGTTATATCCGGGTTTTTTCGTTAGTAACGGGACAGGTTGACATGTTTAGCTAGATATGGGCCTATCTGCAACTGGTCAAGACCCGGGTTTTTGTAACATGCTTCATGCCAATAAAAACTAGGAAAAAACAGCAGTCGGCAAGACACGATGTCTTATGAAGTCGGTCTCATGGGCATTTCGTTCCTCGTGTTGGTGCGGTTTCTGAGGCACTGTAATTTTTGTTGCATCCGTCTCTTTCCCTCTCTCACTATTATTCCCACAGTTGTTGGGAGAGCAATCAGTTAGGTAATTCCCCCCAATCTCAACAGACTCTTTGCTTACATTACAAGATGTTATATATATATATATATATATATATATATATATATATATATATATATATATATATATATATAATGTACAAAATATTGTGTGGAATGATTAGAAAAAATTACATTAAGAATATGGGATTTTTCTTTTTATGTGGCATGTCCTTTCAGGACGTAAGCGATCATGGCTCTCCACCTCTTCCTCTATCCCTTGCAGCTCTCAACATGTTCCTTCCCTCGGCTACCTACCCCAGACCACGTTCTGTCATCCACTTGCCTAATCTCGCTCGGTATGCCATGCGTTGTTTTCCCTTGTCTCTCCTTCAATTCGACCCGTGAGTCTCAGATTCTCCAAGCCCTCCTTCCTTATTACGTGTCCCAGAAACTTCAGCTGCCTCTGCCTGATGTTAAGTATAAGCCTCCTCCTTGATTGCATCCTCTCTAAGACCTCATCGTCGCTCACACGCTCGATCCATGATATCTTTAGAATCCTTCTGTAGAACTACATCTCCATCGCCTCGAGTCTCTTGATCATCTTTGAGGAAATCGTCCAATATTCGCTATCGTAAAGAAGGGCAGATGGCACGTAATAGCTCAGTATTCTTTTCTTTCTTAAGTAATTCTCTTGTCTCTCAATACTCTGAACAGATTTTGGAATGCGTCCTTGGCCATCCCAATACGTCTACGGATCTCAGTGTCACACTTACCGTCCTCTGTTAAAACACTTCCCAGATATTTAAGATTCCTACTTGATTCTAGTGTTCATATTTCGGGCTCATCCTTTTACTGTCTTCTTGTAGTTTATGCTTAGTCCCTTCTCCTCGATCTCCGTCGCTACCTTTTATAAGAGATTTTGTAATTTCTTTTCCGTGTCTGCTATTGCGGAAGTTGATTAGCAGTTTGGAAAAGACTTAATTGGATTAGACTGAATTAATTTAATAGACGGAGTTTTTAATAAAATTTGTTTAGAAGAATAACTACTATCTAACATGTGTGTGTGTGTGTGTGTGTGTGTGTGTGTGTGTGTGTGTGTGTGTGTGTGTGTGTGTGTGTGTGTGTGTTGTAATCATCGGGTCAAATTCATTTTTGTTTTGGTTGAGCCAGGGGTATATATGAGGTATGACAATTTAATTCCAGGAATGAACCTTGTCACATTTACTTAGCTTCAAATGGCTCCCCTTGTGAAGCAATGCACTTCAATATTATTCTTGTTGCGTATTGTTACTTCACTCCTGGACAAACAACTCTTCGCTCGCTGGAAAAGAAATTTCGACGTCGTTTGGATCGTCTGGAATATTCTGTTTGAAATTTGAAATTCGAAAGTAGCTTCCATTTTCTATTTTCCAGAACTGTTTAATGTTTACAGTTGTCTATAATTTCGGAATAAATCATTATTTTTCAAAGATTTGTCCAGACTTTTTTTTATCCATCTCTTTTGAAGATTGTGATAACAAGCACAACACAAAACGTTCAAAATGTAGGTCAGAAAACAATCTTCAAACTTCGAAATTCAACATACCAGAGCCGAAGAATAGGGGTGGGGCACGCAGCCAAGACTCAGTGATAAAACAAATTTAAAAAAAAGCCGACAAAAATAGTCAGAACAGACTTTATACACAATAATTAATTCAATCAATTCATATAAAAAATGAAAATAGTT
>CAHIKZ030003813.1:1095000-1187500 GCA_903632075.3 Acanthosepion pharaonis
TTATTATATATATATATATAATAAATTATCCTTTTTATATATATATATATATATATATATATATATGTGTGTGTGTGTGTGTGTGTGTGTGTGTGTGTGTGTGTGTGTGTGTGTGTGTGTATAGCATTAACTCCGTGATCTAATGAAGACAAGAATTTATTTTATGTAACAAATATTTACTTTTGAATATAGTTTCCTTCTTTATATATGTATCTAAGCCAGTAGTAAAAATTTCAGATCAGAATTCACCTAATGACTATGGTCCGGGTCAGTTGTACCTGACTGATCCACTCAAATAGATAGATAGATAGATAGATAGATAGATAGATAGATAGATAGATAGATGAGCGAAAAGTGAGTATTTTCTATTGGCATTTTTAATTTCCGATATCTAATATAACTCTTTAAATTACTTTTTGCATGTTAACAAATTATCGGCCATTGGAATAAACGGCGCCATTTTTAGCTGGATTTAACGGGCCAATATGAAAACCCTAGCAATGCATCCGATACTCCAGCTGAATTTTCTTTCTTTTTCTCATGCATAAAATTGTGAGTTACCATAACAAAAATTCAGAACACGTTCCCTTTATGTTTACGTGCGCGCAACTTACCTATTTTCAAAGTGAAAGAGAAATCTTTGTGTTTGCCGACGATATGTTTGCTTGAGAATTTCTTTTTGCCATGTTTAATTAAATCGTTTGTATTTTGAGTAGCCTTCCTTTGGTTTTGTTTTTCATTGATCAAAACACGATTTTATGGATTTATGCTTTTTTTATGATAAGGAAACAAACCGAAGATAAAAGCGACTCTATTTTCTTTGTATCTGTACTCTTTTATTTTTATCTTTAGCTCGCTGTCTCTCCATCAAGCTTTTCCCCACTTATTTATCTATCCATCGCATATACATAAAGATAAATAATAGGTAGGTAAGCATATTCAGACAAATCATATATTATCAATATCTGTTGAAATGTTTGGTGGTGAAGATCAGATTTTACTTATTTCGAGTTAGTTTTAATGTTATGTCCCTTCACGACGTAAAGAATCATGGCACTTCACAGATTCCTTTTATTATCTATGAATTGTCATGTATTCTTGGAAAAATCTTACACGTTTTTAAGTCTACCATTCGTCCATGCTTTGAATATCTAAACTATCATGTCTGATCTGGTGCGTCTGGTATGTATTTAGAGATTCTATATAACATACAAAGAATCTACATTTTTATTAGTCCTGACCTGGCATTTCTATTCTACAACCGTAACGTAGCTTCTAGAAATATTTTCGTGGTAATTTTTCTGATGGACTTTTCTCTGTGTTACCTAAACTTTGGGAATTTAAGCGCAGTACTAGATTGACGACGAGGTGTCATAATTTTACATTTGAAATGGCTATATGCAACCGTATGTTCTATGCTAGCAGTTTCTTCTCTAGTAATCCTCGCTTGTGTCCTCCGGCTTCTTAGTCCCTGTTCTTTTATTGTTCTTGAATATTTGTCTCATATGCTCTCATACTCAGTAACTCCTTATGTTTTAGTGGGTTTATTGCCTTGCTTGTGTGAAATTATTAAAAGAAAAAAAACGTAGCGAAATGCTTTCACCTTACTTAGTACACTGCTTGAATTTCATTGTTTTCTTCTCTTATGCTGGTTGCCACGCAATGCTAAAGAGTTTAGTCTATTCTGCTATTTAATCCATAGATGGGAGGAAAAGAGAGTGTTTCTTACCTTTTCAAATGACATTTATACAAAAGTGATCGCAACAGTCTAACCAGGAATTTGAACTCGACTCGCCAATTTCACTTTCACGCCGAATCCTAGTTGTACATCCGCAATTCCCTCCAGTGCCAATTGTAAAAAAAAGTTGGCACCTTCTACACTTGGGATATCAGCAGAACACAACTTTTAAACTCCCTGGCAGCTAGTATATTCGAGTACTTGTAAAATTTACAATGCAGGCAAAATACAAATATCCATCAATCTATTAATCCATGTCTACCTTTTCATATCTATGTATCTGTTTATATCTGTAGATAGACACACAATCAGACATGTTTGAGCCAACTGTCTATTTATCTATAAACATCCCATCAAAGTGAATAAATAGCGATAATATATGAAACAATAAAAACAAACGCAAACAACAAGCACGCACCATCAAAAGAGACCAATAGAATAACAAAAATAGCCGAACAAATGAAAATCACCAATGGACGCCAAGTGAACTGTGCAACTAACAAAACAGAACGAGACTGAATGAAAACAAAAACGCGCTGATGCCCAAAATGCCGATAAGGTTCGAATGATGTAAGTAGACATGCCAGTGCTGAGCTCATGGGTTGGAATCGATTGGGGATTGGCACGGTCTTTTATGGCAAAAAGCACCCGGGTTTGGAGCTCATGTCGCATTTGCGCTTATCTAAGCTGCTGACGCCGATTCAGAGAGGAAGGAGTTAATGCTTATCAAAGTAAGTCCATCAATATCCGAAGTGGAGTAGGGGGTGGCAGTGGAGTTGGAGATGCGAAGTCGAAGTTTTATGAGGGTGTATAGAAGTTACGAAAGAGGGTAGAGGGCCAAGTGTTGAGGTCGGTTTGGATAGTGTCGGGTTTGGAGATGGTAGGAGTTATGTTTAGTTATCGAGGGTGGAGAGGGCGCCAGGTTCGGAGCAGAAGCGGCAAAGGAAAAGGAAATGATGGTCTGATCCATATCAGTAGTCACTGGTAGGAGTGGATTTATGTATACGATGGATTTGGGGAGGGTGTGACTGGTGTGGTTGCAGATAAGAGAGATAAGGAAACAATGGTGTGGATACAGTTCAAGAGAATACAATAAAAAAAAAGAGAAGCAATGGTAGTAAAGGAATTATGAATGTTAGAAGAAAAAAGAAATGAAGGAATGAATGAAACAGATTGGAAAACAATAAGCGGGAGGAGAAAATTAACATAAGACTGAAAATAAAAAAAAAGAGCGGTATAGAGAAATTAAAAACAAGAGAAAGAAGGAAAAAGAAAAAGATGAAAAGAAAATCATTAAAAAGGAAGACAACAGAAAATAATTTATAAAAAGAGGAAAGGAAAAGAAACAATTATAGAGTGAAAAAGGACGAGTAGAAAAAAATGAAAGAAAGGATTAAAGAAAACACAAAGATGGCAAAGAGGAAGTTTTCAAACAATTAGAAATATGAAGAAAAAAGACGAAAGAAAATAGGGTGTGGCTGTGAAGGAACTGATGTTACGGTCAGAAATAATAATGTAGGCGTGGAAGGAAGGAAGGAAGGAAGGAAGGAAGGACCCTATAGCGAAAAAATATAATCGAAAGAAAAACATACAAACAGGAGACAAACATGTGATATAAAATTATATAACAATAGAAAACAGTGAGAAATAATAACAGAATGCGCCCACGTAATATATTTGCAAATGTATCACTATCATTATTATCATCATTATCATCACTATCATTATTTATCTGCTTTGCGAAAAGCCAATTGTTCAACATGCCCAATGGTACTTTCGTCGAAGTAGTAGTATTAGTTGCAAGAGGAGGATAAAAAAAGATTGAAAACAAAATGAGGATAGAGTAAAGGAAAGGAAATAAAATGTAAAAACTAAGGAAGATGTATTAAATTGTGCATCCGTCATGTTATCCACCATGATCATTGCATTCATAATTGCTGTAATAATTACCGTTATTGGCAACATAAGAGATTTTTCATACTTAGAGATGGTATGGCCTAGCAGTTAGAAAACTAATTTTAATATCTCAGTATTTAGTAACTGGCTGTCCATTCTAGTTATAAATCAAATCGTGAGTGTTCTTATTTATTGGATTAAGCCACTTATGGCACAGATTCTTATTCTCTGGAAGGTTTACTGAAATTAAGGTCGAAGGTTCAGTTCATTTTTCGACGTAATCATAATGTAGATTTGCATGAGAATGCAATCACCAGAGACAACATTGCTATCGTTTCACTTACGATGACAATATTAGCAAAACTAATAAATTGGTGTGTGAATGTCTACATCAATAATAATATAAACCATTTTTATGCAAACGTTTCGTTGATGTTTCATCTGCAGTTCATAAGGATGTATTGCGAGTAGAAATCTTTATTCACTAAACTCTAAGTGGAATAAATTCAATTCAAAATATCCGATCCCATTGACTACACAATATTTTGGATGAATCAAGTGTAGCAAAACGCTACTTATCAAAACATAGACTTGGGCAAATAATTAAATTTAATGAAGAGCATTTATTAATTATAACATATTTGATCTGATGGGCCTTACTGCTCTGCTACGAAGTACGTCACAGCCAGGAAGGCTCTATCTTCACTTTTTAGGAAAAGCATATCCTAGAAACTTACCTAATGTCGCACAAACACACACATATATATATATATATATATATATATATATATATATATATATATATATATATATATATATATATATACGTTTCATTAAATAATATAGACAAAGTGTTGTCTATTTATTTTATGTAAAATTTTATGTAAAAATTTTACATAAAATAAATAGACAACACTAATCTATATTATTTAACATCATCAATATATATATATATATATATATATATATATATATATATATATATATATATATATATATTAGATAACAGTATATACTTTTATCTATCAAAAAACAATACTTGGGGAAAAATGTATGTAGTGTAAAAAAAATATATATATATGTGTGTGTGTGTGTGTGTGTGTGTGTGTGTGTGTGTGTGTGTGTGTGTGTGTGTGTGTGTGTGTGCATGACAAAGTAGAAAAAAATTTTCTTGTGACGGGTCTAATCCTTTAGACCTTCATCGAGCTAAATTAGTCTGATGAAGTCCTAAAGGAAGTCCTACGAAACGCGTCACAAGAAAACTTTTTCCACTACATACATTTTCCCAGTATTGTTTTTGATAGATAAAAGTATATATCGTTATCTCATATATATATATATATATATATATATATGGGGGGGGGGATAACGATACATAAGTTTATATATGATTTTGGAGTAAATATTTAGGATAAGGTGGAAAAGGTTTGGGTGTGGCGCGTTTCGTTCCTTAGGATTTCATCGGACTAAGTTTGTTTACGTTAATGTGATCACACATGTACACGAGTGAGAGTTGCTGGAAAATTTACATTCAAATTTTTTTTTTATCTGTTTCTAGTCACTTTTATTGAGATTGTTTTCCTTTTTATTTCCATCATCTTTGTTCTTATGTATCTAACATTGTGATAAGAGGTCTGCCAAAAATTGTGAAACGTTATAAGAAGCTCGACGCAAATTCAGTGTGGGTGAACTGGCGATTAAAGCATCTTCTAAGCAATTTCGTCTTAGTGAATCATTTACACTTTTAAATTGAGTAGCATTTTTTTTTTATGTCGGAATTATGGTCAGTCTCGTTACGCGGAGCAACTAATATGCTTATGTGTTTTATTTTTTTTTTTTTGTTTTGTTTTTTTAAATGTCTCTTTTGTGTTCATATAATCTTTTATTTAAACGTCTTAAAATATGTATAAGGTGTTTATAATATGTATAAAATATTTAATATATACGTTTACTGGTGATGTCAAGCTCCAGGAAATCGTTGTATATTTATGACTTCAATTATATAACACATTTATATTTAAATCTGAAAAAACAGCCACCCCCTACACACAAACCACTATTCTGCCACTGGGTGGCATACCACTAGCGTTTACTGATGGTGTGCCGCTGTCGAACCACCGGTTTGTTCGTTTCGGCAATATTACCACTGGCCGTCCTCTCGTAGCCCGACAGTGGCTGCCACCAGAGGACTTGTCGCTATTCACTTCAGCCAACCGTTCCATATTACTGAGGACATCAGATGCGTGCTTTTAGCGCCTTCATTCAACAGCCGATAAGAATGACGCAGATTGGAGTTGAAATATATTTTCAAAATAAAATTACACATTGACGTATTAAGCAGGGATTTGGTTTTACTCAGAGAATATAATTTTCACAGGGAGCCCTCTAACCCACAACACCATTTCTCGGAAGAGTAAGTCCCACTCATTCCTTGTCTCGTTAAAAAAAAGGGCACAGGTATGTACGAAAATTCTGTCTTTACAATTTTCGAGCTTCAGTTCAGTAAAACGGCTAATATACAATAAATACCTAATTGTCAATATTGATATCATTTTGTTGGCTATTTATTCCTCAAACTTTATTAAGTGGCCTACTAAATCCCCACAAACATACACACACACACACACACACACACACACACACACACACATATATATATATATATATATATATATATATATATATATAGGTCAAATATATAAAGGATTTGTCTCTAAACATGGGTGAAAGAAGAGAACTAAAGCGGAATAATCAATCTTGATTTTCTTCTAGACGTAATTATATTTTTCTTCTAGACGTAATTATATTTTTCTTCTAGACGTAATTATATTTTTCTTCTAGACGTAATTATATTTTTCTAACTGAAGTCTTTTCACGAAATTGGATTAATATGAAATACCACAGTTTTAACTCACTCTCCATATTTAAAATTGTATTTTTAAATAAAACTAGGCAGATTTTTAAATAAATCCCATTTTTCTGTTTTTATTTTCTTTAGTTTTTTTTTTTTTTTTTTTGTTACTTTTTTAGGTTACTGGCAGTTTTTTTTTTCAGTCGGAAAGGGAAACTAGAAACTTTTAAAATGCAAACGTTAAAATCAACCTCAGTTCCATGTTAGAAAATACTGCGTAGTAAAGAGATAAGTCTAAACATGTTTGGATGTGCAAAATGTCTTACACCATCTGCTTCCGCAATAATCGATAGATCAATTTATCGTGAATTTGCAGTTGCCTCGGTCTGTCCTCGTTGTTTTGTTTAACATTTTTTTTTAAATTATATGTGTGTGTGTTACTCGTCTCTTTGTGATTTTAATCGAATCCTACAATTATTGTAGTTAACGGGCCGCAACTAACGTTTTCTACAAGTCCTTGGGTCGTTAAATTGAAGGGTATGTCTGAAGCCAGACATAAATAAATTACCACTATGTGCACGTGGATGTGAACCGCCGAACGTAGTCAAAGACAAAGATGAATCCATATGATACAGAGGTTTGCTATGAAATTCTCCCTGTATAATATCCTATGGGATTAAAATTCAGCACTGCATTAATTAGGATAATTTTTTCAGCATTAAATCTCACATTGATATCCATAATTTTTATATATGTTTATTCATATATATATATATATATATATATATATATATATATATATATATATATATATATATAATAAATAAAAAGTATAAAATTTAATATTACAAGACATATTAAAACAATTGTTTTAATATGTCTTGTAATATTAAATTTTATACTTTTATTTCGATCATTAAATTTACCTATAAAAATATATTTAATATATATATATATATATATATATATATATATATATTCAATTATATATATATTCAATTATATATATATATATTCAATTATATATATATATATATATATTATATATATATATATATATATATATATTATATATATATATATATATATATATATATATATATATATATATATATTCAATATATATATATATATATATATATGTGTGTGTGTGTGTAAAGAGCTTATACATGGTGCGATGGGTAAATTATCGTCATTTTATATTTTAAATTTTCTACATGCGTGTTGTATTTGATTTTGTCGACTGCGCATTATAGTAAGGTCAGTTGGGCACCATCTGTGAGAAAAAGAGCACTATGACGCAATTCACTTGGGCAGATATTTGGAAACGGCATGCTGTACTGCTTGAAACCGGAAACTCCAATACAAACATTTCAGATTGTTTGGGTATCAATCTGAGGACAGTGCAGAAGATTTGGAAAGAGATCGATGTGATTACGAAGGTACGACAGCTCGGAAAACTCACTCTGATCGTTCTGATAAGAAAAGAACTCCCGAATTTGTTGGTGAGGTCCTCAGACTCAACCTGGAGGCCTGGATCAAGTGTATTGAAGAGATAGTGCTATCCTGGGTCAGTGCTGCTGGAAGACCCTATGTCTGGCAACAAGACTCTCCACCGTGTCACAGGAGAATCCATCTTGTCTGTCAGACAATTTCTGCAACCACATCAATGCTTACATCTAACCTAAATCCTCAGACTGCAATACCTGTGATTATTATATGTAGGCACAGTTAAGTGAGGCACCAACAAAACTCCTTGTAAAATGAAAGTTGACCTGAAGGCAAGAATTTTGGTAAGATTCACCAACTTAAACCAGAAGACTCTCGAGAAGTGATTCCGAAGTCGTCTGGAGGCCGTGGTTGAAGCCAATGGCGATTTTATTAGATAAATTTACTCTTAGTATTCCAATATATTTTTTGTGTAATTTTGGTAAATCTATCAAAATGAGTGTTATTTTTATTTTTGCATGATTTAAACGACAGTTCATTCATCCCACTCCGTATAAATATATATATATATATAGATAGATAGATAGATAGAGAGAGAGAGAGAGATTTAATAGTCCGACTAATAAAATTTGAGGAATAAGATGCCAACAGAATGATAATAATACTGTTGAGATCGATATTTATTATATATTAGCCTTTTGACTAAATTGAAACACGAAGAGAAAGATTTTAAATTCGGAATTGTCGGACACCTACGAGATATCAACGAGACGAAGAAAAATAAAGAAGTCGCCCTTACTTTTCCGTGGATTTTTTTTTTTTTGTTGGTTAGAGGACTCCTTATGGAAATTGTAATCTCTGAGTAAAACCAAATACATGTTTAATACCTTAATGTGTTTTTTTTTTTTTTTTTTTAAATTTATTTCAACTCCGATCTGCGTCTTTCTTGTTGGTCGTTGAATAAAGATGCTAAAAGTACGCATCTTGTGTCATCAATGCTCGGGAACGGTTGGTTGAAGAGTGCAGCAACAGAGGATTGGTGTCTATGATTTTTTTTTTGTGATTACTGAGCCGAAGACAGATTTCCGTGCCTGTTTCTTCATCATAATTTCTTTCTTTTTTTTCAGTTGTAGCAGAAAATTAAATATATAAGATTTGGACTGTCACAAGTCAGAGCCGGTGATTTGAATATTGTGCGAATGCCGAAGCTGATGAAATTGCAATCAGTGATGATGTTTACAGACTTGGCATATATATATATATATATATATATATATATATATATATATATATATATATATATATATATTCAGTAGTTTCTATAAATTTATATTTCACGAAAGACTATCGACAAGAATCAAGAATTTCCCTTTTCAATGTTTCAGTAACATTTGTTTGCACAAATAAAAAGCATATTTGAATACAATGTAATTAAGTATTGTTCAAACGTTTCTGATCATCCAACTGTCTTGGCATTATCAAGATCAGGGAAAATATTATTCATCTTCCAATTTTTAAATAATTTCAAACTCTGTGTTTTCCGTTTATACCTTATAATGTCACTCTCAAGATGACGTAAAAACGAAATCTCAGTTTCAAAATTGAAGAAAACCTTATTGATCCGTATTTCGTGATTTTATTAAAAGGGATTCCAAAATCAGAAGCCATTTTTACAGATAAGGAATAGTGTATGCAATTACGAGTATTTACGTCGGTGGAGACTATTTATATATATGAGTACGAATGACATGTGTTGTAGTTTTATGTTCAGCTGTCGAATTTGATGTTTGTTCGTTATGGAGTAATCAAAAAGCAGCAAAATTTCCTAATGGGAAACGCTTATTATTTGTATTGATAAGCGATGCTTTTAGTATTTTCTAATTAATTAATAAGCTTATACCCGTGTCAAATGAGTGAAGATAATCAGTCTATAAGATTTGTGCAACCTATGAAGACGTTGTTTCCTATAAACGAATACACTCTTATCATTTTCATAGAAAATAAATTTTCATCTAAACCAACCATAATAGTATTTTATTATTTCAATTTAAATATTACACATTTAAACAGGATATTTTCCGGGGTTATTTATGACGAAATTATACGGATTAAACTATTGCAAAATATGTTACCGGCTGAGAGTGTGTATATTTCTACGATACATCTTTATTTCATTTTATTTAGTAAGTTTATTTAAAACCGTTATTGATTATTTTTCCAATAGTTGTTGTGATATAGTGTAACCAGTGATAAAAATAAATGTAATAGTCATAGGTTTGGCTGTAAAAATATATCGTAATGTCTCCACATGGGAAAGAACTCTTTTCCAATTTGAAGGTATATGTGATTTCTTTTCACAAACAGGTCACGCTGAGCAAGGGTACCTAACAAAATTCTACAAAATCACTAGTGGAAATATTGGAAGTATGCAGAAGCGACCAGGTCGACAGTAAATGCTGATACCCAGGTTTATTCCTTTTATCATGAGAATGGTTAATATGGTTTAAGGAAATCGGTGGTGTATATAGGTAATGATCTAAAAACACAATGTGCAATATATGTTTTCTGTTTCAAACGTAACCTGAATAAAACCAGCTTACAGATCCGATGACTGCATAAGAAACAAGTACTGATATCCATACATGAAGATGGTAGAACGTTATGTCGGGGCCTACAAGGAATATGCTGATCATTTAAGCATGAACTTGGCGATTTTCATTTAACCATGAAACCGGGATAGCTGAAAGTTATTGCAACGAATGCACAATTCCATTGCGTATAGAATGCCTAAAGAAATATCATATTGTTTAAAAATATCAAATTTAAGAATATTTGCTTGATTTCCATTTTTTGTATTGTTCTACTCTAAGAGACTTAAAATGTCATTGTTATAGTTTTGGTTTACAAATAAAGCGAAAATAAGCATAAAATTTATTCCTTTTAGAAAATGAATTTTCTCGTTTGTTATCCGTTTCGCCTGCACGTTCGTGCAGCCTTTTCCCGTCGTGTAAGTGTCAACCATAAAAAACGTTTTAAGGGGTAATGCAGCCACAGTGGTCAGCGTCTTAAATTGTAAGTAGAATCAGCAGAAAGGTGATGATAAAATATTTTTTGTCGATTTCCGTGCGGTCTGATGGGAAGTCGTTTAATCTTTCATTCTATCTTCAACAACAACATCTCCAATGTAGCGAGAACCTTCAACTAAAGTGTACTCCGAAGTGTAATTTTATTACCTCTTACCATTAGACAAAGAAGATGACCAGTCTACGAAAAATAAATTATATTATTACATTAGTGTTGTTTCGACACTCTTGAATTGCTAGATTATTAACAATGTCTTTTTTTTGTCTTTTTACATTTTGTCTGTCGTTGACATTTTTCTTTTATTAGCATTACTTTTTTATTATTATTTACGCTTTCGCAACTTGTTTTTATGGCGGATCGAGTTTCTCGTAACTCCGGCAATCGCGCAAATATTCTTGGTGATTTTTATAATGCTTTTGCTGTCTGGAGTGTTTCACTTCTTACATTCATTTCCGTTTCTTGCTGTATTTTCACAAAAAAGGCCTTCAAGATAGTCTCAAGCAATTTACCTAGTTATACTGCTACTAGTAATAACGTTTTAATATTCACACTAGAATTATCTGACGGATTTTTTTTCCTGGGTATCGAATGGAAGTCTTAGTATAGCTTCCACTATACACTTGCTGATACAGCTGATTCTGCTGCTTCTGCTTCTACCTGAACAGAAATAACTAATATTGTCTCCGATGTTCTAGTTCCTAGTATGTCAAATATAATCGACCTGACTGTTACTGTCATATCCACAGTTTCTTCTGTTACCAAGTGTGCTGATGGTAATTTTTGATTTTTCTTTTGTTTCCTTCTGTCATGTCAAAACTTGCTAAATCGCTTTCCCTTCACCTTCTGGTGTTGGTGTGTCTGCGTGTGTGTGTGTGTGTGACTCCATCACATTTTACTACATAGTCAAAAACAACTAATAAATTCTCCGGCTTGTTTTTGTCCGTGCATTTATTTACGATGTAGTTGCGCTGTTTTACTACGTTTTCTTTATATTTGTTCTGTCACAACTTGCATTATTCTGGGTGGCAATAATATGCGACGAAGTATCTTTTTTTTAAGTGTCTTTTGCGTAACCAAAAATAAAAGCTTTCAGCTGCGATGGTTTCAATTTACGTTTTAAATTTCCCGCTAAATATTTTCGTTTAGCATATTCCTTTCGATGTTCCAGACTTTCATATGGATGTCATGCATGCCACAAAACTCGTTCAGAAACATTTAAACGTCTTGGCAATATTCAACTTCTTTCTCAGGCCAATGGTTAAAAATATCTTCGAGGTCTTGGACAGTGCCATATATTTTCGAAATTTGTAGACTGTACTACGTAACAGGAACCACATCACTTGAGGACGACCCACAGTAGCAACATCTAAAATGGATAGTACACGTAACTCGAAGATGTTGACATTCTACACTACGTTAAACAAAAGGTTACAAAGGAAACGCTTATCTCTACAGGAATATATAATTTTGATTGTATGAAAATGAAGATAATTTAAAAAAATATTAATTCTGTTTGTTAATATAATAAACAGAATAAAGTTATTTACTAACAGCAGTTTAGATATGCTCCAAACAAATATGTATGAATAATCCAGTGGGAGTTAAACTCACTACTAAATGTATGTCAGATTAGATGACTAACCACTGTACTACGTCGAAACGCTCCAGTAAATAGAATATAAAGTTTCTTTTATTTATTTTTTCTGGCATTTTCTTATGTTACTGCCTTTATAATTTTTATTGCTTTGCTTGCATTCGTAACAATAAAGATTCATGTCAATATCCGTAGGATTGATCCTTAAATGTTTGATGATAACAAATCGACAAGCCCAGAACGCTGCTCAGGTAACAAGTTTGAACTGGCTAGAATCATTTTGATCTTCTTGCTTCAGTTTTCAAAAGTTTATTGTCCGATGAACGAGCGAGAACGCGTTGAGCCAGTGTCTTGGCATTCATATTGTTTATTGAAGCGTTGAGTAAGTGAAACTGAATATTTATTCCGAATTTGTTTTAAGCTTTGCCGTTTCAAGGCGTGGGCAATCATAGCTCTCCATAATTTCCTATCCTTTATAGTCGTTAGTAAATTTTAGCTTTTCATTCTCTATTCCAATCTCTTTTTTGCCATCCAGTTACACAAGATAGATTATGTCGTAACCTAGAGATGGTTACTGAATGAGGAATAACCAAAACGGAGGTTGGAAATGAAATGGTAATCTTTATAACAACAACAAAATACAATACTCGTCAGCGGTGTGAAGTAGGTAAACCATTGCTAGTGGTAGACTACTTAACATTTTACTCGCTTAAAATAGTGTTCAACGTATTTATGAGGATTGGGACATACCCATTTGTGTTCATATGTACGGTATATAAAAGATCATTAGCTTCATTCCTCGCTCTCCTTTGCCTTCATTATGTCCTAAGAGTATCAGATTCTCCAGGCCTTCTTTCCTTATGATGTGCCCTAGAAATTTCAACCCTCTCTTTAGGATTCTATGTATAAGCGTCCTTTTCTTTCCATTTTCCTTAAAACTGCATCATTGCTCACATGTTCTATCCATAGGTTTCTCAGCATCCTTTTGTAGAACTACATTTTTGATGCCTGTTCTTCATCTGTAAGGAGATGGTCCAAGATTCATTGCCACATAGGAGTACAGATATTACATAACATATTCAGTACTTTTTTTTGTTTCTGATGAAATGTTCATGTTTCTTAATACTTTACTTAGTTTTGGGGAGGCATCTTTCTCTATTCCTTTGCGCCTTCGATTTCAGTGTCGCCATCTCTGTTAGAAGACTTCTCAATTTTGGTTTTTGCTTGATTTCGATGTCTCCAATTCTTAGTCTACATCTTAGGCTGCTCCTGTTGCTAAGAACCATATATTTTGTCGTCTTATAATTGATAGTTAGTCCTACTTCTAGCTTTCTTTCTTTTCTGTATTTATTTAATTCATTTTCTATCCGTATCCAATCAGTTCTCTCACAGTATTAGTTCTAGATAAAAGTAATATTTTTCCCAGATAGGTCAAGCTTACGAATCAATTCAAGCTCTTTCCGCTACCATGCTGAACATAAGTATCTCTTTCCCTGCTCTAATCATCAGAATTTGGATGATACGTTTTGTTATCTGACCCATAAGGCTGAATGTCCAAAGAAGTTTGCAGTTGCTTGCAACTGGCTTCTTTGGTAGCGCTATGAAAATGGATCTAATCAGATCTTCCGCATATCACCAAGGTTGTATATTTTATATATGGAAATAGAAAGGACATATTTAGAATCTCGTACAGGGTATGACGATAAACTACATCCGGTAGCAGGAGATTTTGAGGAACGTAGAATTTCCTCTTAATTGTTGCTGTCCTCAGATCCGCCCTGACTCGAGATGTTAGCATCTGTTAAGGTCCTAGCTAGTTAACCCCCAAAAGGGAGTCAAAACACTATGAAAGTATCAAAAATATGTTTTTATAGCAAATATACCAGCAATATATTTTCATAGTAAAACAATTACCGGCAATATTTGTGTAAAATATATCACTAATGTTCCCAAGAAAATTAAATCTCGGCATTAAATGAAGAAGAAGAAGAAGAAGGAGGAGGAGGAGGAGGAAAGGAGGAGGAGGAGGAGGAAAGGAGGAGGAGGAGGAGGAAGAAGAATAATTTTGACAATGATATCGTCATCTCTATTACAACGTCAACTGGTCCTGCTTCTTTGGAAAATGTTGATGCCAATTCAGACGATAATATTTTTGGTCATTCCACCTATTTTTTGTATTGCAAGTTTCACTCTTTTATTACGAAAGAATTTTCCGACGTATTCGTTCCATCTTTGAAGAACTTTTTCTTTCTTTATTAACAGAGTATCTTATTCTGATTCTATGCATCCTGTCAATGAGCTCATCTTTTATACACTTCTTTCTCTTGTTCTTTTATCCATATCTGCCTTATCTATCATGCTAATATTTTTATTTATTTTTCCACAGTTCCCATTGAGTCATTCCACTTTTGGCTACCCGCATTTGTTGCTAATTTCTTTGTGTAATATCCTACATTCTGTATTGTGACTATCTCTTTTCAATCATGTCGAGAATTTCATCAGTCATCCACTTTTTTTTGTCTCGTTTTCTTTGGGATGATCTCGCTTGTAAATATCACTAAAGCTTCTCTTAATGCGCCCAACCTGGCATTTCCATTCGCAATTTGTTCATTGTATTTGCCTTTAAGGCCGTCACTATATATCTCTTTACAATTCAGTTCGTCCAAAGATCTGTCGTAATTCAATCTGGGTGCATATTTGGTTTTCTTTAATTTTCACTTTTATTTCGAGATCAAATATCACTGGAAGGTGGACGCGCCAACAGTCAGTATGTTTTACGTTTTAAACTTGAAACATCAGTCTTTTGTTTGTTTGTTTCTTTTTTTTTTTTGATCATGAAAATCTATTATTATAAGTGGATATAATTGATGGTACTGCCTTTAAATTTTCGTAAGCCGTGTCTATGAATTAAAATTTTTATTTCTGTACTGTGTATTGGAATTAAAAATGTCATCTTTGTATCGTGTATTTGAATTAAAAATGTCATCTTTGTACCGTGTATTTGAATTAAAAATGTCATCTTTGTACCGTGTATTTGAATTAAAATGTCATCTTTGTACCGTGTATTTGAATTAAAAATGTCATCTTTGTATCGTGTATTTGAATTAAAAATGTCATCTTTGTACCGTGTATTTGAATTAAAAATGTCATCTTTGTACCGTGTATTTGAATTAAAAATGTCATCTTTGTACCGTGTATTTGAATTAAAAATGTCATCTTTGTACCGTGTATTTGAATTAAAAATGTCATCTTTGTACCGTGTATTTGAATTAAAAATGTCATCTTTGTACCGTGTATTTGAATTAAAAATGTCATCTTTGTACCGTGTATTTGAATTAAAAATGTCATCTTTGTACCGTGTGTTCGAATTAAAAATGTCATCTTTGTACCGTGTATTTGAATTAAAAATGTCATCTTTGTACCGTGTATTAAATGAAAGGTTGAAATTATTTGATTCCTGAAAGGGAATTGTCTTCCCCTTTCTAGCCATAATATGTATTTCCAAAAATCAATGTTTGAACATTTTCTGAAGAAAAAAAATATAATCTTAGTTTCTTTCAAACAATTTATTCTGGGGAAAAAAAACGAGTTGCTAACTGATTTTAAACCTTCATCTTAATTTGCACTTTAATAATTATTAAGTAATAAAATAAAAATATCAATAACACAATATTACAATACGCCACCCGGATTCATATTTACACCGAACTGGCTGGGGAGACTATCACGCAAACTTGTACAAGTATCTTAAATTTATTCAAGTAATTTATTCCCAAGCTAAAACCCGTCAGTTATTTTGACTATAGTTATACTAAAAGAAAATTCAACACCAGTCCCATGAAATTATCAACTGTAGAGAATTCTAACCTTAGTAAATATCCAGACATTTGATTCGTTTATTAAATTTACTTTTATTTACACTATTTACATTCGGATTATTGTCCTTATTTTTGTTGTTGTTAGCTGTTGTAATGGAATGCCACACAATCCCTATCGCCTATCTGGACTGATTATATCAGTAGCTATATATAGTGGGCAAAAAGATATACCTGGGGGGGCTTCCCTCAGCAATCAGTTGGAGTTTCGTCTCCAGCTACGCTAGTCAAACTCTCTGTCTACGGGGAATTTACTACCCCTACATCATGTTAAATTCGGCCTTGTGCCACATCTGACCACGTGGGGCGGTTGGCAAATATCCTTGCCTCGACAATCAGTTGGAGATTCGTCTCCAGCTAAGCTAGTCGAACTCTCTGCCTTCAGGCGGAGAGGAACTCAGACGAGGCTATGCCGAAGAACAGAGTCTCGTCTGGAGTGGTAGACATCTACCCGACCCCGTGTATACGGGGAATTTTTGCCCGAGCCAACGGGCTCGGTTTTGCCCCGCATTAGAAAAAAGGCCTTGTGTCACATCCTAACTCGCGGAGACGTAAGGCAAATAACCTTGCTTCGGCAATTAGTAGGAGATTTGTCTCCAGCTGTGCTGGTCGAACTCTCTGTCTTCAGGCAGAGAGGAATCCAGATGAGGCTATGCCAAAGGGCAGAGTCTCTTCTGAAATCGTAGACAGCTACCCGACCTACGGGGTCTACGGGGAATTTTTGCCCGAGCCTACGCATTAAAAACGGCTTTGTGTCACATACTGCCTCGCGAGGAGGTAAGGTAAATATCCTTGATTCGGGAATTACTAGCCTGCCACCCGATTCCCTGTCTTTCAATATTGTATTCTTTTTTTTACAATAAACCTCTCTTCTTTCATCTACGCGCGTGTTGCTGTTCCATCACTCAAGTACCACCTTTGTCGGTTTGTAACCTCTTTAAGGATACAACATTATCGTCCGTTGTGATCTCCGATCTTCATCAGGTTTATATTGATCTGGGCAATCAACAGAGAATTCCGAACTGAACACTTTATTTAATCTAAAGGGCGTAAACGGTTCTCGCCCCATTGCCCATGTCTCGGAATAGCATCCAGTTCTTATTTTTAGTACATCTCAGTTTTGCCCGTTTCCACTTAATACAAATACCCACTGCCCTGAACAGGGATTGAACTCACAATTACTATACCATCAAATTCACGAACCAACACTTTTATTGTCACGTAGGACCTACGGATCAATAGCAATGTAGATTAAATAAAGGGTTCAGTTCGGAACTCCCTGTACGTTACCCAAATCGATATACACCTGACGAGAGCACAATAGCCGAAACTTTGTGATAGCAACAACAAAGATAAGGACAATAGTCCGAATGTATTTAGTGTAAATAATGATAACTCCTCATCCCAGAAATTCAGACAGAAATTACCATTTATTTATTAGATACCCTTAAATCCTTTTCATACTTAAACTGTCTACTTTTGTTTGGATACAATCATAAATTTGAAGACTTTTATGGAACATTTGAACTTAGATTTGATTAAGTGAGCCTTAAGCTGAGTTTAGCACCAGGTTTCATTCAAGTATTTTCTTTCGCAATGAAACAGGTGCGATTGGAGTTGAACTTTGTTCTCGCTTTTGTTAAACTTCTTGCAATCTACTGAGTGAAGTGTAAACTGCGCTGGTGATTATGATCTTCTGTCGTTCCTGTTTTCAAAATCTGAATTAAGTGTCAACAAAGGTCAGATTTATCCCCAAATTTTGTTCTAAAGTTACAACATGACTTTTTTTTTTATTTGCATCGTATTCTAATACACAGTTTCTCAAAAGTGTACATAAATACTGCACAAAAGAAAGTAACCCGTTTATGAATCGACATTTTTACGAAATCAAATAAAATTTAATAGAATATTTCAGTTTTTAGATTCGATACTTGAAGTTAATCTCAACTAGAATGATAGGATGATTTTCTAAGCCTAGCTTAGATGCGGCACAAGACCGAATATATGAGGATAGACCTCACTACTCAGTCATAATTGTTCTAGCGAGACAATCTTCCTAACCATTACAACATTTTGAGGTACCCTTCAGCTAGAATAAGTTTCTCAAAGACCCAATTATCTTCATGACTAGTTGACATGACAGAACTAAATCTCTTAAACTGTAAATTCTAGGAATAGACATATATGAGCTTTAATTTTTATTTTGTTTTGAATGAATATTTTAGAGTTTTAATATTCAGCGTTCAAATTTGCTATCAGGAGAAATGCTACACATAAGTACACGATTATTTCGTTAATTATATTTGGCGACTAAAGGATATCATAGCGCACTTTCCTTCTGGATCATGGCTAATGGCAGATGTGAAATTCGAAAACTACACTTTCATTTTACATATTATTGATAAGTTTAACGATACAACCTGGGTATGACGATAAACTACATCTGGCAGCAAGGCTTCTGATCAGGAGGTTTTGAGACGCGGGGAACCACCTCTTAATTGATGTTGTTCTCAGGTCCACCCTGACCCGGTGTGGTAGCACCTGTTAGGGTCCCATCTATAGACAAATAGTTAACCCCCCCCCATTCTATGAAAGTATAAAAATACATTTTTATAATGAAAATACCTAGTGTAAATTGTCTGAATAAAAATTAATCAAAAGGACAATTATACTAAATGATAATTATTCGAAATGCAAAATTCTTTATTGCAATAAAAAATGTAAAAATTAAAACAGGAAAAACACAAATGATAATTATTCGAAATACAAATATCGTTAATAAAAATATTTAGTAAGTAAAAATTATTTAACCTTAATTTATATGATGCTGCACACAAATAGTCACCTACTGTAGAGTACTCGTTAAAGGATGCCACTAATTTTTAAAAGTTTTCTATTTACCTCGCGATTTTTCTTGATGCTCTTGATATATTTCACACCTTCTCTTACTTTAGCAATATGAATTTCTTGCACGTCCTGTTCTCTTTTAAGAGTGTCAAAGAATTTCCATATTGTGGAATGATGGGATGATACTTGCTGCAAAAAAGCCGTATGCCATCCTTCGAAGGTGTTATTAGTTCTAGCTAAATCAGCATTAACTCCCTCAAAGCAAAACCACATACGTATTTCAAACATAGGTATTTCGAATAATTATCATTGAGTATAATTATCCTTTTGGTTAATTTTCATTCAAACAATTTACAATTCGAATAAATGTTTTTCGAAGAAGTATTTTGAAACAATTATTTTCAGCCAAATTTCTCGATGTGAAAAATACCAGCAATACATTTTTTGTAAACAAAAATTACCAGCAATATATTTTTATAAAGAAAATTACTAATGCTCCCCACAAAATTATATTTCGGCATTAAATGACCCATAATGTGTTAATGTGCCGTTAAAAAAACAAGCAAACAAATCATAAATCCTGGAAGACATTGTAATGTCACTAATCAACAGAAAGTAGTAGAAAATAGTTGGTATCCGTCCGTCTCATTAAACTAAGTAGTCTACTCGGGTGTCTAGCTGATCTTTGTTTCAGAAGCTCAGGTATATTTTCTGTTTGTACAACATCCAGAGTCATCTTGTGGTTTATACTATAACTAAGCGAACCTTAGTTACAGTTTCTGGGTGATACTCTTTTGAGGCTTACAACTGCAACATACACCGCTTCCTCTCAGAGACGGCATTTTCATCGTCTAGCTTTACTGATAATAATGAATGGATGATAGACGAAATGATGAAATGGAGGAGACAAAACAATGCCAAGACACAGAAGAGAATGTGGGATACTACACAAAGAAATAAGGAACAAACACAAGCAGGCTAAATAGGAATGGCTCAATGAAAAAAGTGCAGAAATAGAAACAATGACTACCACAAATATGCATAAAAAAATAAGAGAA
Organism: Acanthosepion pharaonis; assembly: GCA_903632075.3. Taxonomy (NCBI): domain Eukaryota; kingdom Metazoa; phylum Mollusca; class Cephalopoda; order Sepiida; family Sepiidae; genus Acanthosepion; species Acanthosepion pharaonis. Next base: position 1,115,393 of record CAHIKZ030003813.1, read on the forward strand.
CGGGACAAACGACACGCGCATCAACAGGATGCATACAATCCAAGGACGGAATGTTGATATCAGGAAAGAAAAATACTTCAGAGATGGAACCAATATATCGGGGAACTCTTCTACGACGAAAGAGAACAACCGGCAATACAAAGAAATATCGTCGGACCGGAAATATTAAAAATCGAAGTGGAAGCAGCACTGGCTAAATTGGACAGAAACAAAGCGGCAGGGCCAGACGGAATTGTAATAGAGATGCTGACATCTTTAGACGATTTCGACATTGACAAGATTACAGAAATAATAAATGAAATCTACAACAGTGGTAATATACCGGATGACCTAAGTAGATATATTTTGTATAACACAGCCTAAGAAGCCAGGCCCAGACGAAGGTGAACTCCATTGGACAATAACTTTTACGCTACATCTATATTTATCTTCATTTAGCATTAATGGCCTCCACCTACATTCTATATTATTGTCGTACGAGGCAAAAATAGACATTGCTGACTATATAGGCGCGGCAGAAGGCAGACCTGGGATTACTCCCGACCATCGAATGGAGAAGCACGTAACTTCATACCTGCTTCAGTTTCTGTATGCACGAGAACGATTCGTAATACACCTTATTATATAACCAACCAACCGCCTTAACATCTATTTTGGACAGTTTCCCACACATTTCAAACAATGTAATGACGACGTTTCAGCGGAGGTCTCTCCGAGGCCGTGTACCACAGTGTGGCCAAGAGTAACAGATAAAGTAAGGGTTTGACTAAAATGTAATGACAAATACGAAAGATTTAAGTTTTTTTTTACCCGAACTCACATTTCATGATATTCTTCCATGTTTTTAAGAAACCATATATTTGAAAATAAGAAGCTACAAGTATCATCATGCCTAAATACACATACTGATATACTTCAAAGGTTTCTTTCGCTATCAGCATTCTTTTTCCGGATGCCAATTCTATTAAATGTTCTCTAAGAATTTATCTAATGTTATTTTATTTCATTATAAGTTCACATAGATAGCTAATCCGAATTTTTTAGTTGGACACGAGATCAGGTGTATTTTAAATTTTAGTTTATTACTTTTATTTCGCTATGTGCAATCACATATGTTTTCAATAGAATTCTATAGCCTAATTCGATGTTATCTACCTTACTCAGCAACGTTTTCGAAAGAAAAAAGACAGACGCAAATTTAATTGGGTTATATATCGTAAACTGATCCATGTATTTAATGATGAGAACAACTGATCTTAATTGAGATAGAACTTCTGACTTCGCTGGATTAAATGCGTCCCACTTGCTTGCCCAACGCTGTTATTTGTTTTGTTTTATTATTGGTTTTTGTTTTAAATCAGGTGTGTTTTGACTCGTTTCTAATTAAGTCTATAACTAATTCGTCGGGGTTAAAGTTTCTCTTCTATGTTGCTTAAATATCTAGTCTAAAACGAAACTGCTTTCTTTTAATCGTCTTTGAGAACCATTTTTGCCTCTGATTGGCACTGTTGATGCTAACCTCCAGATGAGTGACTCATTGGGCTTTATGCGGTAAAAGTTTTCCGCTGATATGAATTGGAAAGATTATACTGAATCCACTGATAGGCTTGTTGCTAGGAAATTTGGTTCATTGTGTGTATGGCATAGACAGCTTTTCCAGCCAGAATCTACCTTACAAATTCATGAGCCTACCCATTCGTCCATGCATTGAATATTGTTGTTACATCTGGTCTGGAGCTTCTGCTATGTATTTAGAGATTCCAGAGAAGAATCTGTAATGTTATCAATCCTAACCAGGCATCTCGGCTTCAGTCACTTTCCTAATACCATAATGTAACTTCTCTGTAACTTTTCTATAAACATTTTCATGGTAATTGTTCTGGTGATCCCTCCTATTTGGCACCTCGAGTGTTAGTGCCATAGTAGATTGGCAGTAAGCTCTCACCATTTTACTGTTGGAACTGTTATATGTAACTGTAAGCTCTATGCTAACATTTCCTGCTTATGAAAGTCTCTTCTGTATACTTGCTTTCCAGTCTAGTTTGATCTTCAAAAATTTAAATGCAATGTCAACTGTTATCTTATATGTTTTTAATTTGTTTTTTAAGGTCTCTCCTTAATAATGTTTTTTTCTCAAACTCTCTCATACTCAATAACCCATTACGTTTTAATGAATTTATTGGCTTGTTTAGGGTAAAATGACGAAAACAAAAATAATATGAAGCGTAGTTTAATATGTATTATGTCTGTGCAAAAGTTACCAGCACTCCTCTTCGAAAAATAAAGGGTAAAAAAGCATGATTTTTTTTTTCACCGGAAGCTTGTGTACATAAACGTATATATGAAATGAGCAGGAAAAATTATTTCATTAACAAGAAAACTATGTTTCATTCATCATGAAATGGAACCCATCTCCATTTGCAACTCGTTTCTCTCAAATTAGATATTTCGTCATATATATATATATATATATATATATATATATATAAACACATGTACACATCAAGTGCTTCAAACCTGCTGCAATCTTCAGCTGAGCGCCGTGCTTCAGCAAAGTTTCGGCCCATTTAGCTCAGTACTTCTCCACATGGTGGGCCTGTAACAGCTGGATGATGTTACGTTGCAACCGGTCTATGTTAGTTGGATGCGACTTGATAAGAATTTCTGGGTAATCCATTAACTGCCTTCCGCCACTTTTTCACCACAAGTCTTTATCACCTTATGCGGCTTTTGGATAATAGCACACTTCAGGAATCTCTTTAAGGAGGCAGCAGGAGATCCTCTACAGCCAACCTCAAACGGCACCAGGGTTCAGCCGTATCCTATCTCACAGACTTCAGCCATCAGTTCCTCATACCAAAGCAACTTTCTTTCATGAGCTTCTTCAATCCCTTCTTCCCATGCCAATGTTAGTTCGCCAAACAACAGATGTTGCTTCTCGATATCAATTAACACGAGATCTGGTCTCAGCCCAGACACAATAACCTCCACTGGCAGTGTAGTATCAACCCCTTCGTTGTACTCCGACCTGATCTTCTGCCTTATATCAGTCACACCTTGCTTCAGGAAGGCTACCCTTCGCAGGTCCGTCGAGAGTATGCTAGCACTTCTCGTAGCCGCTGCCACGACCTCCAGAACCAAGATATGTCTGAAGGTGTACCAGCCGTTCTGTAGCGCCTTCGGGCCTGATGACAGTATGTGGCGCAGGTTTCTATAAGCACCACACAACCGGCAGGAGGATGACTCCTGCACTCCCCATCTCTTCAAATTTGCCGGTGATGCTGCCACATTATATGCTGCCTGTATGAGGAACCTCAAATGTTTGGCGCCTAGACGCCATTAATCAGACCAACTGATCTAAACACCCTAAATACCCTCCCAGTTGAGCCATCGACCCTGGTGACCCTGCTGGACAGTCCGCACTAAACGTCTCGCCTCCTCGAGCTTTCGAGGCCCCTGTTCATGTAACTTGCGTTGCTCCTGTCTACTGGCCTCTGACCAGAATCCCCACCCCTCAACTTGACCTAGTCCAGCACATCCCTTCCTTGTAACACCCTCAACTTCTGCCTGCTTTACCATCACTTCCACTGCTGACACCACGTCTGAGATTTTCCACTTTCTTCCTGTCTTCACCTCCGGCACATTTTTTCCGGATTACAGCATCCCTAGATTCACATAGCATGGATTGCAATCTCACTTTTGCCACCTTGTACTCCTCCATCAAGTAATAGGTAACTGAAGCCCCCCACCCCCACCAAGCTGCCATACAAAGCGACCAGGGACAGTATTCTTGCAACACCAAGCCACTTTCGTAAGCATTTACTAATTTTCCTCTCAATTATCTCAACTCGAGACAGTGCCACCTCATATATAGTCAGCGGCCACATTAGTCTCAGCATCAATCCAAAAAGCTTTAAATTTCAAACTTTAATTTCACGAGAACCACCTCTGCTTTTTGCTGGATTTCAATCCCACGGTGACGATCTGTCACATGGAAGTTATACCACCTCCCAAGACTCTTCACTCCTTGCTCCCGCAATTTTGGTATCTTTTCACCTGCGATGGAATGACAGTCCCTCCATTCATAGACAGTGACCTGCTCTTCTTTGGTTTAAAGGCCATCTGACTCCATTTTACCAACTCTGCAAGTCTATCCAGAACCAACCGTGATACTTTCCTATCATCTTGAATTGTAGTCAAATCATCCACATCATTAGAGTCACACAGAGCGACATCACTCGCTCACTTTCTGGTGCGACTGTTCGGTTTAACTCTCTTCCTACGGGCGGGAGGAACCCGAAGGAGGCTACGCCGAAGGGCGGAGTCTCCTTCGGAGAGGTAAAACCGGCCCTGAACCCGTTTATACGGGTTCAAATCCTCTGATTTTGGCCGAGCCTAATGGCTCGGGAATTCCCACGTTAAAAAGGCCACATGACACCCTCATGGGGCGGGGGTGACTAAATATCGTCAAATCATCCACAAATGCCCGGATTTTGACCTCATTCTGCAGAAAACGGTACTCTGGCGTCAGACCTCCCAAGATCACCTCCATCACCATCACAATCAGTACTATGACACATAACATAGAAATTCCCCGCTGCAGCTCCACATACCCTGTAGTGTACTTCATCGTTGAAAAACACAACATGAACTGATTAAAGTACATAGCCAGACAATCCCTGAATCTCTGCGGAACATTGAAGACCTCCAAAGTCAGCTGTAGCATGTTAAGCGGAACTGAATTTTACACATTAGCAAAATCCAGCTAGATGACGTGAATATTCCTCTTTTCAATTTTAGCCTCGCGGATCTTTGCTCAAATCATTGACACATGTTTCAAGCACACTGGAAACTCCGAGATTCCTGCCTCTTGAATACTAGTGTCTATATAGTTATTCCCAAGCAGGCAGTCCGTCAGCCTCCTGGCAAACACATTAAAAAACACCTTTCCTTCGATGTTCACGAGATATATTGGGCGAAACTGACTAAGTGTCAATGAATTCTCCTACTTCGGTATATACACACCATCAACTCAATACCAACAGTCCGGAACATCACCAACTTCCCAAATCTTTACAAGAAGCCTCAACAAACACCTCAGGAGCCTGGGACACCTCTTGTAGACAGCATATGTCACACCATTAGGACCACCCGCAGAACACGCTCTTGACCGCCATACAACTCCTTGGACCTCCTTCCAAGTCACTGGAGAGTCATCAAAAGCTACTTCCGGAGCACCAGACCTGATTAAACCTGACATCACCTCGGCTGGGACCTCCCTGCTGGTATCCGATTACATGCCCATAAGGTGTCTCTCCAACCCCTCCTGCTCAACACTTAACGCTCCGCTAGTCTTCTCCCTAAACAACTGCTTTATGAAGCAGAATGGACTTTCCGTGAATGACTTCCGGAGCTTGGCAGTCTTCTGTCTCTTATTGGCAAGCCGTTCCGATCTACTTAACTTGCTAATGCGCTTCCTTACGTCCTCCAGGATTGGCTTGATTTCCTCTGTCCTCTGCTCATCAGACCGAATTGCTGCTCGTAACCTTCGCATCTCTTTCCTCAATGACCGGATGGTTCTCCGCCGCCGACTTACCTGCACTGGAGCTAAGGACTTAGCTTTCATTTCCTCTAACCCAAACCTAGAGACCCCATAGTCACTGATCATCTTCCCAAGCTGGTGGACTTTCCTTACTGGACCACCCCTGAATGTCTGGATGGCTGCTGATAAGTCTTCATCTATCTCTGACCAGGCCCTCTCCATAGAGGAGAGCTACTTGATAATTTGGCGACTAGATTCAACTTCGAAAAAAGGATCCTGCAGGACACTGTACGACACTCCGACGACTTACCGACTACTGCCGTGCGTTTCTTTGCCCTGAATCATCGCCACACTTCATCTTTGTTTGGTGAATCTTACGATCCTTCACTGATTTCAAGACTCTTTTACAGCCATCACATTCAATCTGGCTCTGAAAACCGTCATTACCAGATTGTCTGTCAATTTTCGTATCCATTGTAACTGTAGCAAGTCGCGTGGATTTACATCCGACATGAAACAGGCGACTCTACCTGATCTACGGATAGGCCGGAGATTATATACTGATTCGGGCTTGCCAGACTTCAGACGGGCGCGATCTTCAAAAGGTTTCCCATCCCACCATCCCTATAGGAGAAGGCGAGTCCTCAACGGCCATAAAGAACTGTTGTAGAACCCGATCACATAAGACAAAGGCGAAAAGCGTCAGCAAGTATTCCTTTTGATATATCCTGAGATCCTTGCACTATATGTGGACTTGTATGCAGGTTACGAGCGCGACTGAAATGTCACATACGACTCAAACCTAAAAATTGAATGAAGGCTGTCGGATCTTCATACGTTGAAATCGACGGAGAGTTCACCAGGAATATATATATATATATATATATATATATATATGTGTGTGTGGGGGAATGATAATTAATTTTTTATATATCAAGAACAATTTTAGGAAAATCTATAAGAATATGGAAAATTTGTGTCACATTTTGCATGTGTTGTATTGTAAAAGATTACTTTTTGTGTCCAAATTCATATTCAGTTTGACAAATCTAACGAACTAAAATATATTATTCTACCCACAAACTCTATCATTACTGTGCTATAAAAGAATCTATCTAAACATAACAAAAAATTGTTCATATATATATATATATATATATATATATATATATATATTAAATAAAAACAGACCACTTTAAGGTTCCATGTAATAAATTATTTCACCACAGCCCTTTTAAAAGGACTGCGGATCATCAGGACTTTACTTTCAAACAAAAAATGAAATGAAAATTTACACATTTTTGACGGGCCGTATTAAACATATGTAAATTAACGAAGTGAGCAAGTGAGGTGAGAGAGAGAAGACATGAGTGAGTTAGCAGATATTGACACATTTAAACGTTTAACTTAACGGATGTTATATATTGATATCGAATGGGTAGAAAAGAAAAAACCCATAGAGAGAAAAAGAGGGAAGGAAGTTAAGAGAGATGTCACTATATATATATAGGCCAAATTTTATGTTATGTTTAGATAATTCCCAATACTTTATTTTCAATATAATGATATATTCAATTCTGTATCTCACCTGATACTGTATTCATATGAATACGACAACATGCATTCTATGTGACGTGTCTCCTCAAGACGTTGGCGATCATAGCTAGCCACAAGTTCCTCTCTCTTGTAGCTCTCAATAGATTTATCTTTTTGTTATCACTCCTAAAACATGTTCCGCCATCCCTTTACTTAAGCTCGCTAGGAAGATTATGCGTTGTTTCCCCTGGCCCTCTTTCTTTCAACCTGCCCTGTGAGTATCAAATTTTCCAAACACTTCTCCCTCATTATGTACCCTAGAAATGTCAACTATCTCTTCTTGTTTTGTGAGTGAAACGAGTTGTTAACAACCCTGTATTTTGATAAATACGACCTAACAAATGGCGAAATAACTCTTGACGTGTCAGCGGCTGGCTAATTAGAGGTGATGTCTTAATAAAATCACCGTGGAGAAGGCAACGGCAAACAGCTGCATTATCAATCCCAAGAAAATTCATGGCTTTTAATAAGTTGTATTACAATCCCGAATAAACACAGATACTTATCTTGAAAGTAGATTGCCTAATACTTACATCTTCTTTGGTTAGTTGGTTCATTTCTTCTACTCGCCACTGTATATATAATTTTAAAGGAAAGCGTTCAAGCATCATACCTTCATTTCAGGTTAAAACTGGTTGCAGAAGAACGATGGAAATTCTTAATTTTCAACCGCCGAAATGATGGGAAAAGCAACAATGAAATAAATAAAAACGCACTGATATATATATATATATATATATATATATATATATATATATATATATATATATAGAGAGAGAGAGAGAGAGAGAGAGAGATAGCATAATAAGATAAAAGAAAAACATATTGTAAGGTCGCTATGACTATAATGATGGACGCCATTGTGTATAGTTTTGCGGTTTTACGTACAGTCAAGTCGATTATGTTTCTCTTAGTCAGATGTCAGCTGGGTTACTAAGGGTCTATGGCATTTAGAGTTCACGCATTGTTCCTGAATATTATGTCCTTTCCTGTAAAAGTGAATCTAAAATACTTGTATTTAATGTGAAAGATGTCTGAAGTGAGTATTGACACCCAGTTGTTTAGCCGTCAGAATCACTGATGAAAATGAAAAGAAATTCACACACATACCCCAAACCATATATATATATATATATATATATATATATATATATATATATATATATATATATATTTATGTTAATATATATATATATATATATATATATATATATATATATGGTTTGGGGTATGTGCGTGAATTCTCTTTTCATTTTCATCAGTGATTCTGATTTACTAAAACAAATATATATATATATATATATAGAGAGAGAGAGAAAGATGAGTGGAGCAGAGGGAGAAAAGATATTTTTCATCTGAATAGAAAATACACGCTGAAATATTTCAGTGGCGTTCACCATAAACTACAAACAATTGAATTTTGTTTCACTTTTCTTTTACTTTTCATTCGTTTCCCATTTGTTCATTTGTCCCTTTTTTTTCTTATCAATACAATCACATTTTTGTATTGGAACAAACCTCTATTTAAGTTATAATTCTTTCTCTCCCTCTCATTTCAATTTTCCTCCCCTTTTCCTCTTTTTTTCTTCACTTCCTTTTTATGTCCATATATATTAAATATTATCAGAAACCTATAAAGTAAGTGAAACTCTTTAATCAATAACTGCATCTTGACAAACTTTTCCACTATTTTACCGACATTTGGCCGGTAAGTTCCCTCGGAAAGCGAATAATTAAATATTTAAATGCGATGTTGACTCTCAAAATAATAACATCTAGAACTGGACGTTTTATGCAGAATTAATTGGATACCCCTCTGCGCCTTTATCGAGAATCGTTCGTAATTATTTCGACTAGACGCACGTCTAGCCAAGGAGCTGCAACTCCGAGATTTCCTTTTGCGTTCAAGGACGAAACCCTTGAGATGCTCAGTTATTATAACCGCTGCATATTCCCACAGATTATTCTAGATGTGTCGATCCGCCTTGATGCAGCTTCCACCAGATTCAGTGAGAGTTATCTTTCTCAATATGCATTCGCCCACCCACTCCACGTATCCGAAAAGCACACATTACATTGGGGCCACAGATATGTTCACCGACCTAATGATCAAAATCTGAGAAATCGCAAGCTTGACAACTCTCCTCCGAGTTTCCGAATGTATACATCGATCTTCCCACTACTCGAATTCAGTCAAAACGGGAGAGCGTTTATACACAATGAAGCATTCGGCGATTGGGCAAACGCTTGATCAGAAATTTGACTCAACCATAGAGAGAGACTCACACCACGTCACCCCAGAGTCCTAACCAAACGCTTGATCGGCGATATGACTCAACCATAGACATAATGACACCACAACATCAATCCAGCGGCTTGATCGGCAATGTGTCTCAGCCATAGACCGACAACCAGAGTGTTCTGCCTCCAAGCGTTCGTGTCATATGAGTACGTAATCTCAAAGACAGACGGATAGATGCCTCAAGGCAATTAAGACTCTGAAAACGAAATCCCATTCATCAGCGGGTTTATTAAAATCCAGAAGGGTAAGAGTAGAAAATGAAAATAAATACACATATAAGACTAATTTATAACAAGTGTAACACGGTATATGACAAAAGAAGCCGTGAACATAGAACTAAGACCATTTGTCTAAATGAATAAATAAACGTACTCTGTTGATATGAATATGTATAAAGTTTGCTACAGGAATATATTTCAATGTTGCAGTGAGTTCACCAAAAGAAAGTTTCATGAAGGTTACATTTGGAAGCAGTGTGCGTAGACAGTGGACAAGTGTTGAAATGCTTCTACACAGGGCGATACAAACGGAAAATAAACGTATAAAATGGCTAAAATGATAATAAAATAGACAAATGTTGAGAGAAAAGGTATCAACAAGTTACAAACCGATGATAGTAACATTGGGGGTAAAACGATAAACCATGTGCTCATTCTTTCATTGTGAGGGTTCCGGTGACAACTAAAGGCTAACCGGAAGTGGTAAAAATCGGCGACCAATCTAAAAAGTATCTAATCTAATCTAAAAAAAAAAAAGGACAAACAAAGAGAAATAAAACAATACAGTTACAACAGATCACATAGAATGACACCACAACGTCACCCCAGCGCCCTTAACCATCGCTTAATTGGCAATGTGTCCCAAACACAGAGAGAATGACAGAACAATGTCACTCCAGCTTCCTGACTCCTTAAAAGAAGCGACATCCATTTGATACGTTCAGTGGCCTGAACGCCGCCTCAGTTGAGTAAACTCAAACAAAGCTTGGACTAACTGATTACTAATCAACTGAATTAAGGCATCTGCCAAGGTCAGGAAGAAAAATAATTTTAGCAAAATGTAGATTTAAATGTAAAGCAATACAACCATAGAGGAAATCTGTATATATATATATATATATATATATATATATATATATATATATTATGCTTCACTGATAGCATTAAAAACTATATTTGTCATATAAAATAAACTGGATTTGTATATATATATATATATATATAAGACACACACTTATCCTCACACTTGCTCCATATGTGGCCACCTTTGTAAATCACTAGCGGGTCTTAAATGCCACTAAAGATTATCGCACAAACTTTCATAACTGAACCAATAACCTGTCAGATCCTCATACGTCGAAACCGACGGGAGAGTCCATTATTATTATTATGTAAGACAAAAAAATTAAATATATTTTAGAGTTGTGAATATAATTTTTTCATTATTAAATGGAGATTACTTGTTCCTCATATATATATATATATATATATATATATATATTAATTGATTTAAAATATGGCGAAAAACCCATATTTTAAATCAATTAATTTATAATATTAATGCTCTGTAAATTTACATTGAGCACTATTTTTTAAAACTAAAAATATTTATAAGAACACCGGATTATATATCTTACATATATATAAACGGATTTGGTTAAATAATTTAGCCATACTATGTCTGTTTATTTTTGTTTTAATCCTTTTCAAGTCCACGAACCAATTTCTTGGTAAAAGTAGAAAATTGATTAAGAAAAATACCAAAATTTTCTTTCATATAATTTTTATTTTCCCAAGTACTTTCAGTCTCGTCTAACCCTGCCGAGACCATCTTCAGGGGGTTAAATTGTTTGTTTATGTGCCTGCGTATTTCTGTAAATTCAAAATCATAATCAATGTCTACAACGTCCTTTTCTACCTCCATTAAAAATTCGTCCTAATATTAAAAAAAAAATAGTTTTGCAAAAAAGTGCCCAGAGCGTGCTGTATATAAAGTAATGGAAATCAATCCGCACCTGACGATTGCATAGTGCACAATTAAATGTATATTTATTATTGGTATATTATCGCTATAAACATTTAGTAGGTATCAGGCTTAACAGACAAATTAATAAAAACTGACCTAAATTGATAAGTACTACAAATAAATTACGCGTGCAAACTTTATATAGCTTTATGAGTGTGAGTAATTTTTTATAATTTTTTTTCTTTTCTTTTTCTTATTCATTTTTATTCATTTATTTATGTATACTATAGTTGATTGCAATGCTTAGTATTGGATTTTAAGGAGGTTTATTAATATTATATATATATATATATAAAGATACAAATATAGTTTTGAGGCATGCTATATTTATGGCTAAAAGTTATATCAGAAATGAAGCGTGTGTAAAAGTGGATACTGAGGTCACCATCGAGTGGCGACACTCTGTTTTCATACTGGAAGGCAATCTTCATGGCACTGTTAACTTCAGTGCTCACTTTTATGTTTATATATATATATATATATATATATATATATATATATATATATATATATATATTAAAAGCACACACACGTAACCACACAGCCATATATATATATATATATGAACAACCTGTGAGGAGCACAGCATGGTATTATTCCTAAAGGCATGAACATGTTTAAATATGTGTAACACACATACAAAAACAAACTTATAAATAAACAGCAAACAACATGTCCTTATCTTTATATATATATATATATATGTGTGTGTGTGTGTTAGGTCTTTTCTTGACTTTCTCCTGGTGTAGGCTAAGTTCTGGCTACATGTGAATAGACTCGCTAAATTTATGTCCTATGTTTCTGGTCCCTATGACCATCTTTAACCGTTTTCAATGAAGCAAGATAGAATGTCGAGTGACAGCCAGTATAGCGTTCATATTCCCGGAACTTTTAAGCGTGAAATGAACGTCGATTCACGTGCTACCACTGTGAAACAGATTTTGATTGTCACGTGGCAAAAATTACCTTTTATGGAAACTCATATCATCTCACCAAGGAAAATCTTAAATTAATTCTCGGCCCACCTTGAAAATAAATCCTTCGACACAACAGACACGCCCTCTGTCCGGTATAATGACGATGTATTCCTTGATCGCAAAAGATCTTGATCAGATGAAAAAGGCATTTTGAAGCAAACCTTTTAAAGCATCAAGAAATAAATCCCTTTTCTCGTTGTCCTTATTGATATTAATGCTCAGAACGTTATGGCTTCAGCCGGCAAAAAAAACCCTACAATATGAAGTCCTCTCTCTCGCTCATGAAATATCAATTCAAATTCTCAACAGCATAAATCGTCTTAGCAAGCGTGTTAAATTGATCCCTTCATCTAAAAACATTTCAAATATTAAACAAAGCCTTTTTATATTTACATATATTGTTTTGCAAGCTTATTAAACATGTTATACACCGTCTCCTGTGATGAAATTTATTTATTGGGTCCTGTTTCTTTTATATAATAATGGCATGGCAAATGATGGTTACAATCTCTAGGAATGACTGCTTAAAACCGCTCCTCTCCTAATTTAGAGATAAATCCTGCAGATGCATGTTGGGATTTTTCCTAACAAACAAAAATGGATATTTCCCCGTCTTATTCCGACATTTTTTTTTATTTCTTGCCTTGAAGTTAGAACGTTATATCCATTAAGATATATTCCTTTTGTGCGCGAATCCTATTCCTACATTGAGAAGTTCTTATAGTAACTTTGATTGCATTCAATATGTGTGTGAGTATGTGTGTGTGTGTGTGTGTGTGTATAAATAATAGCATATCTATAGGTGGTAGGAATTATTCCAAGTAGGTCTTTTTAATATAAAAATATATTGGCAGGTATAGGTATATCTGTTGAAATAAATTTATAACCGATTATATGATGAATATTTGTCTTTTCCTTATTTCATATATATATATATATATATATATATATATATATATATATATATGGGGGTGCGTGTGTACATTATCTCGAATTATGCCTCTCTGTTCTTTTTTCTTATTATTATATTCAATAAGAATACTGTCAATTTCACCTGTTGAGATGTTTATCAGTTACGCTTAACCATAGCCAATTATTCCACATAGAACTTTGAATCTTGTGTGAAAATGAAAAACCTGTTACATTTCCCATGATGCTAAGAGTAAAGGAATCAGAAATATGATTACCCTACTCGGTTTCGTAAAAAGTCGTTAGGTGTCATTGGTGAAACCTATTAAAAAAAAGGCAAACATTTCCTGCATCACTCTCTTTCTCCTCTTTACTCCAAGTTGCGAACCGAGTGATAATTACGTTTCCCCGGTCCACAGACGACTGACCTCTATTCCGACTTTCCGATGCATGATACTCGTACATGTCTTCCAAAAATCTCAACCTCTGAAGTAGGTCAAGCTTTCTCTTTGGTGGTTCCAGCTCAGCGCAAGGCTGACTTGAGCGTGACCATAGTAGCGATGCATTTATTGACTTACACTATCTTCTGTACCAAGAAAAATAAAACGGACATCGTTCGGATGTGTCTTGGCAGTCCTACTCGTAAAAGTAAGTGATTTGGTCGTTCTAAATCAGCACAAAGGTCGACCATTTTAGCCATTGTTATACTAATTCAATTCTTACACAAAAAAGAAAATGGGCATGGGACATTGAGAACTTTCTTTCACTACAATCACCATAAAAAATAAAAGCCCGTAGTAGAGAATCAAGATTTTTTGGTTTCTAGATTATTCTTTCTTTACACACTGAACGCGCACCTTCACCTATAATACTCACAAACACCTAACCTGTTAACATCCATAAACTTTCCTTAATGAATGCTAATATTTTGTTATTATCTACAAATATTTCCTTATGCTGGTAGTTCTATTATATATATATATATATATATATATATATGCACACACACATACACACACACACACACATATATATATATATATATATATATATATATATATATATATATATATATATATATATATATATATATATATGTATATATAAAAAGACAGGGGGTCCGTTTATATGTTTGATCGGATCTCCTACATTTTTTAACCGATTAGAACCAAATTTGACACAGTTATTGCTAATGGTCCTGTGAAAGATTTGACTGCGCCAAAAATTGATTTAAGTCAACATTTAAATCAATATTATAGATTATTTCATTTTTGATCGGATGCACGCGTGTGTAATTATGTGCGTTCACTGCACACAAGCAGATATGGCCACGTTTCATGTCAGAATTAATAGCAGTTGCATAATTAGAAACAAGTCGGATTTAAATGCTTATATGGGAATAAGAAAAGACAAGAATGGCCATATTTTGGTTCGGAATGCAAAAGTTATCACAATGAAGGATTTCTGCCGCAGCCGAACTTTGCTCTCCAAAAGCCAATCGGATTAGTGTTATTAGTCACGCGTGGCTCGCGCGATTCATAATGCTTGCTGCTGATTGGACCATTCACGCTCCGGGGTCATGCGAGATCATGTGTGAACCGGGGGGGGGTGTCACGCGTGCGTACATCAAGCATCCCAAATGGGGTAGAGGTTTCAGGAAGCCTACTTTTATTTCAGTATTTAACGCTCATAGCATGGTTTTTAAAAAGGATCTTCAATGTTTCAATGCAGACATGCATTACTTTCCATGTTTTCTGCATTTGCACAGTAAATTAAACGTCAAGGCAATTTTAAAAGGGATTTACAGAGATACATGTCAATTTTTACCGGAAAAATCAGTAAAAACCATGTGAAACTGGTGCTGTTTTAGGTGTTTGTAGCCCATTTAGCCTACTAAAGCATAAGATTGAATTCAGTGAGCAATCACTAACGCATTTCATTCCACTTCACGCGACCACTTTTAAGACAACTGGACAGAATTAGCTCCCCCCAATTGTCCAATTTTTCACATTTGATTGCATTTTTTCATTCGAGGGGACACCGAGGGACTATTATGCCTTTCCATGCCGTTTACGTGTAGCAAAAGGCACCTAGACGCTATAATTTTACTACTGGGCATCGCTGCCACCAAAATTTCTCGCACGTTTTCATCTAAATTCGGGCTACTTAAAGTCCATCAGTAAACGAAATTAACATTGCTTCAAATTTTCTTCGTAAGAAGTGTAAAACCGCTTGTATTTTCAACTTTTGATCAATAAAACTACCTCATATCTCCTGGCTGCTCAAAATTTTCAAAGAAAAATGAAGCTTGGAAATCCCATTCTCTGATTGGCTGACTTTGAGAGACTGCGCTACATCGGTGACGACGTAAATCAAAAAGGCAATGCCTATTTCGGGATAAGGAAATATATAGCTTTCATATTTATCAATAAAAAAACCCGATATAATAAAGTCGTCAGATACTATTTTGAAATGTCATCCGCCACTGTGCACTGCTTTGACTAACCCAGCTGGAGGTTAACCAATCGCATCAACTGTTCAAGGTTGCTGCGAGCTCATTGGCACGGTTGCAAGCGTTTAACCTTGGGTCCATCCAATCATACGCGCGGGCAGTTCTCTTACGCACACGTGTGCACGATGCGTATGTACGTTACCTTAGTATGTACGCTCAAGTTCAACCTGCCAACTGCCACTTCATGCGTTAACTCGCACGCGTGTTCACACTTCTTCGATTACTGCCCCGCACTTCATTCGCTTCTTACGGAAACCGCAAGTTGTTGATTACGTAACCAAACTGTTTTTTTTTTTACTTCTTAGTTATAACTACATCCGTTTCCACGTTTATCGAATTTACATCCCAACTTACCTGCTACCGTTTTAGCTTTAGTTGAATTTTTTAAACTTCATTTTTTTTTTGTCTTCGATACCCTTTTGATACAGTTAAATATATTTTTGGGATCCTTCTAACCTGACTAAGTTTAGACTACACGTATTTTTGCACTCAAAAAACCTACATACCTTTTATTACGTTTGCCTTTTTAAAATTGGTTAAAATTCCGCCTAAGAGAAGAAAACATTTTGGACGGTGCACGGCTGCTGCCTCCGCTACAAGAGCAGCAAGGGAAAGTAAAGCCACAGAGCAAACTTTGTTGCGCCCTTCACAGATGACCTCATACTCTGCTGCCCGCATCTCCACGGGAAGTACCGCTGAACGGACTGAAAGGATGGCATCAGTAGCAACACTTATGTCATCACGACGCGCTAGACTTTCAACTGAAGAGCGTTTAGTACAGAATTCACAGGACGCAATACGCGTTTCTAGGACCAGGGCTTCCGAATCCCCAACACAGACAATCCTTCAGCGTTTAAGGAATGCCAGCGCTACAGCATGTTCTAGAGCTTTAAGCTCTGAACAAACCACTTCGCGTCGTCTTAGGAATGCTAGGGCTACAGCATCTTCCAGGGTTTTGGAACAACCCCAACAAACCGCTATTTGTCGTTTAAAAAATGCCAGCGCTACTGCGTCTGCCAGAGCTTTAGAATATCCTGTGCAGACCGCTAATGGTCGTTTGAGGAATTCCAAATCTACTGCGTCTGCCAGAGCTTCAGCAAGCCCTGGGGTACGGCGAGCCCGGCTCAACAACAATGCCCAAATCGCAAGGACAGACGCTCAGCGTCGCGGGTCTGCATTTAGGTGAACAGTGTTTCGCTCATGGACAGCTTTACGTAGGCTGCTCCCGAGTCTGGAGTAAGGATAATGCTTATGTTTACTCTCCAACAAACAAAGCTAAAAATATTACCAACGCAGAAGTCCTATAGCCCATGGTTGGGCATGTTTAAACGCAATGTACACACCTTTATATCAGCTGTATCTTTGGTTCCTTCATTTTTGAACCGGTTTATTTAAAGGTCGTCGTAGTATCCACTTGCCATTACTAAGACACCCCACCATAGCTGCATTGGCACTTACATGTCGACCACGTAACCATATTCAGTTGCAACACAAAACCAATACGTGGGAAGATGGATTCGTTTAATTGTTAGAGAAGTCGAGTGCGTCCACGCAATTCAGTCCTTCACAAAAAGAAGTGGAATAATTAAAGAATAGCAGCATGCAGAGTTATAATATGTATTCTCTGCCGTACACCGTTGGTGTGTTTCTCCCCCTTACCACAAGGGCTGCTTTAGGTAACTCTATATGCGCTTCATGCTCGCCTCAACTGGCTATTAAAAACTACAAAAAAAAAAATTGCCACTTACAGGTACTCGCCCCGGCACCTTCCCATACTTCTGTTATGTGGTTCTTTTTGCAGTAGTGGCAGCGCCGTTTTTTGGGCAAAATACGCATCTACCTTTCACGCTGTTGCGTTTTACTACGTTTCAACTGATACAGGGTTTCATGTAATGTCTTACACTCAGGGATAATAAAACCATTCCATCGGAATACAAAGCCATCTACCACAACTCACCAAAAACTTCCTTAGGCCCGTGTTCGTATTGAACTTGACAACTTTTAATTAGAGGTGTCTTAGTAATAACAAACGGCTGATGCTACAATGGCTGTCCATTGCTTCCTTTTAAGCCTTACAATATTTATCTTCCGTTGTGCTGCTGATTACCGACAACTTGTGTACATTACGTTTTTTACGTGGGCGGTCATCAGTTCTACTAGACTTCAGCCTTCAGCCTTACATGTGTGTACAAAATGAGTATGGCGCTTATGACCTTCCATTCAAAGGATGTTTACTCCCGGGCAACGTCGGGCTTTACTGCTAGTTTGATATATATATATATATATATATATATATATATATATATATATATATATATATGTGTGTGTGTGTGTGTGTGTGTGTGTGTGTGTGTGTGTGTATGTGACTAAAGACAAAAGGAAAACTTATCTTAGCCGACGCATTTCATTCACTCCCTGATGGACTTTATCAAAGCAAATATAAGGATTATTTTTATTTAGTTAAAAATGTCGTTCGTTTTTCAGTAATTTTAAATTTAAGAACGCTCAAAAATACAATTCAAGCTGACTGAATATCAACATAAAATATGAAGGATGCAAAGTGATATAAATTAATCTACTTAAATACACTATGTTTAGTATATATATATATATATATATATATATATATATATATATGATAACAATATATATTTTTATATATCAAGAATAATATTGGGGAAAAAATTATTCTTACAGCAATTCACCATTCCTAGCAGAAATTCTATTATCACAGTTTGGGATATCTACTAACAAAAGTTATGCAAAGAAAAAAAAATGAAATCGGCTAGATAATAAGAAATAAAAAATATGAAAAAATAAAATAAAAAATAAAATAAAAAATAAAATAAACAATAAACAATAAAAAATTAAAAAAAAAACATTTTAAATTTAAAATTCCCAATACCCCTCGTTCGTGTGCATGTGTTATCACATTAACATAACAAATTTAGTCGATGAAATCTTAAAGGACGAAACGCACCACAAAATTTTTCCCATTTTGTCATACATTTTCCCCTAATATATATATATATATATATATATATATATATATATATATATATATATATATAGAGAGAGAGAGAGAGATGGGGGGTGCATGTACCTATGTATGACATATGTAAAGATGATGAGATTATGGCAAGATGGTGGAGCTGATAAATATTGTATATACTTTTTATATATTTACATGTATGTATGTATGTATGTATGTGTATATTTGAATAAAGACAAAATGAAAACTTACCTTAGCTGACGCGTTTCATCCTCTGAGGGATTTTATCAAAGCAAATGTAAGAATTTTATTTTGTAACAAGTACTTATATAAAAGAGCAAAAATGTTATTGGTTTTTCAAAATTTTTAAGTATAGGAGTGCATTTTGAAAAAAATAAACATGTAGGCTCTTTTGTTGTTATTATAGGAGAAGGACAACTCTGAATTCAAAACCCGTATGTAACCCTGGCAAATATTATATGCAGGTAATTAAGTCCGAAATTAAATCCTTACTAGGCACTATCATACAAGAAACCCGCCTGGTGGAAAACCCCATGACTACAGACAAGAAGGCAAAGTTGAAATGTTATCGGCACATCATAAGAGACAACAATTTCTATACTAACTTTCGACAGTGTACCACTTTTAGGCAAAATGAAGGAAGGCAGACGGAGGTACAAAATGTGTGGATGAAATCAATCGATAGATCGGAAGCTCCCTTCACAGAAACTCAGACATTGGCACGCAATCGAAACATATAAAGAGAACTGATCAGATTCTCAGATACGCAGCAGTCGACCCTACGACCATACTGATGATGATGATGAGGAGGAGGAGGAGGAAGAGGAGGAGGAAGAGGAGGAGGAGGAAGAGGAGGATTGTTTTGTAATAAGCCTATAGATATAAAATTTAAGTCCAACTATTTATGAACAGGCATTCCTATAAGTATTTGAAAAAGAACAAAACCCGTCTTCCATTGCCTAACATTAAATATTCGGAGCAGAGGAATCCAAATTAAGGCATCATTTTGGCAATTTTCCCAAGGAGCTTTTCAATCTACTTGATTGATTCGGAACAAAATTTTAGGAGGCTAGAAAATGTTTTTTTTTCTCCATTCTACAATTTAAAAAAATAGAATTTCCGGAAATTTAGAATTCAGAACCGCATAACATGATTAAAGCCCTGCCATGTTATGGTGTATGCTATAAAAAAGCTTCTGGTGTAATATTCCTGTTTGTAAGTTTCAAAATCACCTGATTAGTATCTCCTTGTTACTACTTATGACAAGTAGCGCACACACACACACACACACACACACACACACACACACACACATATATATATATATATATATATATATATATATATATATATATATATATATATATATAAAGAGAATAAGTTATAGTTGTTGCAACGAGAGAAAAGTGTATATATTAAAATGAAGAAACCGCAACTGTATGGAAAATAAATCATAATATATATATATATATATATATATATATATATATATATATATATATATCCACATTACAGACAAAAATGTTTGCGGTTTCTTCTTTTTAATATATATATATATATATATATATATATATATATATATATATATATATATATATATATATATATATATATATATATAAAAGCATGTCGTTATATATTGCCACTTATTACCATATTTCCTTCTGTAGACACAAAAAACACACGTTTACTCGGCTATATTGCCATTTAAATTAATAGAGTTACTCGCTATGAATTATCCATACCCAGATATGTATATCTAGGCAAATTTATTCACATATTATTGCGTATTACTGTTTCTACGCATACACACATTTTTCATATTAGTAAAAGTGTTTAGCAATTTATATCTGTATGGCGGCGTGCAAGTGTGCCGACATGAGCGTCCATTTGAATATAGCTATTTTGATATATCTATGTCTGAGTAAGTCTATGCCAGCTTAAATAGATAGATAGATAGATAGATAGATAGATAGATAGATAGATAGATAGACAGACAGACAGACAGACAGACATTAACAGACTAGATTAGATAGATTGATATGAACAGACCTGGATCGATAGATAATTTGTGCAGATGCATGCTGTGCGCTTATGAAACGAGAAGGTTTTGTGGCGGTTCTCATGACAAAAAGTAATTTCAATTTGTTGTTTCCTTTTTTTTACCTTTATTCATAGGGAAAGATTTCACCTGAAGCTTTTTCCCTCCTTTATTCATTCCTTTATTTATCTATTTGTTGCTTTTTTTTTAATGGCTAAAGAAGCCAAACAATAAACCCAGCCATTTTCTAAAATTTCTAGTCGAAATTTACGGCTCTTCCCCTTAATAACAACAATTTTCTGTTCAACATTTTGTTTCCGGGTGGAATAATTCTAAATGGCGTTCGAAGAAAATATTTTAAGAGTTTATATTTTATTTTCAATTATTTACTTTATAATTCAGATCCAAAATTATATCGCACATATATTGCTTAATGTGCATCGTACTCTGAAGAGAAAGGAAATGCACACATACACACACAAATATATATATATATATATATATATATGTGTATGTGCCTATTTATGATTTGTATACGTACACGTTATGCATATATATACATAGACAAATACAGAGAGGCACGAGTATATAAATTTATGTGGGCAATACAGCCCACGGGTAAATTTGATAGAATTTAAATGTCTATTAACCGATGCATTATTATTATTATTATTATTGATAAGGATGAAAAAAAAAAGCTAAATAAACACACACACAAACACACATATATATATATATATATATATATATATATATATATATATATATATATATATATATATATATATAATGATTTAAACAGCGCATATTTTCTACAAAATTTAAAAAGTAAAAAATAATTGTCGACAGTTAAAAAAAATAGGCCATTATATTAATTTATATTTTTATTTTTACGTTCATTTTTCTGCGGTTGCGAGGTAAATTTTCCGTCTTACAATAGAGCAGTTGTGTGAAAAATTAAAAAAAAAGAAACACTAAATGATTTTTTCCCAGTGATTTATTAAATATTTCTTCATTTTTTCATGCGTTTTCTTCTCATCCTTTTCTATATTTTACATTCTTAAAAAAAATGTCATTACCTCGTGTGTATGTGGATGCAAACATACAAAGCATATTTGTCATATGTATTATTCTTTCAGGCATGACTCTGAGATACAAGACTACACACACATTTATATGTGAGAAAAATAATTACAGGTGTGTATGACTGGCTAAATATACAGCATACAGGAATGTATAATGGTATGCAGGTATAAAATATATGCATTATATGATTGTTTAAATAAACAATCCTCGTCTAGGATCTTTAATCAAACATACATATATATATATATATATATATATATATATATATATATATATATATATATATATATATATATGAAGACAAAAGGAAAACTTTTTTATTTACCAACGCGTTTCGTTCCCTAAGGTAAAGATGTTTTATCTTGCACCTTGTAAGTGTAAACAGAAGTAAATTGTGGTAAACGCGTTGGTAAGAAGACGTCTGCCTTTTGGTCTTTGTTTTATATATATATTTTATTTATATCTGAATTGTTGCACACACACACACATACACACACAGACACATACACACACAGACACAGACACACACACTCACACACACACACAAACATATATATATATTATTGTCTAACATTATTTTCCGGTGTATATTGATTGACCACTATTAGTAGTTTCATGCAATCTCACGTCATTTTCTGTGGTAGGTCAATCTACGCCTGAAAATAATGAAAGAAATTAATATAAATGCCTTGCCTTTTTGGCACTGATTTCGTTTTCTCCAGTGTGTCTCCATTTCGGTTATAATTTATTTCGTGAATTTATTTTTATATTCATCTCTTCAGACCGAAAGTTCTTTAAAAAAAAAAAAATCTTTGTTTTTAACTTTAAAAATTCTATAAAAAATTATTTTTAAGAAAATTCAGTTTGAAAAGATGAATATAAAGATATTCACAAAATTAATTAAAACCGAAATGGAACTTTATATATATATATATATATATATATATATATATATATATATATATATGGGAGGGGTAATTAGATAGAATGTATTTGTAAAGGAACAAAATGAATAAAAATCAAGAAGAAAAACTCTTCTTAGCCGACGCGTTTTGTCCTCTAAAGGACTTTATCAGGGCAAAATGTTGTCTTGAAGGCAAAACGTTGCCTTGATAAAGTCCCTCAGAGGACAAAACGCGTCGGCTAAGAATAGCTTTTCCTCTTGCCTTTGTATTTATTTTGTTCCTTTACAAATACAATTAATCTGAAAATTAACTGGGTAAATATATAGTTATAAAAAGTGTCTGTTTATTTCCTTCAAGTGTCAAATTGGAAAGATAGAGATGAGGAGAACAAGAACTATTGATTCATGCATACATTACGTGTGTGCGTGTGTGAGAGAGATAAAGAGAGAATGTGTGTGTGTGTGTGTGAAAGCGAGAGAGAACTAAGGAGAAAAAAGTGAGAATGTGTGTGCGTGTGTGAAAGAGAGAAAGAGAGAGAATGCTTGCGTGTATGTGTGTGTGAGTGTGTGCGTATACATGAAAGTGTTTAGTGGGGAGAGAGAGGCTCGAAATAGGAGAAATGCAATACCTAAGGTTTAAAATGAATTGTTAAAAATGAAAGCTCTTTCTTGAAGCTTCTATTTTAGTTTTAATTTCAAGCAAATAGATTAAATTTAATATTTCCACTAAGCAAAATACTTTGTTCTATTTCAAAAACTAATTTAAATAAACTGGAAGGTGTTTTGTTTGTTTTGCTTTTTCCTAAAAGAGAATTGATATTTAGCGCCATTATTAGCCCGTGTTTATTGCAATGTAATTCTCTTTATTAAAAACCTTCCAAAACTAAAATATACTTTTCTGAAACTTTGCTTGAACAATATTAGCTCATTTAAAGTAGACCTCATCTGATTTGAAACAAATATTATTTACTTTAGTTTAAAAATATCGTAGAAATGCATTTTTAAACCTGACAGTATCTGTTTATTTAAGGTGTTAAAGTACTGATAGCATTATGGCAGATCTAATGTTGTTCTACGGGGAATTTATCTCTAAAACATAATTTAAGAAAATGACATGAGCACCTTTTTAATATAATTTTTAAGTATTCAGTAATCTTAAAAATTTAGGAAAATGTTCTCCGTAATCTAATGTTTTATTGAATTGTAGATACTGTGGCTTTAAATTTACTATAGTTTTCCTTTTATTTTCTGATAATGTTGTGTATCGTCGTCTGTATCTACAACAATTGGCACGTTTTTACACATACAAAAAATTCAAAATTCTTTAACAAACATTGGTGTTTGATGATTTCTATCAAGCTTTTCCATTAATGATTAATAAATATAGTTTTTACTTAACAATAATATCATCTAAAAAAGTGAAATTAATGCAGAATTTTAAAAGATGTTTATACTTTTAACAAATTTTAATTAGAATAATTAATATTGTTCTAATTACAATTTAAAAAAGTGAAAACTATTCTTATAAAAATTCATTATTTATAGAAAAATATTTTCTTAAGACAATAGTTTCCTTAATATATCTTATTTTTAAAAGCAATTAAAAGCTTTTCTACTTACATAATGTCTTAGTTTTATTCCATTTTTTTTATTTTACGATTCAAAGCAGATTTTCGGCAAATGGTTTTCCTGTCAGACAGAAAAAGGTGATTTAAGTTCTCCAATGAGTACTGCTTTTAATTAATATGAATATGAAGGGGATGGAATTCTAATTACTTAAAATTTCATAAAATTATGTAAGGGGTTTATAGTTTTGCATAAATTTCTAGCAACACTAGTTTTCTTGTTATATTTGGGCCATTTTCACCAAGAGAATCCGAAAAAAGAAAGTGTAATTACTACTTATAAAGTTACAACCAAGAATTGTAAGAATGTATTAAAAATATCTTTTTATTACGACATTTGAAAGTGAACTAAATACTGGTCATTTGTGGTATCCCTAAAAGGTCAGTACGGGACAAGGGAGAAAACTATCGAATATGGGATATATCAAGTATATAAGGCACGTGTGGTAATACTACGAGAGAGAGAGAGAGAATAGGGCTATTATATGTATGCAGTGATCATTGGAACGATAGTAACAGTTAAATAAATGTAAAATAACTGTTATCACAGACACATACAGGCAACGAAAGCTTAAAATGAGATTAAATCTTAAAGATTATGTTAAGTCCCTCAAAACCATTTGAGAGCAAATACGTGCTTGATCCTCATTTTTTTTATAGATAAGCCTGAACTTGTTCGAAATATCCGCCATTACAAAGTCACAAAAAAACATATCCTCTTTTTGCCTGTCACTCAGTAGCTTTACAAAAGAACTTGTCAGAGGGCAAGAATTCAGATTTTTAAGTAAATGGCGTCTATTATTTTTCGTTGTAATTTCTTGCACGCTTTTTACCTCTTTATTTTTTTGTTGTTGTAAATATCACTTCTTTTTGAAAGTATTAATGCTTCTTAAAGATGTACATTATTTTCATTACACCAGGTGAATAAGTATTCGTGAATAAGTATTCTCGGGCCTAAATTTGACCAAAGGAAAAAAAAAAATAATTATCTTGAAAGTCTACTTGGTAGGGTGGAGAACTTTTCAGACCACCCTTTTAATGATATTTCCATGTCTTGTTTTAAAAATAATTATTAAATTGTTCTGTATTGTGTTTTTAAGCACTGGGTTTTTCAGGAAAATTCTTTCTTTCTTTGAAATATATATTTTCTTTTTTCTTTCTTTCAAATATATATTTTCCTTCAAATACATTTTTCTTTCTTTTAAATATATTTTTCTTTCTTTCTTTCAAATATATTTTTTCTTTCTTCCTTTCAAATATATTTTCTTTTTTCTTTCTTTGAAATATGTTTTTCTTTCAAATATATTTTTCTTCTTCCCTTTTTTCTTTATTTCTTATATATTTTTATTTGTATATATTGATATAGTTTACTTCTTTTTCTTTATTTATTCAAGAAAATTTACTTTTTTCTTCACTTTTTTTCTTTTTCTTAAAATTCCTTATTTTCCTATTTTATACATTTTGTTCTATTTATTTAAACATAATTATAGTCTTCCTTCCTCTCTTTCTTTTGAATAATATGATATGTTTTTCACAAAAGAAAAATATAATTTTTAAGTAAAGATATTTTTTGTTTCTCTACCAATATCAAATTATCTTAAGGAAAAATCACATCTCTGTCCATATCTTTTTTTTTTTAATTTTCAGTTTTAATATTATTATATATTCTATATTCTGAACATGCAATTATGGGTGCCTGCAGTTGAGTGGCCGTTAGTAAGCTTGTCTCGCTTGCCAAATGCTAATGTAATGTTCCTATGCAAGACTACGCTCCTTAAACGCGACATTAACAAGAAAATTCAAACTTCTGCAGTCGAGAGTTGCAATTTGTTAATAATGTCTATCATTGTTTCACGAAATTTGTGACAGATTTAGCGAATTAAAAATCTTGAAAAACATTTTATGGCCACATGAGCTTTCATAGGCAGATTTTCCGTTCCTAGATTTTAGACTTATTTTTAAAAAATGGTGACTATTTTGAAAGATAAAATTTGAAATAATTTGCCATTTTGGTATCGGTTATATAAACGTTGAAACAATGATTTGTCATATGTGAATGTATAGTTGTTAGCATAAGGATGAGCCCAAAATTTGAATTGCAAATCTCTGATACCAAAATGAAACAAGAGGGGAAATGTAGATATCTCGGAATTGTTTTAAAAGAGTGCGGAAAGTTTGACGCCGAAATCCAAAGGCGAATTACTGGGACAAGTAAAGAAATATTCCAAAAACTAAGAAGACTGCTAAGAAATAGAAAAGCGTTGCTAGAAACAAAGAAAAGAGAACTAAACCGTTAGGTGTTATTTTTTCTCCGGTATGACAGTGGGTGCTGGACAATCTCCTTAAATATGAACAAGAGATTTAAAGTAACAGAAATGTTGTTCTACAGAAGGATGCTGATGATACCATGGAACGAACATGTGAACCACGACGAAGTTTTAGAGAAATTATAAACAAAAAGGAAACTTATACTTAACATTACGAAGACACAGATGAGGTTTCTGGGCCACACAATGAGGAAGGAGAGCTTGTAAAAATTTGAGACTCACGGAACAAATAGAGAGCAAGAGGAAAGCAATATATAAGATACTTAGTGATATTGACTAAATGGATGTCGGAACAGAGTTTAGGAGAAATAACAGAAAGAAAAAAAGGAGTCGGAATATAAAGGACATGAAATAGGGAAGAGCCATAATCGCCTATGTCCTGAAGGGGCACGGCACATAAAGACGAAGAATTCATTGAACTGAAAATAAAGGGATTCCCACTCGCTTAATCCGCATTTTTTCTCGCTTCTGTCACTAACTCTATAGTAGGTATCTCCACTAATTCGCTGAAAAACAGGATACCGTAATGAATAAAGCCCCACACTTAATAAAAAAAAAATTTATCGTCAAAATTGTTGTAATTATTAATAAAAAAAAACTAAAGTATTTTTTGATTTTTTGATTTCTCTATTGTCTGTATTAAATAAATATTTTCAAATGATTTCACTATCTTGAAAGCAGTTCAACGTTATTGCCAAAATGATAACGACACTAAAGCCATTCGTTTGTTATCAGCAGGATTTAACATTCGGCAAGCGCAGAGACAGTCGAAATATCACAAGCTTAATTAGAAGATTTGAAAGAACAAGAAGCGTAAGTGGTGTGTCCCAAAATCAGGTAAGTCAGTTTAGAAAAAAACCACTGAAATAAAAGAGTCATTTTTTAGCACTCCTCAAAAATCCAGTAGACGTCTTTCTTCAGAGTTGGATGTCTGTGATTGAAATGTTCGTAGACTCTTAAAGAAGCTTAAGATGGAACCTTACATTCCCAGCTTGTTAAAAAGCTTTCATGATGGCGATGAGATAGACGATTAAAGTTTTGCAAAATTTTCCTACATAAGGTCAATGGAGATGAGATTTTTCCTGATAATTTATGGTGATCAGGTGAGGCAACTTTTAAATTGAACAGATATATCAATCTCTATAATTGTATGTACTTAAGTAATGTTAACCCATATGTTATCTTTGAAAAAGATGTTAACCTACCAGGGGTGAGGGTTTCGGCCACCATTTCAGAACAGTACCGATATTCTTTGATGGTACTGTTAATTAAGAGAATTATTTACATATGCTGCAAATTGAATTGTCGCTTGGAATTATAAATCGGAATGATATTTACTTACAAAATGATGGCGTGCCACCCTATTATGGCTTATATTTTGAGAATGGTTAAATCTTAATTTAGATCTGAGGTGGATAGACGGGGTGGACCTGTGAGGGTATATTCACTCACACCATGTGATTATTAAGATTGGGCTTGTGTTCACGGGTAAAAACAATACAAACAAACATAAAAATTAACAATAAGAAAAACATGGTAAATTTTATGGTAATTTCATACAATTTTATTCATATATTGGTGTTTGTGTTTTACGTTACAATTGTGATAATGTTCATGTTATAAAAGGAGTAAGTCACACCGTAATATCACAAGTCCTATCACGGAGGGTACTTACATACGTGTTGTCATCCCGACAGTCCTTGGGCGAAGAGATTAAATCTCACGTCTCTTGGCGGATTGTCTGTACTTCCGGCAGGAAAAGTCCCTGTTGCACGCGGGGAGTATTTTTTTTTTATTATTTTTATTTATTTAATTTATTTTAAACGAGGTTTAAATTTTATTTTATTTAATTTATAATTTTCATCATTATTATTATTTTATATTTTATTTTTATTTCTTATTAGACCAAATTGAGTGGCCATCACGATCACTAGACCCAACGCCACCAGAATATTTCTTATAGGTTCTGCTGAAAGATTTTGTGTAAAGGTTCAAATTGAAAACTATTACTAACTAGCAGCATGGCCCGGCGTTGCCCGTGCTTGATTAAAAAATCGTACGACTCATACAGCAATCGCTATCATTTGACTTAAAATATTTTTGCCCTTCCTTGCCTTTAAAGGAGTGCCCTTTGCCGTGCTGATGTTGCTACATGCCTTACTTCTTGCCTATCTCACACTGCGAATTTTTCTAAGCTCTATACTCAACATTAAATCTGTTACGAAAAATGAACTAAACAAAATGGACACAAAACGATCAGCTTTAAAAAAAGGACTCGTAACTGGAAAAACCGAATGAAAAAAGAATGTTAACAACAAATACTTTTTCACACCCAACTCAGTTCTGCAGAATCAGAATCAACGTTGAGTTTAAGCAAGCGAATGAGCCAATTGGAGTAAAGTGCCATGCAGATTTAAATTTTTCCCACTTGTGACGAATGCAGCTATCGATTTTTATTTTTGCATGCTAGCACGCTAGTTAACATTCGTGTCAGTCAGCTGTTGGCTCTCACACTGGCCAATAGAATCTTCCTGCCTATTCGTGACTGCCAGCTATAGGCTCTCATTCTGGACAGCAGAAAATGTCCGCAAACTACATGAAAAATGCCGTAGAAGCATGAAAAAAATCGCTTATTTCCACTATCGATGGGAGTCGGGAAATGCAAAGTCGGTATTGGCCTTCCCGCTAACTTGGAACATGTGCATGTAAATTGTGGTGCAAATCCGTCGAACATTGCGGCCGTGCATTCGTTACACACACACACGCACATCCTGCCTTTTATAGCTAGAGATTTAAAGCAAGGAATCTCTAGTAATGTTTCTGAAACTAATATAGAAATGTATCAAATGGTTTGTAGAAGTGTTGCTGATAGGGATCACCGTTGTAATTGAACAGGAAAGGAAGCATTGTGGACATGTTAGTTTGTTAATCATAACAAAGCAGGTAGGGTTCATTTTTTTTTTGTATTAAATTTGATATTAAAATATTACAATAATCCAGAACTTATCCTCGGTGCAAACCGTCTGCAGACGGATAGTAAAGACATCTCACCGGATTTATGTAATCATTACATATTCTTGACACTGAGAGAACTGGAAGTTTTGCCAGGATATATTGCTGGCAGACACAGTTGTCACAACATAAGATATGCAGATAACATAGTGATAATAGAAGACTGGGGAAGTAAACTGCATGAACCCATTCGGAACGTACTAAAAGAAAGCGAGAAGAAAGGACTAATCATTAACTGTGAAAAATACGAAGATGTTTGTCAGCAAGAGGAGCATTCCAAGATTCTACCTACTAATTAGTGATACCGAAAACAAGCAAGTACGAAATTTTTAAAACTAGTGAAGTGTTTTAAAAGGGGGAGTCAATTGTGACACCCAAATCTCTTCACAGATGAAGAAGAGACTTCAAGCAGTAGAAATGTGTTTCTACAGAAAGATGCTGAGAATACAACGGACTGAACGTGAGTCACGAGGAAATTTTAAGAAAAAATGGAAACTAAAATGACATCTATATTTAGAATCATAAAGAGTCAGTTGAAATTTCTAGGATGCATTATTAGGAAAGAGGACATGGAGAATTTGACACTCACATGACATACTGAAAGCAATGGGCAGAGATAAACAGCGAGTAATTTACCTAACAATCTTCTGTAAATGTAATGACAGGACTAGGAGATATGGTGAAAAATAAATCTAAGACCGACAAAGGATAGAAAGTTGTAGAGAGTCATGATCGCTCACGTTATGAAGTGATACGGCCCATAACAAAAGATGAAATCATGAATTCTTAATTAGAACAACAAGTTTTTATATGGGGCATCAGCTGCCCCATATAAAAAGTATTACTCTATTATATTAATTAGATTTTTTTCTTTTCCTTTTTCTTTTGTTTGACGAGAGTTTTCTACAACATTTGACCGCAATATGATTAAGTTAGAGAATATTATGAATGGGATATTGAAGGTTAACTCTTCCCACAATTATACGCGGACGTTTCCTGCAGCCCTGTCCCGGGTAATTAATTAATCTTTCAGAGATCACAGCAAAGTGGGAAGGTTAACAAAACTGTTAAATTTTGTCCACCAAAGTTCGTTTCTGTCCAATCCCCGTAGGCTTTCTTATGTCTGTATTATTTCTAAGCCATCAGAGTGTAACAGTCATCGGGTACATTTGACAGGTTGAAGAGGAGATCATCTCTGAAGAAGAGCCAACGTGTAAGGAGCGATTTCTGTTGATCGTAATTCAGTAAACAATTCTATGATTTTTATGCCAAGGTCATTGTTGTGTTTTGGCCAACGTCATTAGGTTCAATGGTCAAGTAAAGGTCAACTAAAGCCAAATGGCCACTGGGCGGTCGTTTTATTGGATTGTACACGAATACAGATCTCTTTCCACTTGTTTACCTGGGCACATGCACCATTTTTTCGTATATGCATCGTATGGGGATATGGGGATCTCGTCTGGTGAGGTAGTCGCTTCTTCAAAAAATAGCAATTTCATACTACAATAATATTACAGATTTTATAAGAATTAAATTTGTAGAATTGCCCGAATTTTTCTTTCATATAAGGAGAAATATTCCCGAATCATTATCAAAATCTGGATCTCAAAAAAGAGCGAGTTTTGCCATAAGATTTTTAAGTAACGAGATCCTTTCATGTAAACATGTATTGTGTCGACTTTCCTTCCTCTTCTCTAATTATTTTACACCTGCTTGGCCAGTCATGTGACCCTTAATAGCTAATCATTGAAGGGCTAGTCTGTACAGATGATAGCTTTGCGGTTAACACGTGGGAAAACGCAACCTCTTAGAGCATGTCGTGCTGGATTTGTAAATAAGGACAGTATCTTTTTGTAATATTCGCTTGCTTTCATTTTCGTGGTCGGAGAGAAGGCATGTAACACATTTATACATTTTTTTTTCTATAAAAACAAAAACTTTCATTTACCAATGTTGTCAGTTCAATCCATCAATAAGATATAAACCCACTCAGTTGAGTGACATGAAGATCTAACAGTTTCGAGTTTTGAAATTGATTTGTATTTTTACGGTTCATCAACATTTTTTGGGTTATTTAAAACCAGAAAACATTTTTGGGTTCATTTTTTGGAGATAATAATGATTTGCTTATACGATTTAGGTTCTAGCTATTTTAGATAATAATGCCTTGCAGATACAAGTATTACTATTTAACCCATAACTGGGAGAGAAGAGGTGCATTCATACCTTTCTCAAGGGTACTTGCGCGTAAGTGAATATAACGAACCTGACTGGAATTATAACTTTCCAATTCTGAATCGTTATCCATTACACCACTCGCACACCCAAGCTTACAGCACCTGGTATTCCCAATCGGTCACCCTTCTAAGTACTGACCAATCTTGACGTTGCTTAACATGAGTGATCGTACGAGAAACGGTGTTTCAACATTACCTGGCCGTAAAACTAATTCTTTGGAAGACGCTAGGCGTGGCAGGTAAGGGAATGTGTATAACATTCATACACGTGAATCAGTCAAATAAAGACGTCAATTCAGCTTTATCGGAAGAATATCGAATGCGACAGATATTTAGGTAAGGTTCGAATGTGTATTGATCAAAACGTTCTGATGAAGACAAAGCCAAAAAAACTGATGCGAAAGACTCAGTATATAACTAGGTCTTCGTACATGTAGCCTGTTTCAAATGTTTAACTAACTTTGCTGGATAATGAGGAAAGATTTTAAGCGAGATTTTAACCGAGAAACGAACGTTTCAAATTCCAGTCACATAGTCTTGTACCAGAATATGACAAGAATAAATAGAACCAGAGTTTGAGATATTTTAAGAAGGTGATAAGTTTGAAAGTAGGTCACAGTTATCGAATACACAAGGCGAAACGAGATCAATATTTATGGTTGACGAAACAAGTGTGCTAATTAATCAATTAGAACAAAAATTCCACAAGAGAATACAAAGTACAAAGGCAACATTCACTCGCACACTTCAAAACACTGATTCTCAAAAAGGAGATATTTCAAATCCTGAGAAGGAATTTCAAAACTTAGTACAGAAAGTGAAGTCATATGTGTCATAAATATAATGAGGAAAAAATTGTTAATTTAAAATGGGGGATGTATTGAAGAAACCTGGGATAACCAGAGGAGGAATAGGACACCAAAAAAAAATACTTCTGTGTTAAAAGAAATGAAAAATATAAGTGGCTGAGTCTTCTTTAATATGTCGTACTGCTTCAGGAGGAAGGCGATCATTATTCTCCACAATTTCTATTCCTTTGACGCTCTAAGTAACTTTTCCTCTTTAAAACCCCTCTTTGTCATGTTCTTCTATCCATTTACACAAGATAATGAAGTTACTCGATGTTTTACCCCTGATAGCCTTCCTTCAATATGTTATGTGAGTGTTAAATTCTCTAAACCCTCATCCAGAAATTTCAGCTGTCTCCTTCTCATTGCAATTTTGAGTCTCCTTGTAGTTCCTATTTTTTTTTAAACTTTCTCATTGCTCGTGTTTTTTTAATGTTATTCTTAGCACTCATCGGCAGACCTTTGACAGGGAAATATGATGCGGTTGTTAGCAATCTATTCACGCACATTTTAGTATCATCTGTTCATCTTTCCCAGTAGCCTAACACGTAGCTGAAAAATTTCTCACCGGCGACAGTGATCAATGTTCGATCCCAAATGAAAGCCAGAACATTGAATGTTAAATTTTACGGTAGACAATTCCTTCTGTGATGAAGATTGTCTTAGTACAATGTTCTGCCCCCACTTTGTCTCTGGTACCATACTCAGTCAGATAAGGATCAAGATGTGTTAACCTGAAAATAATCCAGTGTAAACCTGAAAAGAAGTTTAAACCTGAAAAGAAGTGTAAACCTGAAGAGAAGCGTAAACCTGAAAAGAATCAAGAAGTATAAACCTGAAAAAAACTGTTATCCTGAATAGAAACAAGTGTAAACTTGAAAAGAAGTTTAAACTTGAAAAGAAACATGTATATACCTGAAAGTATTCAGTACCATTCCCAGATTATTTGATTACAGCATTGTGTTGAGGGAATTAATCATTTTGTCTTTCAAGGACAACAGAAAAATCGCCAATTCTTTTCTGAATGTTATTGCAAAGCAAAAAGCTGACATTAAGCGAAAAAAGGCCAACAAATCACAATCTGTTCTTTCAGCTTTCCACGTTAACTTCAATAAAATGTATCTCTGCCAAAACTTGGCTAATCTTATCCTCATGAACGTTACACACATTTACGCACAAGGACAGAGGGAATAAAAACACAAGTGTGAGGCCTTCAATATGTTATAAAGTGGCCTTTAATAAATAAAAAAAACGCATAAATATTAAATCAAATCCTTTACTAGCATAGCGATAGCGCTTATAAAATAGGTAAATATTTAATTCCTATCGATCAAATCCAGAAAATATGAGGCAAATGATTTTAACGAGATATTAGAATAGAATTAATGCCCTCGACATTATGTTATCTGAAAACTGATTAAATGTTAAAAATGCACCTCCACCGATATGTAAACATTAACCTTGACAAATTGTAAGATTTCCTAAGTGAGCTTGTAAGTATTTAATGTAGTGTCATCAAAAATAAGGAATTCGTAGCATTCGATACTTTTGCCACTAGGTTAATCCAGGCGGATTGTTGCTTGTCTACTGGTACTTCATCACTATTCGCATAGAAAACCCTCTAACAAGCTTCATTGTTAGTTCAGACAGTTCTAAGACCTGTAATGCCATCTACAGTGTAGCGAACCATTCTCATTCATTTCATATTTTATTAGAGAGAAGTTCAATTCGAACATCTTTCTTTCCACGAACTGTTACTCTGTGGAATCGACTCCTAAGAGGATGCTTCCCAAACTACTACAAAGTTAACCTGTTCATGTCTAGAGTTAACCGTCATCTTTCTCATATATCCTCATAAACTGCGCTTCTTACCTCATATTCTTTTCGTTCACACAACAAACCCCTTCAGCAACCCTTGAGTGAATCTTGAACCTTATATAGGGTGAACGTTAGTAAAAATAAAAAATAAGGAAGTGTCAGAAATGATCATTTCATCTGACGATTTATTTTGTAACATTTATAACCCAATATCAAGAGATTTTCTTTTATTTATTTAATTGGTCATTCACTGTTATTTTAGGTGCGGCTTAGTAACAAAGATTTTGGAGGGTGTGATGAAATATTCGGTGCTCACAATGCCTGAAAAAGAATCCTGATTCCGATCTAAAGAAAATAGTCTTCCTTTCCCCTTCGTGTATTTATGTCATTTTGGTTATAAATGGTAGATATTAAACAGCATTTCTCTCCCCCGCCCCCACACGCACATATATCGGAAAGGCCGCGCCCTGGGAATTTTACAGCTAACTTCTGCGTGGGTAGAGCACAATTCACATCATGTGCTTATGATTTGAAATGAGGAAGCGAAACTAATTAAGGAAATCAATTTATTGATTTTCGGAGGGAAATCATTTTTGAGTCGGTCACATCTGGAAAGAAACAGATTGTATAGTTCAACACATGGAGAAGTAAAAGAGGTTGAAACGTTATTGGGTGAGGCGCATCTGGTGGCGCAGGGTGGAGATTTTCCCAATCTATTGTTTAATTTTCTAAAGTAGACACCTAACCTATTCACACAGACACACACACACATACACACGCACACACACACATATATATATATATATATATATATATGTGTGTGTGTGTGTGTGTGTTTCTATGTCTTAGTGTGTCTATGTGCATTCGTTCGTGATATGCTTAGCACATACGTTCCACCCATTTTCTCAACAGCCCAAAATCTGCATTCTCCAAATCTTTAGGGGGTAATTAATGATTTTTAGGGGTGTAGGGAAAACAAAAAAATGATTTCTCCCACGATCAAT
This sequence comes from Acanthosepion pharaonis, assembly GCA_903632075.3. Classification (NCBI taxonomy): domain Eukaryota; kingdom Metazoa; phylum Mollusca; class Cephalopoda; order Sepiida; family Sepiidae; genus Acanthosepion; species Acanthosepion pharaonis. The sequence goes on from CAHIKZ030003813.1 coordinate 1,151,171, forward strand.
CTTACAATACCAAATACGGACGTCATATAAATGCCTCCCTGAACACCGCCAATAATTTAGCAAAAAAATGTATTGAAAAATTTGAAATTCATATTTAAAAACATAGTGATGCCTACCGTAGAGCAACCCATATTAAGTTGATATTACAGGTTCATTTGAAAGTACAGTGAGTTGGTTCCTCACCGTGTGCCCAACTACTGTAGCTTTTTACCACAATAATCTCTGTAAATAAATATGTATTTTCTTCTGCTTCGGGTTTTAAGTAACTGTAAATTTCCTGCCGGTGTCAGTGGTCGAATTCCAATAAAATCGATATCTTTGAAAGATTTCATTCCTTCTTGAATCTTGCCCCATCAGATCTTCCTACTCCCTCCCTCAAGAAAAATATAACCGCATGGTTTACTGTGCGTATAAGGTTATTTGCGCGTAATTGAATATAGCAAACCCAAAGTAGAACTCGACTCTCCGATTTCCAATGACGAGCTGTTATCCATAACACCACCCGCACATCCAAACTTACAGCACCTTGGTATTTCCAAGCGGTCTTTCTTTTCTTTTTATGTGTCGTGTCCTTTCAGGACGTAGATGATCATAGCTCTCCACTTCACCCTATACCTTGTAGCTCCCAATAAGTTTCGTCCCTCTGCCTCCTCCTCCTCCTCCAGACCACGTTCTGTCATGCACTTGCTTAAGCCCGCCAGGTATGTCATGCGTTGCTTTCCCTTGTCTCTCTTTCATTCTATTCGACCTGTGAATATCAGTCTCTCCAAGCCCTCCTTTCTCATTACATGTCGCCAGAAACTTCAGCTGCATCTTCCTGATGTTAAGTATATGTCTACTCCTTGTTTGCATCCACTCGAAGACTTCATCATTTCTCACACGCTCGGTCCATGATATCCCCAGCATGTTTTGTAGAACCACATCTCCGTTGCCACGAGTCTCTTCTTCGTCATTCATTCGTAAAGAAGGACAGATGTAACGTAACAGCTCAGTATTCTTTTCTTTGTTACCAAAGAGATCCTCCTGTCTCGCAATACTTTACCCAGCTTTTGGAATGCGTCCTTGGCCACCCCAATACGTCTACGAATCTGTGTTACACCTGCCGTCTCCCGTCAAAACACTTCCCAGATATTTAAATTTCCGCACTTGCTTGATTTTAGTGTTCCCGATCTGAAAACCACATTCAGACTCATCCTTTTACTAATGGCCATGTATTCTGTCGTCTTGTAGTTTATGCTTAGTCCTTTCTCCTTGCTCTCCTTCTCTCCTTTCTGTACGCGGTTTTGTAATTTCTTTTCCGTGTCTGCTATCAGTACTGTGTCATCTGCGCATCTTATGTTAAGATTGTGGCCGCCGATGATGAATCCCGGTAGGATTTTCAATTCTCTCAGATTTGCCTCGCTGTATAGGTTGAATAGGTCCGGCGAGAAGATACATCCTTGCTTTATGCCCCTTTCTTTTTTTTTTATATTCGCTGAAGTCGTTCTCTATGCGCATGTATGCTGTTTGAAGCCAGTACAGGTTCTTGATTATTCTAATATCTTTACTGAATAAATCAAAGTTGCTGAGCATATTCAAAAGAGCATTGTGGCGTACATTGTGGAATGCCTTTGTGTCGTCTATGAAACATGGGTACACGTCCTTCTGCATTTGTATTGCACTTTCTGATAGCATTCTGAGCAGGAATATCGTGTCCCTTGTTTTGGCGTCTTTAACGAACCCGCACTGTTCTTATCCTATCTCTGGCCTGATTCTTCTGCACGCTCTATTCATCAGAATACGGATGATGAGTTTTGTTACGTGGCTCATTAGGTTGATTGTTCGGTGGAGTTCACATTCGTTTGCGCCTGGTTTCTTAGCCATGGCTATGAAGATAGATCTGCTGAGATCTTCCGGTATATACCCACTGTTGTAGATTTAATTTATTATTTCTGTGATTTTGCGTATACCAAAGTCATTTAAGGCTGTTAGCATTTCCGTTACAATTCCGTCTGGCCCTGCCACTTTGTTTCTTTTCAATTTGGCCAGTGCAGTTTCTACTTCGGTTTTCATAATTCCAGGCCTGTCGGTAGTTCTGTGCATTGCTGGTTGTTCTCTTTCGTCGTGGAAAAGTTCTCCAATATATTCGTTCCGGCGTTGAAGAATTTTTCCTTCTCTAATATTAGCGTCCCAGCCTTTGATTTTAAACAACCTGTTGACGACTAAATACTGACGAGGGTTGACATTGCTTACCTTCGGTGATCGTACGGGGACATGTGTTTTAACGTGATGTGGCCGTAAAACAATCTTGCAAGTTAGTTATTTTAAGTTCGATACTTAGTGTATGCTCTATTGCTATGGGTGTTATTTTTTTTTACGGTTTATCGACACGTTTTGGGCTATTTAATGTCGAAATATATTCTGGTTTGTAAGAATAATAATTATTTTTTGAGAGTGAATATTGCATAAACATTTTTTTATATTAAAAAGTTATTTCCTCGCAGTGGATTAGGAGTATTTCATTATAAAATGAACTGTAACTGATGGCTGGTACACAAGTTGATATCTGATCAGTATCGACTGGGTCACTGAAGAGGAGTCTTCAAACCTCTAACGGTTCAAGGGAAAAAAAACATATTAATGTGTGCCAAGCAGCGATTTGCAGAGTGTTAGTGAAGTTTGGTGACGCCTGGAGCCGACTCCTTGATTATATGCCCCTAAGACTGAAGTAAGATGGGTTATAGGGCCTAGTACTGAGAAATATGAGAAAAGAAATACATCTTAAATATATAAAAAAAAACATATAAAAACATGAAATAAACGCTTTATTCAAATTAAATATAAAATAATATTTTTATTCAGTCTTTGACAGGCAGCTCTCCCGATATGGATTCCTGGAGCCGTTGCATTCTCTCTCCCTTCGGCACCGTCTTATTGCATGCAACTGGTGCAAGTCAGTTAGCTTTGAATGACAATGATTTTTTCAGATACTCTGAAACTGGAGAGAGGAACTGAATTCCTACTTTTTTTTTCAAGCTTATTTGCGCGTAAGTGAATCTAACGAAACCGGCTGATTTTTTGTCAACAGGCTGACGCGTGTTGAGATCCTCGCAGTATTTAGTATTATTGAATTTGTCGCTAACATTTTTTGTCAAAATTTACAAACTTGTCGTCTCATTCAAACCAATCGATAAAATTTGAATAAACTGATTTGTTTAGAAAAATAATTTGACGAAAACCCTACTTCGCGGTTTAATAATTCCTTTAATTTAATTTCCTAGGACTTAATGGTAAACAACATTTTTTAAGAAAATTTCTTTTTTTTTTTAACGGCGAAAAATAAATTCTTAGGCTTTCTTACTCTTGAGCATGCAAAATACAACTGGTCATGCTTAAATATTTCTTTCTTGGGTCAAATTCCAACTTTTGTTTATAGTTCTCGCAAACACAGGGCGAACTGGAAACTGGATTTTTGTATGTCTAAAAACTTGGAGAAAAGATATGCAAAAAAACAAAACTGAATTTTTATTAAATAAGTATTTTTTATTTTAATCACTGAATTCTTTTTAAAATAGTGGAACTATTTTCTTTGTTAAATAATAAAACTTTTAATTTTTTCAAAAACTTACTGAAAATTTTTTGTACTAATATACGTACCCTAGTAAAGCCATCTGTACTTTGTACCCCCTTACATGTTTGAATTTGTTTCCGATCAGTCAATCTATGTTTATTTTAGAGTGTGTGACGGACGGACTATCGGAGGTCACAGAATTTTAGATATAGATTGTCCCATCGTGATTTTGAAATACTGAAACTGAAATCAAATCCTAAATATAAGTATAATATTCAACTGAAAAGCGTGCGGCTTAATTTTGTTCATATATTGTTGTTCATATATTGTTGTTCAATCACACAGTGTTTTCAAAATAATGTTATTTGAAATATTTTTAATTAATTGTTTAGTTGTTTAGTTGTTAACTGAAATTCATAATGTTTTTGATTTTTTGCCGAAATCCTTTCTCTTTTACTGTTTTCATTCTTAATTATTTGTGCCAAAATGTTCTGCTAATCCAATTGGTATTCTCCATTTCTGATTAGAAGCTCTGAAGTATCAATATATTGATTGATTGATCACCATTTATACTTTAACTGTTTTTGCTTTAATAGGCTTACGTCTATATTACGCTGAAACAACGGCTCTCGAACGCTCACCGAAGTTATATAATGTCAAGCCAAGTAATACCAAGATAACTGGCCGCTTGAGAATACCACATGCTGTAAAATTTGATATGTTGGTAGTGTATTAGATAACACTAGTAAAATCTAGGTAGCAAAGAAGAAAGCTCATCAGAACAATTACCATGAAAATGTTTGTAGAAAATGCACCATTAAGCTACGTTACAGCGATAGGAAAGTAAATTAAGCCGAGATGCCAGCTCCGATAAATTGTCACTATTTTTGAATATAGTCAAATCGAATTTACATTGTTGATTATATTCCAAATATCTGCATCTCTTAGTTCATAGTTCTTTGACCAAACTTAATCCTGTTTTCAAATGCATCCACTAAATGCAACCTTCGATAACACGAACTGAGGTGGGCGTGCATTTCAAATAAGAAATCAATATTAAACAAAATTAGGGACCGACACAAAAATACGCAATACTTAAGGTTTCAAATGAATTTGTAAAGATGATTTTTTCATCTTTAAAGTCTATTGAAGAACCATCAAGAGAACGGTGAATAAGTTTAAAAAAGGGAACAGTAGAGGGGAAAACTGGATCAGGATGTCCCAACAGGAAGATGGATCATCATTTCAATTTCGAGCTAAAGAGATCAATTAAAAAAATAAGAAGTTTGGCACGTGAGAGGAGTTTCAGCTACGACAGTTCAAAAAGCAGTGAAAAAAGACTTGAAAATGAAATCGAACATGAAACGTGTGAGAAACCTTGTTACTCTAGGACAGAAACTTAGACTGTTAGAGATGGCGAAGATCATCTTGAATAAGTTGGAACATGATCCTGAAATAATAAGATATATTTAATCATTTCCAAGATACAAGAGTTCGAAGTTTAATCTAACAAATGGAAAATTTTCCTGTTACACGATTTGAACAATTTTGCTGCTACACCCAGTACATTGCGTATTTGATCTGAAATTTTCCATGTATAATGCTGACTGTATTTTCCTTGTTTTGTAATATTCTTTGGTTTAGTTTTTGATATCCTGTTTCTGTGCCATCCTCTACTGAAGGTTACAAAGAATACTACCACTTCTACGATCCGAAACACTTGTAACGACGAGGAGATTTCTGAACTGGTGCTTCTTCAAATTTCGTATTTCCTTTTCTGTAAGTCACTGGCTCATATTTCTGCCATCTTCAGCATCTCCCTCCTACTTTCTTTGACATTATCGTCATGATTTCATGAATAATTTCCCTACATAAAGAAAAAAAATTGATACTGTTGCGAAAGGACAAATCCGAAAAGTTCAGGAGCCGAAAGCTTTTGCAAGACGATATTTTTTAGGGTTGGTCTTACAACTCCCACTATCAAAACCGCCTGTTACAAAATATAATAATTATATATGGAATTGACTCCAAAAGGGCCAATGTTTCCAATGTAGAAAACGTTGATGCAGAACAGTCTCGTTTGACTACGCGGTTATTAGAAATTTACAATAGTTTAAATGCCCGAAGATTTTTGCACGATACTATACATATATATATATATATATATATATATATATATATATATATATTACGAATTAAATTTCCGGTGGACAGTGTCCGACCACTACTGTCATTTTCGTGCTTTTACGCAATTGTTAGGCGGTCGGCGACTGTGAAGTGCGAAAGTAGGAACCGTTAATCCCCCAGATCAAGCCAGAGATGGAAAAATATCGCGTACATATAATTCACACACACCAACCAAATTCACTTGAAGAGGAGAAAAGCACCCATCCAGTCAAGATCGAATAAAGTCGTAAACACACAATTGACTCCTCACCACCACCAAAAAAAAAAAAAAAAAAAAAAAAAAAACTAAACATAAATAGTTTGCCGGTGCGGCAAAAATGAGCTCAGTGCCAAACAGAATAATGGGGCCACGGTCTAGGGGAGCCTAATGTTTCCAAGCAAAAAAGTGCTCAACAAAACTGGGCCCCTAATTTCACCCATGATGGAGCCTTCTAATATTAATAGAAATAAACAGCTCTTAAAATTAGTCTGCCGTGAGAGTATACCGGAAAGAAAATGCTCCAGGCCATATAAAATGGCTTTTCTAAATTACGAATTAAATTTCCGGCGCCATACCACTATTGTCAGTTTCATGCTATTACGCAATCGTCAGGCGATATATATATATATATATATATATATATATATATATATATATATATATATATAGATAGATAGATAGATAGATAGATAGAATCACCGATTACTTTATTAGATATATTTTTTTAGTAGCGGATTGAACCCCTTTTGCCTTTAGAACCAATTCTCTTCGGTACGTTCGTGATGTTCTGGAGGTTTAATTGTTTAGCCAAAAGCACTCGGAATCAACACACCTTTTTAGTGTTTTTATATTCATTAATCCCTAAAAAAAGAAGACATTGTACGCATACAAGAAAATATGATTAAACACTTTTTTAAAGTGTCTTGTCAGTTTTCTTCAACGAAACATATATTAAAGAGGGATTGCTACTTAAATACAAAAAAAATTTGATAGATAGATAGATAGATAGATAGATAGATAGATAGATAGATAGAATCAGATCTTTTTTAATCATCTGAAAGAACACTTTCTATCTTCCATATTCTATCTCACTTATAAAACTACCATTCGTCCTTGTTTTGAATACTGCTATCACACCTGACATGGTGCTCCTGTTATATATTTAAAGATTTATGATAAAATCCAAAGAAGAATCTCTAATGTTATTATTCCTGAACTGAAATCTCGGCTTCTGTCCCTTTACCAATGGCGAAACGTAACTTTCCTGTGTGTGCGTGTGTGATTTTGTTTATAAATACTTTCATGGTAATTATTCTGATGAATTTTTCTCTATGATATCTAGACTTTATGAATTTAAACGCAGTAGAAAACTGGTGACCGAAAGTTCTATGGTAAAACTTTCTTCTCTTGATGGTTCTTGAATTGACTTCGAAGATGGAAGCCGGAGTATGAACATACTGAAGGTCTGAATGATCTTTTTCCTTATACCGTTAGGAAGAGAGTGGGTCTGACACAAAACAATTCTCTCCTTTTAGCTGAATAACTCAAAGAGTTTTCATTGATTCTTCCGACAAATTGTGTCAAGATGGCTAAACGTCTTAACTGAAAACCTGTAAAAAAATAAACATAGACAATTTAGTAGTTTTTTTTAGATATTAAACATTTTGTGGGAAGGAAAATTATGCTGTTACACGATTTGAACAATTTTAATTTTATATATATATATATATATATATATATATATATATATATATATATATATATATATATATATATATATAAGTCTGACGATTGCGTCTAGCATGAAACAGCCTGTCGCCTCTGAGTGTTGACTTCAATGTTCTCTTTTATATTTACATACGCGCTATCTCTGATATTAAGCAATTTATCTCATAAATATAGCACTTTTTAAAACTATATTTCTTCATATATATATATATATATATATATATATATATATATATATGTAAGTATCTAGTTATATATTGCTATTTATTGTTATATTTGCTTCTGTAGCAAAAAATTGCAATATGAGCACTGATAAAAATGGTTGCTGAAGACATTAGATTTATAATACCCAGAAATTCATACACAGATGTCCACAACGACACATGGCACAGTGGATAAAGGCGTTGGTTAGATCCAGTGACAGTGACTCTTCACATAATTCAATACCCGTTTAAGGCAGTGGAAATCTTTCAAAGTTCTAACTGATAACTGACATCCACGTGGAACTGGAGCAGTCTACGCCAGTGAGCGATATAAAGGGTTAAGTTCGACATTCCAATTCCATTGAAGAAGGCCGGAATGTTGTAATAAATATGGTGACAAAGATGAGGACAATAGTACTAATAGCGAATAATGTAAAAGATACCTCATCTCAGAAATATAAACTGGCATAGACGTACTTATATATATATATATATATATATATATATATATATATATATATATATATATATATATATATATATTGCTAACTATTACATCACGTCGAGGTGCCCAAAATGATTTTCTAAGCTTAGCTGTGTCACAAGGCCAAGTGACAAGGCTGGGCACGTGTATGCCAGTAAACAAACTGCGATAAAAGAAAGAAAGTGGAGTAAAGTATACTAAAGTAGAAAGTTGTGAAATAAGTTTGACTAAGATCGACTAATTAGGTAACTTTTCCGGTTTAGGTGTAAGTTGCCATCCATCCAGATAAAACCTGTTCAGAAACTATCCACAGTTTATAATGTTTTTGTTTTTCGACCATCTCTTATTGTTGGGAATGTTAATGTTATCATTTCAACAGAGAAAGATTTTATTAACATTTTTGGGGACGCTGTAATTCTTATTTAAATATACAGGGTGATTTTCTAAGCACATCTTAGACGTGGCACAAGGACAAAAGTTTGGAGAGCACAATGAGAATCGAACTCACTACTCCGTCATAATTGTTCTAGCGAGGCAAGCTTGCTAACTATTACATCAAGTCGAGCTCTCCAAAATGATTTTCTTAGCTTAGCTGTGTCACAAGGCCGATTGTGTGGAGGACCCAGTAAAGATCGAACTCACTGTTCAGACGTAGTTGATCGTGCGAGACAAACTTGCTAACGATTACACTACGTCAAAGTGCCCCCCTCTTTAAATATGTATGTATTGGCGACGATTGATATCATGTGTAGAATGGTTTGTAATTCTGTGTAAGAGATTTACATCTTAATTTTCTTAAATTTTCTCTCGTCTTTACACATTCAAATCTCAATAAGTGACTCTGCCTGTAAATTGTAATAAGAGGAATTATCCAATTTGTTAAAGATTAAGAGATATTCTGGTTGTAAATCACCAAAATTGAATTCCAAGGTGGGTGGGGGTCGACATCTCGCACAACAACATTGTCGATTTACCCAGATGCATTTCGATGATTGCTCTGAGAATTGGTTTGCGCAGATCACATATAGAGCCATTCCAAGTAGGATTAAAACTGATAAATGTTAAATATCCATTTTTCGAAGAGTGTAATTTAATCCTTTGGTCACATGATAAATCCTTTGGTTCATATTCATAGCAATGCAAATATTGTCCTAAACTTACCATTTCAGTTGGCATCGCATTATCTTAAAGAGAAATTGTCCTAATTCAGTGTTCATCGTTTACAAATGAATATATGTTTAAAGGTGAACATTACGCTATCTCGGGTACGACATCGTGGTGTAATATTCAGCAAATTCGTCTTACAGATACTAGTGAATTTGATTCTCACTGGGTGCGCTATATCTGTAGCCATGTAACAAAACTCAGCTCTGCTTATTAGGGGCCTCTTTCCGTAGGGTAGTGATTAATATGTTCAACTGGTTGTTCACTGTTACTGAGTCGAACAGTCGACTCAGTAACATTCCGATGGCTTTGTACCAAACTAACCTAATTTTAATAAATAATAACAATATTACCGTATTTCCCGTATGCTAAGGCGCATTATATTCCTGAAAAAATCACTCTGAGCATTGAAAGGTTAACTTGTAGAGAGGGGTTTGCCAAACTTATCGAACCCATTGTTATTAACATTTTAATACAATAAATATAGTACTACCTACGATAACTGGTGATTGTTTGCATGGTATAATGAAATATAAACTCATTAATATATATATATATATATATATATATATATATATATATATATATATATATATATATATATATATATACTGATATATTGGTATTGTGGAATAAGAGTGGTTGTTTCTTGAATTCTGTTGCGGGATGATTGAATGTGATGTAGCACATATAAAGTAACATCACTTCGTTCTGATTACTGAATATAAAACCAGTTGACACCGATTCTGTGTAGAAGCTTACTGCATTTATTGCATTCCCTACTTTAATAAATGTTGTGAGACCGTAACATACCAACAACATGGACTCTTCCAGGACTATATAAATTATACGATATAACACTAAGAGAGAGAGAGAGAGAGAGAGAGAGAGTATTCTAATACCGTAGTATCAGCCGCGTACGACTACCAATATTGGACACTAGCACATAGTAAGCTCCGCTTACACTTACACTATCTTTGTAACCTTTTTGTTTAATATATCTTTCTTACCTCTCATCCGTGTTCCGTGTTTTCCTTCCGTGGTCCCAACTTTGGGCCCACATCAATAAATTAGGTTATGTTAATTACTATAATAATAAAAATGGATAGTCGATTCGTTCATTAATAGGGGAATGTGGCAGTGATGATACAAACGCAACACACCGTTTGCGCTCTTGAAAACAGACCCTAAAACATCAGGCCACGAGGTAATCTCAACACAGACCGTGTGTTAAGATATCTATTGGCTTGTGGTGATAAATACGAGTTGTTTCTGATGTGAATGGGTATAACATTTGTGATAAAATATTAGAAATCTAATTCATAATAACCACAAATATTTAATAATAGGTCCAAAATATAATAATTTGTTGTGACAAGAAGAAAAATGACACCGTAGAGTCAGCGACTTTGACTTGATAGGACGGTAAGCTATTAAATCCTTAAATATTTCCCCACTCCCAATACTTATCTAATTAAGGCTGCGTCTTACCACTTGTAGCGTCTTAACATACGAGAAATACGGTAATCTTATATATACATGACAGTAATAACGTCACTGACACTCAGTATCCACTTGTGTCTTAGTGGCTTTATTGTCTTGCTTGGGGTGAAATGATTAAAAAAAACCAACAAGTCTGATATGATAATCATTCATCAAATTGATATCTCAATGGCTGTCTGTCATGAATCTATATATATTTTTTTAATTCTTTTCCCTTGGGTTCAGTAGTTTGGAAATAATGTAAGGCAATAAGTGTATGAACATGTTCCGATCACAATTTTTAGACTATAGGCTGAATATGCAGTTGAAAAACGGGTTGTATATGGAAACTATCCTCTTGTATATTCCATGTTCCTCCAACTCATGGCTCTTCACAACTTCCTATCGTGTCTCTAATTAATATTCGTCCCTTTACTATCCTTCCCAGTCCATGTTCTACCATCCATTTACACAAGATAGGTTACTCCTTTTTTTCTCTCTCTCTCTTCCTATTGCCTTCCGTACTTCTCATGAGCATCAAATTCTCCTCCCTCATTATGGGTCCCAGAAATTTCAATTGCCATCTTCCGATCCTAAGCATAAGTATCTCTTTCGTTCTCATTTTTCTTAAAACTATGCTATGTTTTTTTTTGTCTGTGGTATTATCATCATATATCTGAGTACGTGTATGCCAGTTTCGGTAGATAGATATATTCTGTAGAACCACAAACCTGTTGCCTCCTCTTAATCCAACATTTACTGCCTTATAGGTGAAAAAAATTCGTTGGAAAAGAAAACAATTTATTCGAAAAAAATTCGTTGGCAACGAATAATCTTTGTTTTTATTATCACAACGTTTCTCTGGCTTTCATCAGGTGCTTGTCTATCCGAATGATCTTCAAAGAATTTCCAAATGAACACTTTCTTTAATCTAAGTTGATATAGATTGTTCTTATTCCACTGTCCGTGTCTATGAATACCTCACTTTTTTATTATTTTGGAACTGCTCAGTTATTGTTAATTTTGTTTCCATTGAATCTAAACCAGCATTAACTATCCCAGAGATTGAACTCACAATTACTGTCACCAAATTCACGAACCAACGTGTCACCGCTCGACAAGCATTTGATAAAGACTGAAGGACACAAAACCGGAAACGTTGTGATATAAAAGGCGCACAATAATCCAAGTGTAAATAATGTAAATATTTCTAGATTTGTTCGTGTCTTTTATACATGCTATCCATTTGTATGTGCAAATATATAGATCAGGTCTAATAATGTAGATCATCAATCAGTTCCGATAACATTTCTGTAGACGAAAATAAATATATTATTTAATAAATAAACAGAGAACCTATTCAAATACGAGTATCCACAAAAAATGACTTTTAAAATCTGTTTAATTAACCAAAAAAAAAAAATCTTCCAAAAATTTTCTTTGTTTACGTTTGGATACGAAACTGCGCGAAGATATGAAAAACTTGGAGTGATTTATGGCAGGAGAAACCCTGGGGTATCCTGGGTTTCACGCTACTTGCGATCGTCAGACAAACTGATTAATTTTTTAAATTTTGGATTTTATATATGGTTGCGTAGATCGGTGTTTTTGTGGAAGTGGGAGGAAAAATTGTCGTCGGAACGCCACCCATACGTACGCACACATACATACACGCACGTTCACGCATTGTAGCTCACACACACATAAACATATATGAACAGTGTGGGACTGGGCGTATATATTTTTATTCACTTTATGATAAAACTCCGATATACGGAGCCATATATAAATTCAAAATTTTAAAATTAATCAGTTTGCGTGACGATCGCAAATAGGGTAAAACCTTAGTAGCGTGAAATAATATATATATAAAATTGCATATATATATATATATATATATATATATATATATATATATATATATTTATTTACATACACATTTTACATATATATATATATATAATTATTTTTTATAAAAATTATAACATAAGTATGTTATAAGATCACTACAAAAATAGCCATTTTGTTTCAACACATTCTGTGTCTTCTCAAGTGATGATGTTGAAAATAAAATAAATGGTTTTAAAAGTTTCAGATTAATTAACGATCCTACATTAGGGGAGCATTGTTACAAAAGCTAGAATAACCAATCAAAAAACGAAGTATAGAAAGATTCAAAAGCTTGACAACGAAATCCTGCTATAATAGCTATTCAGATCTTTAAATACGTGTAATATTAAAAATAATTTATACTAACTAATAGTTATAAAATCATATGATAAAATTTAATATTAAAATTAAAAATTGGTAATTTTAAAATCCAAATTTAATCACTATTAAGTTTAAAACTACAAAATTATTGAGAAAAGAAAAAAAAATATATGTTTATTCAATTCATTTCTTCATTGAAATTATGTTCGACAAGGACGCTACAATATATCCGGTCATTTGACAATACATGTATATATATTTTTTCCTTTTCCCATTCATTTCCGTTTTTATTTTAAAGTTTGTGGATGTGGTCTTAAACTCACGCGTCAAGACAACAAAAACACAATCAGATTATAATACATAAGCACCCAGACATAATTAGATATACACACACACACACACACACACACACACACAAACACACACATACACACATAAAAAAAAAAAAAAAAAAAGAAGGAGGTGGTGGGGAAAAACATGAACATCTCTACAGCCTTTTATGAAAAAAGGAGACGTGGAAACTAACACTAACACACACACACACAGTGAATACACTCTACATACACATAGACACCGATAGATACACACACATACATCCACAGACAATGACAGACAATGAGAAATCACAACCAATAAATATTTCAGACTTAAATAAATGCTAACCACTTATTGAATTATAACTTAAGGGAGCAAATATACAAAGATAAAAATGGTTAAAAATAATATTATTAATATTTAATATTATTTAATAATTGTCGAACATAATTTCAATGAAGAAATGAATTGAATAAACATATATATTTTTTCTTTTCTCAATAATTTTGTAGTTTTTAAACTTAATAGTGATTAAATTTGGATTTTAAAATTACCAATTTTTAATTTTAATATTAAATTTTATCATATGATTTTATAATTATTAGTTAGTATAAATTATTTTTAATATTACACGTATTTAAAGATCTGAATAGCTATTATAGCAGGATTTCGTTGTCAAGTTTTTTGAATCTTTCTATACTTCGTTTTGATTGGTTATTCTAGCTTTAAAAAAAATGCTCACCCTAATGTAGGATCGTTAATTAATCTGAAACTTTTTAAAACCATTTATTTTATTTTCAACATCATCACTTGAGAAGACACAGAATGTGTTGAAACAAAATGGCTATTTTTGTAGTGATCTTATAACATACTTATGTTATAATTTTTTATAAAAAATAATTATATCTGCTCTACTTTGTATTGAGCACTCTTTTAAGAATAGTAATTGTTGGTTATTGGAATTCATTCCGTATATACCAATTATATACTTTGATATATATATATATATATATATATATATATATATATATATATATATATATATATATATAGAGAGAGAGAGAGAGAGAGAGAGATAGATAGATAGATAGATAGATAGATAGATAGATAATAAAGACATAGATAGATAGATAGATAGATAGATAGATAGATAGATAGATAGATAGATATTAAGAGAAATATATCAAATATAACAGACAACAAATGTCTGTTATGTTTCTTCATGATCATTATGAATTTACGACCTGCGTCTGCTATTCCGCGACCAATTTCGTCGCATAGCAAACTTCTACGTAAACATAACAGGTTGTCATCTTTGATGGTGAATATCTCTGTTTTAATGTCCATATAACCACTCTGATGATGGATCATGTGAGCCAAAAGCTTAGATCGAAGAACAGCAAAATAAAAATATATCTAAATGTTAGATTAGTCTTTATTTTCTTCCGAAACGAAAGCCACCATACGATGCTTAGAATGGCTCATTCGTTGTCAGGTATATTTAACAACATATGTTTGAATAATGGTCTGCTGCCCCAATACACTAAATATTAAGAGACATAGATAGATAGATAGATAGATAGATAGATAGATAGATAGATAGATAGATATGCACATGTGTTTGTGTGTGCATGCACCTTTTACAGCCACGTAAAAATGTTCTTTATTGATAGGTCCAATCCTCTTCATTTGATAATAAAATTTGAGTTAATCTGAAAAATGGTCGATGTTAATATTCCAAAAATGACTGTTTAAGAAGTCTCGCTGTTTGTGCGAGTATTAATACTAATTCTTCCGGGAAGGTGTGCGTATAAATACTTTGGCAATTGTCCAAGTTGGATAGATATTTTTACTTTGTTAAAAAGATCTTTTAACTGGCCCTGTACACCAAGGCACTCGAAAAATAACTTCACATTTAAAAGGAAGTTTTCAGTATGGAGTTATTTAAAAGTGAAAAAAAAAACTTTTGCGAAAGTTATTCCTTGCCCTTTCAAGCCAAATTTCAGAGTTTGTCCAGCGTGATAAAGTTAAAAGTTGAACTTGTTTGAACTGGCGGTCTCGCGGGTTATAGCCAGATTTTCTTAAGTGTGGTCTGTCACTTGAGACATTCAAGAATCCCATTCTTCCCAAAGCACTCCGCCTGCTATTATATTCTGATGGGTGGGAATCTTTTGGCTCGGTTTCTAGGCAGAAGAGACTAAAAGAATCGTTAATCCCACCAATTCCATCTGGACTACAGTAGACGTGAATAGCATGCACCCCAATAAAGAGCAACACCACGTCGTATGTGTGTATCTATGTATGTATATAAGCAAGTATTATATATATATATGCATGTATGAATATTCACTAAGCTATAAGATTCGAAGATGTGTATTGCAACACGATTTCGACGATGTGTTCCCACGAAACTGCATGAGTAGACAGACACAGTTACATCAATAACTAACGTATATATACATAGACTAATAACTAAAGAAGCATATATTTAAGAGGTTATAAGAATAAGTTCACAGCTTCATACGTATATCTACATATATACATGGCATAGATATATTTTTATATACCAGAACAACAAAGTGGAAAAAAAATTCTTGTGAGCCGTTTCATTCTTTAGGGCTTCTTATCTCTGCAAGTACACAAAGTTTGTGCAAGATGTTGTGAAAATAATCGCGAATATCCTCTGAGATTTAATGAAGGGATGTAGCAGATTTGACTTCATTTAAATTTTACAGGGTGACTGAAAAGTAACTTCCCATTTTAAAATACTTATAATTTATGTATTAACTATAATTCTTACAATAAATGACTATGAGAAGAAAGACTTTTGTTTAAAATCCGACACATACAGATTTCGCTACCAGCTTCTGAAGCCGCCCAGGAATCGCGTCAACTTATTTCACCAGCAACTCTTGTGATATGGAAGACTTAATTTCTTGTATTCGCACTTTTGAAGTTATAACAAAGTGTTGGTTTAGTATAGTAAACTTGCTCGTTTAATGAACCTCGAAGAAAAAAGTTACAGGGTATTAAGTCAGGACTCCTGGCTGGCCACTCATACATAAAATAGAGAGTTACTTTTTCCCTCTATATAAGGGCATCAGTTTAAAATTGGATAATTTTCTCTGACATTATTTTAGGGAAAATCTATGACAAAGTGGAAACAATTTTTGCGTAATGCATTTCGTCCTTTATGACGTCATCGGACTAAATTGATATATACGCTGATATAACTACACATGCACACGAAGGAGAGGGGTCACTGAAATTTTAATATTTTAAATTTAATTTTTTTTTAATATATTTGTTATTGATTTTCTTTTTCCTAACATGACATACATACATGAATACTTACGAGAGTGGATCAATAAATTCGTAGCCTGACCCAGAACAATGACTTTGAATATAAAATAGTCACTGCGAGATAATTGATTAAACAACATGAATAAAAAGTAGGTGTCAATTTAAAATGACGCATTTTTTGTTATTATGTTATCTTAATGATAACTATAAACTATCATTTTGTAAAGAGGAAAAGTTTACTGAAATATATTGTAGAATTTCCAGCGGTAGGTGGCGCCTAACAAATTACCTTTCCTATAAAGAAGACCCAGTGTTCCACGGAAAAACACTGTCCTCACCTGTTTGTTGTTTTCCTCTAGTGGATCCGGACACTATTTCTCCTCAAGTTAATTTGGTTAGTTGTTTAATTTTGTTTAGCGACATATCAGCATATTTAATGCCGAAATCCAAATATCTTCAACATACTTTAACTAAATATATTTCAAACAAAATTGTATGCCTTCAACTATAGGAAATGTAATGTTGGTAACTGTACTACAAAAGTGAATTTTTATAATTCCATAATGTTTTGTTCCTTTTGTGGGGGGTCACTATTTGCCTGTAACTGGGACCCTAGCAGGTGTTACTACCAAGAGTCACAATAAACTTGGGAACAACCGCAATTAAGAGGTGGTACTACGCTCCCCAAATTCAGAAATTAATGCACTTTTAATGTATTTAGAGATGAATGCACTTTCAATATATTTAGAAATTAGTGCACTTTCAATACGATCATAAATTAGTGTACTTTCAATATATTTGGTAACTAATGCACTTTTAATTCATTTAGAGTTTAGTGTACTTTTAATACATTTAGAAATTAGTACACTTTCAATACATTAAAATAATAACAATAAACGTTCTGTTTTAATTAAAACTGCATTCCTTAAGTCGAAATTAAAGTTAGACATATTAAGATGAATGACTAATGCACTGATTATATTACTTTTCAAACAATTCCTTTTATATTCATATAATCTTTTAGTTAAATTTCTATGCATTTCTTTTTCTTTCTTTTTTTGCAATCTATGTTGTAAACATCTGCTTTATGTTCAGTCTTTTGTGTTAGATAAATCTCCTATTATTTCTAACAGATTTTATATTACGCTTATATTAATTTTTACTGAGTTAATTGGTAGTATTATGTGCCTAGTTTTACAAGGGTTATTTGTATTCTACCCTTTTTTGTGCGTTTTTGTAAGGTTCCGCTTCACGTTGTATATGATATAATTAAGATTTTTAAAATTATACTCATCGGTATATATGAAAGAAATACTAAACTACATTTCTACCACCACAAAATTCTAGGTTGTATCTAACGTGAATCTTGAAAATAACTGAAACTGTCGAATGCATTTGAACAAAACAACAGGACAAAAATGAAGTTCATTCAAAATTTGGAACCCGATATATAACCCCTTATTTGAAAAATGGAAGAAAAATAAACTTAAACAGATTTTGTCAGTTGTAGTTAACTTTTAGCACTCTGCATTATTAATATTACTTCCCTTCCCACTGTGTTCTATTTCAAGGACTATCAGTTGGAGTATCCTTACTGTTAATCTAACTCACAGTTGTTTTCTGTTGGCATAGCAGGATATGACTACACATCTATGAAATTCAAACAGGATATTGTTCAGGGATTAGAGTTACCTTCCGTGACAAGATAAACGTTTTGTACAGTAAAAGAAGTCATATACAAAACGATAAAGTTTTGTCAAACATGTTTGGATGAATACTGGCTGCTAAAATATACCTTATTTAAATTACAAGACCCTGCAGCGAAAAAGCATTCTAACACGAAAAGAGCTGGAATATATATATATATATATATATATATATATATATATATATATATATATATATATATTTTCACACACACACACACACACATATATATATATATATATATATATATATATATATATATATATATATATATATATATATATATATATATATATATATATATATATATATATATATATATATATATATATATATATATATATATATATATATATGTGTGTTGGGGGATCTATTGAAGATCACAGACAAGGCATTGCGAGTAAGCTTTTCACTTATTTTTGGTATTCATACATGTGATTTCTTTTGGGGACAGAGTGTGTAAGAACTGTACAAATGATCCGTAGATCTGAGCGCTTTCGGTTAATCTGTTAGCCATTACAAAGGATGTTCTTCGTTCGTCTGAATATGTAGATTTATTTGTTATAGCAACAGGAAAGCTTTAATTTCCGAACACAGTCAGCGCATTGTCACCGTGTTCATAACTGATATTACTCAGAATTGGTTTCTTCTTTTTTTAATCTTAACGCTTGCATTATTTTGAAGCGTTTTTTGTATTTAGATACGTGCATTATGTTATTGTTTTCTACGGATACTTTGCCGATAGAGGTTGGTAAATCTCCGTGTGCATTTAATGGAACTACGATCCGAGAGATGTAAAGTAAGTCTTTTTGATAGGTATGTTGGTGTATATTCGATGTAGTTAATATTCTTAAATTTGTTATAGTCAGGAACGTAGTTCCTTAAGAGGCATGTAAAAAAATAATCTCCATATTCTGACAAACAAAAATACATCCTTGATAATGTCTAATAGATTAGCGAAAAGCGCTCTGATCCACAGCTTATTTGTACAGTTCTTATACACTCTATGCCCCAAAAAAGAATTTTTCTTGTACGAATGCAAGAAAAATATAATAAAAAGCGTAATTGCAGTGCTTTGTCATTTGTCATCAATGAAACCAGTAAAAAAGAATGATTACTGCCTAAATGTACAATTACATATATCAATCTAACTTGTTTTTCTTTTATTAAAGCTTCACCAGAGATTAACCCACAACAGACAAAAAGACAGAAACTGTGGTACTCTCAATTTTGTTTGGATCAGTTCTCATTGGTTAGACACGTGTCACGTGCATTAAAACCGTTGATAATTCTATGCGTATGTAGGTTTGTGAAGATTCTTATATGTCTAAATGGGCATCGGATGGTAATGTGTATGTGCGTCTGTCTAGTGGGAGTTCTATTATCTTCATCTTTGTACGGTCAGCCAGTGCAACGGGGTGTCACATGATCCTAATCTATGGTGGTTTCTTTAGATAGATATAAGTTAGATTCTTTAACAATGAATTCAAAGAAAGATAACGATTTAATGTAATATTTTGGGCACGTGTTCATAGTTGGTAATAATATTATTATTAAATTTTCAATGTATTTTCTCCTTAAAGGATTATATTCGTTTTTAATTAGGTTGTCATTAGTAAAATCAAAAATGTGTCCAGCATCGTTTCGATGCAAATCGAGAAAGTTAGATCGTTTGTTCAAACGCAAGTCTCTCTGGTGTTCGTAGATTCTGGCTTTTAAATCCCGTGATGTCTCCCCGATAGTGTTTCTGTCTATTTATCTGTTTTCCCTCAATCTCTGATGAAACTTTAATAACAGTGAAACATGTTACAGTGATATAGGTTTGATAGTTGTTCTTTATTTTATCACGCACACACACACACACACACACACACATATATATATATATATATATATATATATATATATATATATATATATATATATATATATATAAGGTCCATCAAATTAAACACATATAGCTCCCAGAAACATCTCCTACATAATGGTAAGACATTAGTAGTAAATGTGCCTTCATCGAGCTAATGTGGGAGGTTTTTCTACCGCACGTTGTATATATCAGAATGGGTTAAATTTTCGACGTCCTATTTGCGAATAACTTTGCCAGGCTCCTTGTTTGTATTTATTTAAATACACTGTATAGAAA
The DNA here is from genome assembly GCA_903632075.3 of Acanthosepion pharaonis. Taxonomy (NCBI): domain Eukaryota; kingdom Metazoa; phylum Mollusca; class Cephalopoda; order Sepiida; family Sepiidae; genus Acanthosepion; species Acanthosepion pharaonis. The sequence continues at coordinate 1,171,631 of CAHIKZ030003813.1, forward strand.
GATTTAGATAAATTGGATATCTGTCTATAATTCTGAGATTTACATTGTTCGGGCCGTTGACCTCATTTTTGTTCCCAAATTCACGACGTTTTGGCCGATGTACGCTCCGACGTAAAAAGAGATAACTGAAACATCCGGGAGTGGCATATCATGTCGAACTAGAACAATCTACCCCGGTGGACGAAATAAAAGGTTCAGTTCGAAATTCCAACCATCTGAAGAAGGCCGGAGGGGACGACGGCCGAAACGTCGTGAATATGGCAACGAAGATGTGGTCGACAGTCCGAACCATGTAAATAGTGTAAATGGGATAATATTAAATGGTTTCTCACTTTAATCATTATTTTTTATTTTATGACAAATAGCTGAATCGTGTGGTGTAGCAAATCAATATTATGTTTGATTTCTAAGATAAAGTATTTATTTGAAATTTAATATTAATACCTTTCCTATCCCATGTTATAATTAAGTAGCCCAATAAAAAGAAGTAGAGAAAATGTATTGCTGTAAAGCGTATAAAGTAACACAGCTCGCCTTAATAAAATTGATACATGAGTATATTTGATTTAGTTTATGTTCAAGAATGATCAAGAATTGACAATCTATCATTCGAAAAGAAGAGTTGATTCTCTGTCTGTTATAGACTGTCTGCGTGTGACTCTACATGCGCGTTTATAAAATATATATATATATATGTATAAGAGATTTACATGTGTTTGCGTCATTTAATGTACACACAGGAACACACACAGATATACACACAATTTGACTAAGTCCGAAATATAACATTGAAATAACTGATTCCTCCTCCTCCTCTTATTCATGCTGGACAACACCCTACTCTGAGCTGAGCAATAAAATCATAAATTTGGAGATAAGAAAAATGTTTTATAAAGTTGAAATTTCCGGAAGCTATTCACTAATAAAAATAATTAATTTAAACCTATTTTCAATATTATATAAATATCTGTTATGCAATATCAACCCTCCTATATGGCAGTGAATGTTGGATAATCTCGGCACAGATGAAGAAAAGACTTGAAGTAACTGAAATGTCGTTCTACAGAAGGCTGCTGAGAATACCATAACATGTAAGCAACGACAAAATTCTACATACAATAGAAACAAAAAGGACAAGTATAGATAACGTTTTACATAACATAAAACAGGTGAAATTTCTAGAACACATGAAGAAAGAGGGCTTGGAAAATTTGATACTCATAGGACAGATTGATGGTAAGAGAGACAGTGAAAAGCAATGCATGACCTACCTGGTGAGCTTGAATAAATAGATGTCCCGTCGTGGGTATGACGATAAACTACATCCGCGTCCTGGGTAAGACGATGAACTACATCCGCGTCCTGGGTAAGACGATGAACTACGCCCAAAAGCACGGCCTCTGATCAGAAGGTTTTGAGGAGCATGGAACCACCTCTTAATTTTTGATGTTCCCAGGTCTACCCTGACCAGGTGTGGTAGCACATGTTAGTGTCCCAGCTATGGGTAAATAGTTAACCCCCAAACTGGAGGTTAACACTATGAAGGTGTAAAAATAGATTTTAGTACCAGAAATACTTTATAAAAAATTATTACCAGCAATAAATTTTTGAAGAAAAATTATTACCAGCAATACATTTTTGAAAATAATATCATCTATACATTAAAAAAAAAATACCATCAATACATTTTTGAGAAGAAAAATAATCCCAGCAATGAAAGTCTACTTCAGCTTTAAATAACCCATTGAGATTGAAAGCCATAAAACAAATCAAAGCAAACTATACATTTTTCGAAAAAATATTACCAGCGATACATTATAAAGTAAAAAAATATTACCAGAAACAAATTTTTGAAGGGAAAAAATATTATATTATTATTATATACATTTTTTGAAAAAAATATTATCACCAATAAAAATTGTCGGCATTAAATAACCCATTGTGAAAGATATGCCGTAAAAAAGATAAGAAAAGCGAAAAAAAGAATAGATGTTGGATCAGAGTTTGAGAGAGAGAGAGTAAAATGAAAAATTATTAAGAGCTACAGATTACAGGAAATTGTGGACAACAATGATCGCCAACTGTCTTTTTAATTATTGTTTTTTTCTTTTTCTCTCATTTTTAGTGTTGTTTTCTTTTTCTTTTCTCACATTCTCACACACTTTATAACCTCTTGCGTCTTAGTGGTTTTATTGCCTTGCTTTGGATTGAATGATTAAGAAAGATAATGGAGAATGTAATCATTTATGAATATGTAGAAGTTTATATATTAGTCATTGTGTAGCATTAATGCATTAACGCAAGACAATGACAATGAGTTCAATATAATATCGTGCCAAATTTCCCAATATGACTTTGCAGTATAATATTGTGCCAAATTAGACATCAAACAATATACGCGTAACAATACATCTATCTATCTATCTATCTATCTATCTATCTATCTATCTATTGATTCTTTTTCTTTTTATGTGTTGTGTCCTTTTAGGACGTAGACGATCATGGCTCTCTTCCCCCTATAACCTTGTGGCTCGCAATAAGATTCATGTCTCTGCCAACTCCCCTAGACCACTTTCTGCCATTAACTCGCTCAAGCCCGCCAGGTATGTCATGTGTTGCTTTCCTGTGTCTCTTCTCCCCACTATTCGACCTGTGAGTATCAGATTCTCCAAGCCCTCCTTTCTCATTACGTGTCCCGGAAATTTCGTCTGCCTCTTCCTTATGTTAAGTTTAAGTTTCCTCCTTGTTTGCATCCTCTCTAAGACCTCAACGTTGCTCACACGCTCGGTTCATGATATCCTCAGCATCCTTCTGTAGAACCACATCTCCGCCGCCTCGAGTTTCTTCTTCATCTTTGAGGAGACCGTCCAACATTTTCTGCCGGATAGATAGATAGATAGATAGAGGGAGAGAGAGAGAGAGAGAGAGAGAGAGAGAGAGATTGTTGTTAGATGCGACACGTGATGATACCCTCCTTGACCATCGCTTAATTTTGCTTCCTAAAAAAGTCTTACCAGTCCTTAGACAAATTACATCATTTTTCTGCATTAGTCACGCCTGGAAAAAGATATCATCATCTTATGAATCTAATGTATATGAACGATTGTTATCTAAAGAATTAAGAGATTTTATTTTTAATCCAAGATTATTTCTTATTACTCCGAACGTTATTTTTAGCGGATATCCATGTTTGTTTTGTTTGTCTTTGTTTTGTTATTTTTTGTTTTTATTTTTTGGAATTTACATCTACTCAAATATAGGTATCGACTAAAGATAACATTTGGAGTCATACGAACAGGTGTGCCATTTGCATTCACTTTTGCTGAACAAGGAAGCAGCCACTTGGATGTTGTGAATGGATGGATTATGTGATGGATTACCAGACAATATGTGGATATTAGTCGAGACAGGTGATACTGATTTTCTCTCTCTGTCGTTCACTCAACTTAACATTCGAAGTAAATTTACACAGTGGTGAATGGATTGGACAGATCATTTGACTCCCTATATGTGTGTGTGTGTGTGTGTGTGTGTGTGTGTGTGTGTGTGTGTGTGTGTGTGTGTGTGTGTGTGTGTGTGTGCGTGTGTAAGTGCGTGCAGCCTGTATTTAGACAGTAATATCTCATTTGTACAAGTATAGATGAAGACCAATGAAAACTTTTAAGCATTCTTTTTTGTTTAATTTTCTATATTTTGAACTATTTTCTGGGTTTTCGGTGAAAAAACAAATTTGAATATCTTCAAGAAACAGAACAATACCAATAACACTATATATATATATATATATATATATATATATATATATATATATATATGAGTGTGCGTGTTTTATCAATAACACACAAACACACACACACACACACACACACACACACACATATATATATATATATATATATATATATATATATATATATATATATATATGAAAATAATAATTCATGAGCGGATGTTTAAAAAACTTAATTTTTACATAATCAGCATTTCATTACGTGGATGCATAGCGAGGTTGATTTTGTCATTCTGGTATATTCCTTGCACCCATTTTCATTTTGATATATACACACACATAGATAGATAGATAGATAGATAGATAGATAGATAGATAGATATATATATATATATATATATATATATATATATATATATATATATATATATATATGTATGTATATCATAACATTTGGAAATTTGCTGATACATTAGGGGTATAAATCACGAAAAGATGATGAAAACCTCGGGTGCAAAAGTACTTTCATGATGAAGAGGTGGGTGGCTTTTTGCATTACTGCAAAAAGACACCGTAAACCCCCGCCTCTTTTGATCCTTCGATCTTTCCTTCTTCGAGAAGCTGTAAATAATTGACCAATAAAACCGGTCCGCTAAACTGTCCATCCATCCTTTCGACTGTTTGGTTGGTCGAAACGGTCAGCCAGCCTGAATTAAGCGGAACGTGGGTCCGGGTGTGCTCATGTGTTGGGCTGGTGATGGAGACCAAGCGGTTTTACACTGACATTGCAAGCCAAATGATAAAATCCTGCTTCGTAGTTTTCTTTCTCTCTAACCGCAACGTCGACTGCCAGAACCTATTACCTCTGACCTGACCACCCTCTACCCTTGTACTCACTCTTCAATCACCCGTCCTCTAAACACACTCTACCTTGATAAGTGCTTTGGGTTTCATGACTTCATACTTAGTTCGCTGTATTTTATAGTTTTCTCGGTGTTAGGTTGTCCAAAGATAAATGTTTCGTCACCCCCATACCCAATTCAACCTACATAAGTTTTCCTGGGTCGCTCCACCCCTAACCCAATATCCAACTCACTATTAACCCCCTCCTCTTCTTTCTCCTCCTACCCGTCTTCCTCAACCAGCGATTGTAAAAACACTCCACCGCGCACACAATTACTTGTACGCATGCGCCGACCGTACGCCGGATAACATTTTATGGTAATGGTCGCCCCGCTAAATCGGTAATCGATACGTTGAAGAGTTAAGTCTAGCGTGCAGCTTGGCCGGTCAGTCAGCCGGTCGCGGCCGTGGCCGGGCTCCGACTGACCAACACAGGCGATTCGTTCAAATTTCCTCCAAAGTTCCTTCAGGAGAAACCAAAGAACAAAAGAAAACAAAGGCCTTCATTTTTTAGGCTTGATCTCATATTTCGATACGATGTAAAAATATTTGCAGCTTTGGACGATTTCCCTTGGCTTAGACGGTAAATGAACAGTAGTAACTAGCAGGACATGAAAAACGAGTAAAGGTTTCAAATCGCCAGGGTCACTTATATACACAGGACAATGTCTTCTATGTGCTGTGTCCTTTCAGAATGTGGTCAATCATGGCTCTCTACAACTTCCTATTCTTTGTAGCTCTAATCAATGTATCTCCATTTACTATCTCTCCCATTTCATGTCCTGCATTCCATTTTCGTTAGTTATATTATTCGCTGTTTCCGTCATGAGTTCCGTCACTTCTTTTTAGATACTCATTACTTCAAGTTTTAGTGGATATCCGTTTTTGAGTAAACGCCCTGTTATTGAAATAGTGCTTACGCATTCCAGTTAGAGGCTCGAAACTGTGTCCACCTATCTAGGGGAAAGCAACTTTTGATCCAACGTGTTTTAGAGTGCGCGGCCACAAAGTACATCTCAGCCCGGAAAAATCAATTTGCATTTTAAAGAATGCACACCTTCTAGTTGTGACCTTCTCGAAACCCATATCTGATCATAAATCAATATCTGCTGATTTGCTTTTTTTAAAAAATTTTTTATTTTATTTTAGCACCCCAAACGTGAACAATGTAATTTCTAAGGAATTAATGGATTTTATTCACAATCCGACATTATTCTTCATTATTCCAAACCTTTATTGGTGCAATGAGAAATAATAACGGACTAGAAATAAAATCTATTAATTCCTTATAAATAAGAATTTAATCAATGTACAAAGCCTAACGCCAAAGAATTGAATTGAAATACAAATTTACATTTGACAGAAACAGAATCGTGGACGCAAGTAAAAAGTTATCTGTTTGATATACGACCGAAATATAAAGATCCCATCAGCAGAAATATTGAAACACAAGAAACATGTTCGAACAATTCATCGAATAAGAACAGAAAGAGCAATTATTTGGAATACGAGAAACAAGCAATTAATCTTTTAAGACCGAAAGTGTCCGCAAGTTTCATACGCTTTCAATGCGTCTGCCATAAAGTAGCAATGTATATACAGCTTTAATATCCCTTACATGATCAATCAGAGGCGACGGAAAAATCTGTAACGTTTTGGAAATTTACAACTTTTCCAAAGATATAGATTTCCAAAACCACATTATAACTTATAAGACCAAGAGGACTAAATTTGGTTTTATTTAAAGGAAAGAATGAATTTAATTTAATATAAAATCAACTTTTAACACTTGATTTACAATAGTTTTTGAGATATATCATTCTAATTGCACTGACACCATATATTCAGATTTTTCAACAATTTGGTTTGAAGAATTACAATCTCTTCAGAAGTATCTGCAAATGACGTTTAGGTTCTATTTTTCAAATGTATTTCAAAGAATTAAATTCTTATGACAAATTCACCGACCAAAACATCAAAAATGAAAAATCTTAAATAAATCGACGATAATTTAATCGCAGGCAAACTATAAAACATTTAATTTTTGGTAATTCTTTTTCATTCATAAATGTTACTGAAATTCGAAAATAAGTTTCACGTTACTTATAAATACTGACACAGACTGACTTGAAAGAAATAACTGTCTTATAAGGCAATTCCTTTATTATATTTACTTTTTCTTTTGTCTTTTTTTTACTAATGTGGCATTCACCTTCAATATCATTTTCTTTTTACAGAATATATATATATATATATATATATATATATATATATAGAGAGAGAGAGAGAGAGAGAGAGACAGACAGACATAGAGAGAGGGAGAGATATAAATAGGAAGACAAGAGAGAAAACTATTATTAGCCGATGCATTTCGTCTTCTGAGTGAATTTATCAAGCCATAGGTAAGGATTTATTTTGTTGCACGTCCTCGGAGGACGAATATTTTTATTCATTTTGTTCCTTTACAGATACACACTTACTGAAAATAATTTACACGCAGATATATATATATATATATATATATATATATATATATATATATATATATATATATGTGTGTGTGTGTGTGTGTGTGTGTGTGTGTGTGCAGATATGTAGAAAAATAGTAAAGAACACGTTAGGTAAATGATCCGGAGTTCTTTAGTATTTTTGTTTTTATTTTTAAAAAACAGTGACCCATACAGAAGTAGAGCTCATAATTATTATTATAATTATTTTTTTTTAAATATTATTCCTTTGCTACATAAGAGTTCTCATGTTTCAAAAACGAGAGCCGAAAACGTCAATATAATTATTAAAATTAAATTAAATTAGAGTATCAAGCCCTGTTTCATCCTCAATCGAAAATTTAAGGCTTGATAGTTTAATTCAATTTAATTTTAATAACTATATTGAGGTTTTCGGCTCTCGTTTTTGAAACGAGAACTCTTATGTAGCGAATGATTTATATATTTTTTTAAATAATTATATACATATATATATATATATATATATTCCGTAATGGATAATTTTTTTCACGCTCTAATGGATGCTAAAAGGATTGTCAACCGTTGCATTTGAAAACAATGAATAATTACAGTAATGGATAACAACACACAGCTTTGTATAACTACTTGTACCCCTAAACAACACAAATTTTTGTACTACCTTCACCCCTGAAAAGGATCTTAGAAGAAGATCGAAAGTACTTGGGAAATAAAAGTAAGTTCCATCATTTGTGAATAGTTTCTCAAAGTTTCATTAAAACCTGACAATTATTTTTATTTTTACAAGATTTTTCTAAATTAATGTCTGTCATACAAAAAAACAAAAAGCGCTAAAATTTTATGTTATTTAGTAGTTCCGCTGATACAAAGAGAAACAAGAATTTTTTATTAAAATTTAGAATGTTCTAAAAAAGGGAAAACTTTTTAAAAATAATCAAAAAATGCTTTGTTCTTTCCTCTTAATAATAACATAAGCATTTTGACGATAAAATTCGGTTTTCGTCAAGTTTGGCGTTTTTTGTTGTTTTTTTTTTTTCATCATACTATGCTTTTTTAGCTATTTCGTTGAAGTAACTAAAAATGACTCCATTGGTCTAAAATATATAATTTTTTTAAATCTCTGTGCATGAAATTAAGCACATTTTGTTTTTTTGTTTTTGTTTTTTTTAATATTAATTGTAATAATTCTATAAAGATAAACATTCATTATAAAAAAAATTCCAGTCATGTAATATAAAAAGCGTAAGGAACAAATCTTTGATATGTTTATTGCTCCCTTTCCATTTTTTATTGTTTTATAGCCTAGTTATCAATTCACTGATGGTAGTGATAGGAACAGTTGCAATAGGATCAGAAAGTAGAATTGTATATTTCACTCACTAAGGCTATAGTTGTTGATACAGGTGTCTTCCTTTTTTAAAATCAGGAACATTGGGTGTAGGTCAGTGTACGTGTGTGGGGGGGGACGCGTACATAAACCTATTTAGTGTATTTATGAATCTCTCAGTGTGAATTTTTAGCACGTATCAGTACTGCTGACTGATATCATATTGCTTCAACACTACCCCAGTGACACTACTCATCGCAACCCTTCACCCGAAGAGTTAAAACTGCCACTTTCTTTGATTTTCACCGAATTTAAGTCGGGCTAAATTTAATTTTCCCATTTTTAATTGATATATTCTGCTAAAAATCCTTATAATGTACGGAATAAATTATTTAAAACGGACACTTGAAAACAATAAGTTGAAATAAAAAAAAAAATTATTCTTTGAAAAACAGGGCATTTATTTATAAAATAAAGCAAGAAATGTATTGCCTATTAAGTATGCATCCAGTTTGATAGGGCTCGGATTTACGCAGCCCGACTAGTCATGTTAATTTTATTTCATTATTTTTAGCTACTTTCTCATTTTTTTCTTTCTTCTTTTTTCTTCTTTATTATGAACAATATCAACGAAATGCATTTCGAAAAATATTTTGAGGCACGGAGTTAAAACAATTAATTTGGGGTCCCGCTGCAGCCAAGAATGAAAACGAAGCACTATGAACATTTTTTGTTACTTTGAAATAGATATACTTGAATGTTGATTAAAGCATCCCGAAGTCGCTACTGATATATATATATGTGTGTGTGTGTGCGTGTGTGTGTGTGTGAGAGAGAGAGAGAGAGAGAGAGAGAGAGAGAGAGAGAGAGGGGCAGCAACTTTTCTTTTAAACAGATTTCGTTGAAAATGAGACACAAGGAAAATGTAATTATTTTATTATTTAGTTTTTCCTGAATTCCTACACTTTTTCGTTTGGCGGGAGTCAGGGAGCTCAAAAATTGTCCGTATTTTAGATTGTCCCGAACGCTTTCGGTTACTTTTTAACCATTTTCAGTGGGTAGTGTTTTTAGGTGTTGTTATTTTTTTATGCTCGATATATATATATATATATATATATATATATATATATATATATATATATAGAGAGAGAGAGAGAGAGAGAGAGAGATACATAGATAGATAGATATGTCTGTGTGTGTGTATTACTTCAAACATTATTATTTAGGGTATATTCGTATTTGATATAAACGCCCCATTTTTATTTCAAACAGTGTGTTAAGTTTATCGGTCTATGTGTGGGGGGAGTGAGTGAAAGAGAAACAAATTAATTGGTGAATCGAAAGCAACCTTATCAATGCCAAGTCTGCCAAAAACGAAGAAAAAGGAAGTCACAGACACCAACCTTAATAAAAGTCTACTATGCTCAATGTCTGTAGAATCAAGAAATCCGAAATGGAAAATTAAACCAAGACTGAGCTTATTTCATTAATAATGAGGAATATTTTATATTATTAATTTTATCAAAAATCATTTTTCGTATTTTTTTTTTCTTTGAAAGAAGAATCTAAAATATCGGACATTGTTAATCGGCTATAGTTATTATTAACTTTCGAATACGAATAGATCGAAATGGATGAATAATGAAGACGCCTTTGGCGGGTTACAATTCACGTTGTGATGAAAAAAAAAAAGATATTAAGCTGAAATAAACTGTAGTCAAAAGTTTTTAATTACAGTGCTTCCTCTATGAAAATAAAAAAAGATATATTACTTAAATAAAATGATAACATTATATAACTGATGAATATATATAAATAAACATATAAATTAGATGAAAGTAAAAATATATATTCTTATAAAATAAAAAAGTTATAGCACTGGCATGTTCATTCTGACATAACTTCCCATTACCACATGGGTATCGTGATTTTCTAAGTTGCGGTATGTGTCACCTAGTGAGGATCGAACTCATTACTGGTTTTGTTTCGTAATTAACAAGATTGTTAACCATTGCACCACGTCGAGGTGTTCCACATGACATATGGGTTATAACGGATTGTATTTCAGTCTTTAATTTAATGAGAAATATTTTGATGGAAATTTGGTGTCAATGTCAAAATAATATCTCGACCATTGCTTTCATGTTCATGAATATTTCATGAACATTAATAAGGTTCCCAGAAAAAAATAAGAACAGAAAAAGAGAAAGTTTAAACATTGTTCACTAGTGTCTTTCATGCGACAAGCATTTATTTCTTTTTAGATTTAAAGATCTGTTTAAGTTGCTCAGCAACAGTGACCTATTCGGGAAAGACATTAGAATAAACAAAAAAATCTATTGGCAACAAATCGTTTGCGTAAAGATAAAAATACAGTTCAGCAGATATGCAAAAATAAAAAGGGGTGTAAGGCAAGGATCTGTCTTCTCACTGAGTGAACTGGAAAGCCTACCAGGATCCATCATTGGCGACCACAATCTTAACAATATACACAGATGACACTGTGCTGATAGCAAACACGGAAAGGAAAGTACAAAACTTTCTACAGAAGGTAGCAAGAAGGGACTAAGTATAAACTACAAGTAGACAGAATACATGGTCATCAGAAAAAGATGAGGCCGAAATACGATTTACAGATCGGGGACATTAAAATCAAGCAAGTGCGGAAATTTAAATATCTGGGAAGTGTTCGGACAGAGGACCATAAGTGTGACGGTGAGATCCGAAGACGTATTCGAGTTGCCAAAGACACATTCCAAAAGCTAGGCAGTGTATTATGAGATAGGAGAGTTTCGTTGGTAACAAAGAGTACTAAACTGCTACGTGATATTTGTCTTCCTTTACGGCAGCGAATGTTGGACGGTCTCCTCAAAGTTGAAGAAGAGACTCGAAGCATCAGCGGTATGGTTCTACAGAAGGATGCTGAGGATACCATAGACTGAATATGTGAGTAACGATGAGGTTTTGAGGAGGATACAAACAAAAAGGAAACACATACTTGTTGAAACTTGACTAATGCATGGAATAATAATGCAACACAAAATGTACTTAGAACAAAATGTATTGAAACAAGGAAGTGTACACAATATTTACATATAGTCTTTTGTATATTCCTGGTAAGACCGTTCCTGGATAATGTGTTGACTGAGTCGCAGTCGGGCAGAGTCTCTGGTTGAATCTCTTGATTCCTCCCTCTCTTCCCGGTACCAACCATATTTATATGGTCGGTACTCCACTATGCAAATTAGATGGATCCTACCACAACAAGGCTTAACATCAGGAAGAGTTAGCTGAAATTTCTGGGACATAATGAGAAAGGAGGGCTTGGAAAATCTGATACTCATAGGGCGGATAGAGGGAAAGAGAGACAAGAGAAAGAAATGCGTGACATAATGAGCTTAAGCAAGTGGATTGCAGAACAGTGTATGGAAGAAACAAGAAACTGTCAAGGCTTTTTGAGAGCTACAAGGGACAGGGGGAATTAGAGAGACATGATCACCTACGTCCTGGCACATAAGAGAAGTGTTTTGGAGAGGAATAAAAATTTTGAATTATCAGAAGGCTTAAAATTGTGTGTGTTCAATAATCTTCCATCCACAACAATTAATACAAGATAGAGAATAATGATTCATAAACATCTTGTTTCAAAACGTAACAATTGAATTTATTAATATTTGATATACATGCATGAATACTGAGTGATAAGGTTAGACAGAGTTGTGTCTCTTAGATTAGGAAATATTTGTACCTAAGCTCATAAAGTAGAAGTTGATTATTAAACTGTAGTTTAGGAGAATAAAGTTTCTTTAGCATGTTTGGAATTGTGTATTGTACAAGTTGGTAAAAGTTCGGAAGAGATTTCAGATTTCGTACTTGCGTGAATGTTGGTAATGGTCTTTAACGTCTGACTGCATTAGTTAAGACGGGAGTTCTTGAAGATTACATCTTTGCAGCAAGGAATGAGACGCGAGAAAGAGAGAGATAGTTTACACGTGTTTTGTTTTTATAATCTCGTGGTACTACGTGGGAGGCTCAGATGGAGAACGCGGGAAAACAGATTTGTCGCGTGCAAGCGGTTTGATTGGTCGGAACTGATCAATCAGCGACCTAGGTTGAAGGTGATTAACCAATGAATGCTTGTCATATATTCACTACAGAGAATAGTTTATTTACCCACGCAGGGGTGACTGGCTGACGTGGAAGATTCCACAAGTTGATTCACAGTAAATTTGCATCCAGGTTCTTACTGCATTTCACCTTTCTTGTCAGATCTTCTATTATCGTAACGTGGGGCATTTAATAACAAAAGTGATAAAAACATAAATAAAAAGAAACTAAATTAAATTGTCTACGTTATATACCCAAAACCCTTTTTTAATGCAAAAGATTAAATTTTCAACGTCTTCTCTGCTTCGTGCACATGCGTACATCAAAGTAAACATCACTTTAGTCCGATGAAATCATAAAGTACGAAACGCATCAGATGAAAATATTTTTACCACTTTGTCATTAAATTTCCTAACATTATTCTGGTAAATAATTGTTTAAAAACTTCAGATGATATTCTTTGTTTCATGGTGAAGTGGTAACGTACGAAAAAATCCGGAGAGATTCAGAAAATGAATCAATCAGTTAAAATAATGTCTAGACGACTGCCGTAGCATGATGGCCATCAAGCTCGTTTCACAAAGTAATTTAGTCGTGTAATGAATTTGATTTCCACTCAGGGCTCCACGGTCAAGTGAAGTGAGTAAGCTTGTCGAACACATCGTGGCTTCTCTTGTTACTTCGATCTTCACTGTGTGCTCAGCATTTTGGGTTGGTTGGTTTTGTTTCGCAGCCTATCAACGCCTCTATGAGTTATTTAATGCCTAAATCTAAATATTTTATACGCAATTTTATAGCTGAAACTTGTAGTTATACTTTCAGGGCAAACGTATGCTTAGAAAAATAGTTTGGAGATAAATGTATTGCTGGTAATTTTATTATGAAAATGTATTTTTATACTTTAGTGTTGTATTGATTGCCATTTTGATATAACAATGTTTCTAAACGCAAGCCGTTTGTTGCTTGCTGGCGGGTCGCCGATGGCAACGCCAGCGGTCCTCTGGTGGCAGCAACCAGTGGGCTACCGATAGGCTTCTAGCGGTCCGCCAGTGGTAACATTGCTGAGAGAAACGCGCCGGCGGTCCGACAGTGGGCCACCAGTGGTAAACGCTAGTGGCATACTACCCAGTGGCAGAGTGGTGGCTTGTGTATAGGGTTATTACAACTGTTTGTTTTTTGTTGTTTTTTGTTTTTTTTAATAAATATGTTTCTGGTACCAGAATGTGTTTTTGTACTTCGTGAACCACCAAACAAAAACCAGTATATAGCTTGGATCCTAACATGTTCTACCACGCAGGGGTCAGGATGGATCAGCATTTTGGGACTTTTGACAGAATAAACTGAGCTTAGCAAATAAGCGATGTTGTCATTAAGTATCTTTACTTCTATATTTTTATCTATTTCCGCTCCGATGTATTGGAACGTTTATCGGCGCAGAAGTTTGGGTTGGCCTGTCCAGTTCAAATATCAGCCAAGGCCGCTGCAATCTTTTTCGGCAATGGAAATGGTATGAATCAATTTCTTCTCCCCACCACGTAGTTAGAGGTTAATAGCAAAGCAGACTGGACTCTCTAACCTTTGGTTGGCAACCAGTCAAAAGGACAACTCCGAATTCAAAACCGCCTAGGCGTTGGCCTACACCATTTTTTTTTTTCATCAGTTCACTCCAAGCAAGGCGATAATGCAAGTAAGACGCAAAGTGTTACTGGGAGCGAAAGAGAATGAAAAGACTTAGAATTACCCAGGAACCCAATCCTAAACAAGAAACAAGGGATAAACTGCTGCTCCTGTTCAAAAGACCAGGGAGGGTATGAACCGGGCAACATTCAAGGCAACATTCATGGTTCTCTCCAATTTCCTATCCATTGTTAATATTAATAGATTTGTCTTTTTGTTATTTCTCTTAGACCCATCCATCTACTCAAGCTTACTATGTTATGCGTTGTCTTTCTCTGTTCTTAAGAAATCAAAGAACATGTCTGTGACTATACGATTCTCTCAAATAACTCCAAATAAGCGACCCAATGCAACAAGAAAAATATATTCTATTATCGTTACTTTAAAACCTGGCGGTCAGAGGTCGAATTGAAGGCTGCGACTTTGTTCGATCGGTTCCCTAAGGGGAAAGAGAGAGAGAAAAGGGAGAGAAAGGAGAGAGAACGGGAGCGATAGAGAAAAAGAGAAAAGGGGAGAGAGAGAAAGAGAGAGAAAAAGAGAGAAGGGGAGAGAGAGAAAAAGAGAAAAGAGAAGAGGAGAGAGAGAAAAAGAGAAAAAAAGAGAAGAGAAGAGGAGAGAGAGAGAGAGAGAGAGAGAGAGAGAGAGAGAGAGAAAGAAAGAGAGAACACACCCAAATCGACTCATATGTAGTCCACTGACATTCGTACCAGTGAAAAATAAGTACACCGTTTATCTTTTTAATTGTCACTAACGTGAACTAAATTAGAAAGGAAGAGGAAGAGGAGGTCAAAGAAGTGTACGGGGTTTTCAAATATTTGCTACTTAACCTGCAGGGGGAAAAAAAACACAGTTTAAAATGAGTGTCGTGATGCATGAAAAGAGAGATTAAATAGTAAATGGCCGGAGAGGGAAAATAAAATAAAATGAAGAGCGGTTAGAATTTTGCTGATCTCCACCTGTTGTGACCCTGACACCAATGTGTCTATGTTTGCTTACTTTTATTAGACACGTTTGAAATTTCATGCTTCATTGTGTACAGTCTAAAGATTTTGTCGAGATATAAAAGGTTTTATTTTAAGCCAAAAAGTAAGCCTAAAAGTCTCGGGTTATTACTTTTATCCCCACTTTCTCAAAAGTCTATACCAGTGATCGGTAGTTTTTTTCTAGTTGGCCAGCTGTGCCGTGTATTTTGCAATTCTGAACGAAGACATACATCAAGGAAAATTTATAGATGTATGCGAAAATAAAATAGCACCATATTTTTAAATATTTCTTTACATAGAATCTAATAAAATTACTTTAGAGGTTAAACTCTGGTTCAAAATTTGTGCTTCCGAGTGTAAAAAGACATTCTAAATACATTTGTACTGGCGAATCCAGGACAAAACTCCAGTCTCATAAATAAAAGTTTCATAGAAAGAAACAAATTTAACAAGAAACTTTTAATTAAGATTTTAATATTTAACTAAGACATTAATAATAATATCAAATATATACATTTCAATGTAAGCAAATGTAAATGGATATAGATCCGACAGAATGAAGAAAAATTTGGAAAAAACAAACAAAAATCCTTAAATGCAATTATGTTGTTTAAAATGAATGAAAAAAAAAAAAATTTAGTTATCTGTTTTGGATAG